>VDFB02047230.1:127426835-127459815 GCA_007258455.2 Sequoia sempervirens | reverse complement strand
CACATAAGGTACTTTTTGCAAAGGTAATTTTAAAACTAATGATTAATAACAAAACTTAAGGAATCCATTAAACTTGCAAGAAAACAACTACGTGAACAAATACACAGAAGCATCACCAAATGGTTCAAAACTCATCATCAGTATAAGTCCAAAAATTTGATGTTCTTGTGCAAGTTAATTAGGTTTATTCTCTTACAATTCATCAAAATTAGAAAAAAGGGTAGCAAGTGAAGGGATTTGGTTGTGGGAAAACTTTGTAGCTAAAAGGGTTTTGTACTATGTCAAACATCATTTCATTAGTTTCAATCCCACCATTTTACCCATGTGATTACTGCCCTATACAATAAGAATCAAACTGTGTTCATTTTATTGGTTTTGATCCCTTCAATCCACCTTTGCAACATCTACATGATGTAAAGATTGCCAGTGAACGGTTGAAACATATCAGAGGCGATTGAAGGAAAGCTTCTCACAAATTAAGGAATGATTCAAGTATTGTATGGCACATGGAGTTAACCTAAAAATGTTGCGATGCCCATCTGACATCTTAAAAGGTTGCAATAATGTCAAAATTCAAAATGGTACAAGGAGAGAGAAAATATCAATACCTTATCTTTGGCCAATGAAATCAAAGGATCAAGAATGGCAGGAGGATCTATATCAGCCGCCATAACTATAAACTCTGATGTTCTGAAGTATAACGGCCTCATTGCTGCAACACCTCCTAAACTCATTTAATATTAACAAAAGAAATTGATATTATCCACTACCATATTTGATCTCAATGTGATTCGGCCTTCATAAAACAACAAAATGACATATATTAATCTGTTTAGCAACTCTTTAATATCCCATGTAGGTAGACTAAACTAAGTGGAGGTTGAGGATTTAAAGTAGAGTACCATCTTCTTGGTATGTGTTTGACTTGATCATGACTGTATCTTGAATGAAAATAAAGTGTGCTTTCAGCTACACCGTAGAAAATCATTGTTAGAAAAATAACCACAAAATCCTCTTTAAATGTAAAAATAACTTTGATATTTCCAATTGAAGATATTTTAATTTCTAAGAGAGCTAATTTCACTATCCAAACAACCATCAATTTATTTATTGTATATAATTTCCTAGAATTGAAATTTGAATGTAATTAAACTAACCATAATTACCAAATATTTCACACCAAAATGTAGTACAAAATGAATTGTTTGACAACAATGTGTTTTGATAAACCATATACCCCTTGATATATATTGGTTTAAACAATGCTGAAAGATCAAACTAGAGACAAGAAGATAGCATTCATTAATTCACTTCAACAAACAATTGAAACTGGAATTCAACCACTAATTATAACTTCATTCTATTGATCTTAAAAAATATTTTACAATATGTTTAAAAAAAATATTCTTGATTGACATGTCAAAAAGTGTCTTGTCAGTTACCCACTTTTAACATAAATCAAAAAGTCTTAATTATCGTTGTTTACATAATACTTTAAAAGTAATGAAAGATGAGAAGTGAAGAAAATTTATCAGATGTTGAAGTCCATAGCACTTGCAAGATACATAAACTGTCTATTACTCATCATAAGGTAGCCATGTCATTCAGATCTGACAAGGTCCTCTCTCCATGATAGTATCTGCAAGGCTTGGTACTTCACTACAAGGCCTATTCTTTTGGGGGAGCTAGATATCTCTGCTCCCATTGGTACACCATGTAATCATGAGACTATTTGTACTCCTGGATTTTTTGTGTGTTGGCCAAGTGACTTTTCCATCTATTGTCCAATAACCCTTTGGTCTCTATGATGAATTTTGAGTACCCAACATCCAGTGCAATTATTCCATCCAAGGTTAAATTGAGGTGGTGAATATTTATGTCACCATTCTTTTGTATATTAGTGAACTAGTTGGGAACAATTTTTCTAAACTCATATGTCCAATCCTCAGAGCCTTTTAGTTGATCACCATCCCTTAATATCTTATGCACAAACCACTACTTTAGCATGTGAAGTGAATCCATTCTTGCCTTGATCTTTTGGTCTTTTTGCAAACATGTATTGAAATTCATTTGTGACCATTCAGACTATTTTCTCAATAGGCCTTAAAGCTATGGGGGGCTCAATAGTCCTTTATAAAATTTTGCATAAAATCATTAAGATGTGATGTACAGGTTGCCATTTCCTGACTAAGGGGTCCAATATAGGTACATGGGCCTTTGTCTGATCAACTGCTTATGACAAGGAAACATAAGATTTATGTACATTTTCCAATTTTTCCACAATTATTCTAACCGTATGCTCCAAGATATGTTCCAATACCCTAAGGTTTTCTCTCTTTTCTCTTTCCTTTGTTTCTTAATTACTCTTTTTCAACTTCTCAATTTCTTGCTTTAGCACATTAACTTGTTAACAGTGATTTCACTTGTAGTAGTCTAGATGGCAAGGGGTTGGTATACTATTAATTATGTAATTTGGGAAGGACATGCTCCCTTCAATTGTTGTTTTAACTTCACATTTTCTATGAATAACCTATTCACTTCATCATTCAAATCAATTTGTGCTTTCTCATATTCTGCCAATCTAAGCTTCATAACTTTAAACGCATCCCTAGTAAACATTGTTGAGTGCATTGTCATAGTAGCTGCCTCCAATGTTGATGTGTCTTGAAGCGTCTCTACCATGGAAGTCCCTCTCATTTATTTTACAACATCAAGCAATCTTGGTTTTTCTATTCTTTTTTGCTTTGTCCAAAAGGCCAAGGTTTCAAGTCTTGGATTGTAACTTGTGCCACTCATTCCCTCATTTGAATTGAATTTAGAAATAGTTCCATGGGATCTTCTCGGCTTCTTACTTGATCTAGTAAGAATATATTTTTTAACTCCATCCCAATAATAATTAGTATATTGCTTTCTAAGACCAATTTTCTTGCTTCTTGGGGGCTAACAACAATTTCATTAATCCTGATTTCTTCAAGAGTCTGGGAAACAATCTAGTCATGTTGTGAATCCTTAGTGCCCATCTTATTAATTTGGAATCTCTCCTCAAATTCTTTCATTTTCATCTTAAACCAAAAATCCTTAAACTTGTGAGTTTAAATAAATTCATCATCTTCAATAAATCTAAGGTTAACAATCACCCTTTAATTGTCATGCACTTATTGATCATTATGCCCATGTACATCCACTCTTTCTTCTAGTTTGTGAGCATCAGTTATAATCTTAGGCAGTGGCTGATCAACTTCATCATCTTTAAAATTCAAAAGTACATCAGATACCTCTTCAGTATCCCCTACTCCTTCACTTATTTCATATGTCACTAAGGGTGCCACTCCATGTGTCTTCTGCCTTTTAGGACTTGGTTGTTTAGGGGATGCTTTTGATTGTATTATGGCATTTTTTGGTAGGGGCTCTATGATTATAATACCTCTTAGTCTAATGAGCAGCTTGGAGGGTTTTGAAGACTCACCCTCAGGTTTTCTTTCTAGTTGAACATATAATCTTTCAAAGTTGTCAATTATTATGTTCATCCTTTTGATAGGATACTTTTCTTCAACATAGAATCCTTGTAATCTAGTGTCCCTTTTCTTCTCCTCCTCAAGCCTCTTTATGATTTCCCACTTCCTCTTCCTCTGAAAAACTTCATTAGGTGTAAAGAAATTTCTTATTACATCTTTGTAATCCATTACATGGGTAATCCCAACTTTAGTGAGAAGTTTCTACTTTATAAAATTAATATTCCCTTCAGGATCAAAGACCCTTTCTCCTCATGACTTGAATGAATACCGCATCTTCAAATAGTTTTTTAGTTCTTCAAGAGCGTTAGACCCTACAGATAGCTCCTCACGTTTAGTTAGGTTAGGGAGGAATGTCCCCTATTTTTGTCTTTTCATAACATCCTGCTCCATCCATAACATTTGCCACATAAATTCTAAAAATTATAGAAACAAATTTAGGTAAAACATGTGAGTCTTGAGGACACCCATGGACCCGTATTACTTTTGGTCTACTAAGAAAAACCAATCACCAAAATTGTGAGTGTGTCCCTAATTTAGCTTCAATGCTAAAGGTCTTAATACTTGCATGATTTTATTAGGTCTTGGTGAAATATGACCAAGAGCGGCCATGACCCTTACTACGAAATCATCATGAAATATTACATAATTGTTATTTTTACATCTACTATCCTCGATGTAACACCAGTTTTGTATTCCCTTCATCATTAGTCATTCCCAAACGGTTTCTTTTAGTCCATTTGTTTCTATTTTGGTAAAATATTAAATGACACATCAGAAAATATTTTGTGAAAGTGATAGGAGCTAAGTTCTCTCTTACTTGCAAAAATACCTCATGTAGCCCTTTCTCCGTTTTAGTAGCAAAGTCATACTCAATGTTGACTTCAGGATATTGTATCCTCATTTCCATCATCATGAGATATGTTGGAATCCTCTCTTCAACATCTATTCCAAGCAATTGGCACAAATAAAAATAAGTTCTTTTGAAATATACTTGGAAGTATTATGTGGCAAATGACTCATTTTGGGAGGGGAAGATAGGTATCCTCCTATTGTTTACACCCTTTTTCATGTGTAAAGGAATTTCACCACTCCTGTAGGTTTTTCTCAATCTCCTATAATCCTCCTCACTTCTATCCAATTTGATCTTAGTGATAGCTTGCTTGTTTAACATAAATCTTTATAATTGCTTCTTTAGTTAGCACCACTAATGGTAAACCATCTAGCATTCTTATAGCCTTGGTAGTCGGGTGATAATATTGTGCCAATACTTTAATAAACTCAACATCTATGAATACATTTGGGACTATCAATTTGGCCAAATCTAAGGTCCAAGGATTTGAAACTGGTATCTTCTCAACCCTTTTTTCATAGAAGTACCCAAAAAAATCCTACCTTGAGATATGGATAATTGGGTCTCTACATCCTTAGGTTGTATCTTTAAACACCTTTTTGGATCCTTTGTCCATAGAATTAGGTAACACATCTAGAATGGATTGTTGTAGGGACCTCTTCTATGATTTAGAAAATATGGACTCTTCCTTTTTACTCACAAGTTGACTTCTTTTGGGTGGCAAGATGAAGAATTTACTCCTACTTGATTTTTTAAGTGTCTACTTGTAGAAGCAAATTCAGTTCTTATACACTTGCTACAAAGGATTTTTGTGAACTTACTTGACAAAATAATAGTTGTAGAGTTTTCCCACTTGAACTCCCTTGCCTCTGGTACACTAAGCATTGTGAATGATTGCCAAAATGTCATCGACACTTGCTACAAAGGGTTTTTGTGAACTTACTTGACAAAATAATAGTTGTAGAGTTTTCCCACTTGAACTCCCTTGACTCTGGTACACTAAGCATTGTGAATGATTGCCAAAATGTCATCGAGTCCCAAGTAATATTTGTTGTTGAGCTTGGTCACCTCACTATTAATGTGAAATGTCAATTTGTACAAAATATTTCAGAATCTTCCCATATTTTGAGTTTGAATACATGTCGTTGATCTTGGGAAATTGAATGGTGTAATCATTTAATGCTTTGAAAGCTTTTACCACACTATCTCTAGGTCATTTAAAGACAATTGTGGGGTAGCGTTAGCACTACTACCACCCTGTGCACACCCCTTTAGACTCTGATGGGATGGTGGGTTAATTATAGTGGTTGAGTGACTATTCACTACCATATAGCTCTATCATATCAAGACCTCTATGAGGTAGAGGTAGAAGTATCGCCACCCCACACACACCCTTTTGGACTCCTACAGGACAATGGGTTAATTCTAGCAGTTGAGTGATTGTTCACCACCATACCACAATGTCACTTTTTACCCCTTGTGAGGTTGTGGTTTACTTTAGTTGTTAACATGTTATCACTGCCACCCCATAGTATTCATATTTATTTGTTGTGGTATTACGGTAAGCATTTGTAAATTGACCTATATGTCCTTCCATCCTGCACATACCAATATTTTAGATATCATTTTATTGAAAAGATTGAACAATTTTCTAATTTTGCAATCTCTCAGTTTTAGTTTTCAGTGGCAGTTAGACCTAAGAGATCATTTCCTTTTTTGTAATGGGGAGGCTTAGTTCACCTAATATTAAGATATCTATATGTATTATTAAATCATAGATGCTAATTATATGTTTGCATCTAGAAAATATATAGGACATAGAAGAAATTATATTTTAACTAAACAAAATTAAGTTCAAAATTTCAACCAAAGTAAGAAAACTAAGAAGAATGATTAAACCTAACTTTAAATGCACTTCAAATGAGCAATGAACATCTCAGGTTTCGTATATAATGTACTAGCAAAATAATAATGATTACATTTAGAAATGTATCAATAAAACAACAATGAATAAGCATACCTATACTTAGATCTTTATTACATTCAATAATAAATTACACCATACATATAACCAAATTTTAGGTGACAATTTAACCTCTTAAGGTGACAAAACATCATCATAATAATTTGCATTGCTAGCAAGATCAAAATCCTAATCATTCGTGTCTACATCTGCTTGATTTTCTTCCTCATCCACATCTATGACATGCAATACATTCTCTATCCCAATCTCTTCATTGGTAATCAAAATTTCTTCTTCAAACACTCCATCATCATCTTCATCCACTTCTTGAATGTTTCTTGTGAATTAACATATTTCCCATCAAGCATTATATCAACAACTTCCATGATTTTTCTTTTTGACAGAGACTCTTTTTTGAATGACATACACCATCTCGAGCTTCTTACATCATCAATTAGAAATGATTGTTAATTTGAAGAGGGAAACATCTGACTCATTCTCTTTAATTAAAATTTGTCTTCAATTGATGCATACAAGTCCATAATCATCATATTGTATTGCATGGTCAAATCCACTTTCAATTTTAATAATATAGGACTATTCTCACCATAGTCCACTAGAATAATTTTTTGGATAAATCCAACATAAAATTTATTCTTAGTTTCATGAATAAATTCAACACTAACATCACAATGACAATTTATCTTTCCTTTGTCTTTTTCTTCCACTCTTAAATGACTACCATAGGACCACATTCCATTGAAATGTGTAGCCCATAATTGTGGAGATTGTGAAATCTCTCTTTCCTCCATTGTTATATCTTGACCTTCTTCTTTTTCATCACTAGCAATCCATTCTTCAAATTTTGGAAAAGAATCACCTTGAATCAAATCAGCATGACGTTTACACCTTTGAAGTCGATGTTGCATCCAAGCTTGACTGTCTTCTTCATATTTTATACATAGAATATTAATGTACAAATAGTAAGATTGATAATATTAATGTGTAAATGAATTTGAGTAAATTAATTATTGTGTAAAATATTTTTTACCTCTGCCACTTATCAAATGAAGATGTGTTTTGAAGAATATAGGCATGTATTGCACTTCTTTCTTGATGTGATAGCTTGAAGCAACATCCTTTTCCTTATGATATTTCACCTACAACTATGTATTCTTCTTCATCATCCCATACACAGATTGGGAAATTTTAAAATCATTCATATATTTTGTACAAAATCCCATGGCCTCTTGCATTGAATATCCCTTAGACATGTTGCCTTGGTTTCCTAGTATGAACAATTTTTTTTCAAAGCCTTCATATAATATCATTCTATAGGATACATCCATCTTGTTCTTATTGGGCCAAATTCTTTAGTTCATATTGTAGATGTATCAAAAGATGCATATAAATGTTAAATATTGTTGGTGGAAATTCCCGTTCCAATAGACAAAGGACTTCAACAACCTCCTCCCTCAAACTATCAAATTTTGAAGGATCTAATACATGTAAACTCATTCTCTTTAATATTAGGACCAACCTTATAGCTTCCAATCTTGGCCCCTTTGGTAAACTTAATATATTTACTACAATAGGTAAAATATTCTCCATTATGACATGATATTCATGGGTCTTGAGGCCTCTTAAGCCATTAATGTTAATTTGGCTTCTAATACTACTACTTACATATCCAATGGGAAAGTGAGCATGGGACATCAACTATAAGAATGGTGCACATTGTTCCTTTGTCCAAACATAAGGAGCACTAGGTTTTCTATATTTTCATCATCATATTTTCAACCCAAAGATTTTTGACAAATCTTTAGTTGTTGAAAGAGATCTTCACATGATGAAATAGTATCAAAAGATTTTCTCAATATGCATAAAGTCAATAGTATGCCTAATGGATATATCCTTAAAATATGGCAACTTATAGAATATGCACAACCTTTTTACACTTTCATTGCATGGATCATATCTACTACTAGCAATCCCATCAATTTCAATAAATGACATTCTTTTTTTCCATTCTCAAAAATGTAATCACATGTTATTAGCAATGGTGCTTCATGATTCTCTTCTTGACCATTGAACCATGTTTTTTGTTGATGATATGGATGATCCATTTTAAGGTAAGCATGATGTCCACAATAAATACACTTACGCAAACTTCTTGAGTGCCCCATAAAATCCTTAAAGTTGCAAGCAGGACATCCATGGTATCCATGAACACTGAGACCAGACAATGTGCCATATGCAGGAAGATCATGAATCGTAAACAATAAGGAAACTCTTAAAGTGAATTTGATTGAATGACCATCCCTTAAAGATTGAATTGCTTCAATTCATTTCCACAATTTCATTAGCTCATCATATAATGGCTCTAGATAAGCATGAATTATATCTGAAGTCACACTTTTCTTTCCTGGTATAATCAATGATAGCATTAAGAAAAATGATTTAGTTGCTAACCTTTGAGGAAAGTTACAATTTATTAAAACATTGGCCAAGTTGACCATTTAGTACTTTGATTTGAGAATGGGTTCACCCCATCTAGAGCCAAAACCAACCTTATATTATGAGGATCTTGAGAAAAATTAGGCCATTTGTTATCAAATTCCATTTGTGTCTTACAATCAGGCACATTTCATTGTTTTCCATCAGTGCTCTTATTTTTGGCATGCCATTGCATAGTTTCAGCAATGTCTCTGCACCTATACATTCAAAGTAATCATGGGATTACCGAAAAGTGGCGAAGAACCTTTCTAGGAACCATAACTGATTTCAACCCTTCTCTATACCTCACTTCTTGACATTTCAAACATTCACTCTCACTTGCAAGATTCTTGTGAAATAATATGCAACCATTCACACATGTGTGGATGTTTTCATACCCTAATCCCAACTTAGTGATTTTGTTTCTACATTGACTTCATTTTTTTGGCAATGTGGTGTTAGATGGTAACAATGAACTTAATAATGCCAATAACTGATCTACACTCTCATTTGTCCAACCAAACACCACTTGCAAGTTAAGAATTTGAAGGATTGTTGTCAAATGACTTAACTTGGATTTAGCATACAAAGGCTTTGAAGCATCCTCCATCAACTTGGCCCAATCAATGTTTAGACCCTAATTCAACATTCTATCAACTTCAAACCCTTCATTTAACATTGTTGCCTCTTCATCTATGTTTGGTGCCAGTTCATCTATGTTTGTTGCATCTTCATCTCTCAAACCCTACCATTCTTCATATCTTTGTAATGTTTGGCATTCCAAGGGCTTATACCACTATGCCTGTATCTTCTCATATGTCGATAAATGTCACTTCTATTTTTCACCTTTCCATCAAGACAATAATTACATGGACATGGATATTTTTCCATGCCCCTCTTATCATATATTCTCTCATCAAATGCATGGTATTGATCCCTAGTCAACCTTTGACATTGATCCATCTATAATGTTCTACACATAGCAACAAAAAATTGTAGACTAAGAGAGAAAAACTACTTTTTTAATTGAAAGGCATTTCCATAGCAATAGAGTTATAGAGAGCAAATAAAATAGAGAGTTTAGCTAATGAATTGTAAAAAATAGATTTTTGTAGTTTATATTAAGATTGTTGATTATGTTGTATTGCACATCTTTCAAACTCAAAGCATTACTTCACATTGCATAACTAATAACTAGATGTTGATACATGACAAAATTTCAATAGTAATATAGTTTTTACAAATTCAACCTAAGAAGTTATGCAATTACTTCACATTGCATAAATAATAAATAGGAGCAACTGCCAATTGCATTTGCTTTTCATGGCATTCTATGAGACCACATTTCTTTGAGGCATTTTTTTCAAAAAGTTCACTACCTTTTCTATGCTACCACATTCTTCATACATGTCTACCAAAGAATTTTATTAAACAGTTCACTGCCTTTTTCTAAGGCTAAAATCCTAAAAAAAGTGCTTTCGAACAAGCTAAGGATCTATCAAAGCATAATAGTAAGCAATAACATAGACAAGGCAACGAACTGGTTGAAAAAATGCCTCAAATAAATGTGGTCTCATGGTGATGGAATGCCATTAAATCCATAACAATTCTCTTGTCATGGCATGCTTCATGGCATTCCATCACCATGAGACCACATTTCTTTGAGGCATTTTTTTGAAAGTTCATTTCCTTTTCTATGCTACCACATTTTTCATGCATGTCTACCAAAGCATTTTATCAAACAATTCACTACCTTGTTGCTATGGCTAAAAGCCTAAAATAGGCGATTTTAAAAAAGCTATGGATGCTTGGAAAAAATATAACAAAGCATAATAGTAAGCAACAAGCTATAGTCTCATGGTTTTTTTTTTTTTGGCATGAAAATCAATGTGATTTTATTTGCATTTTTTTCTAGGTTTTAAATGCAATTTTTGGCAATTTTGTTGTTTGAAATGGGGAAAAATCTTTGTGGTTAGTTTTGTGCACTTTTTAATTGTAGGATTCTCACAGTTAGTGAAAAAGGTAGTGTTCATGAAGGAATGGAAAAGATGTGTAGAGCCTTTGAATTATACTTGTACTTTGCAATGGAATTGAATCATTTAGAAAACCATTTTTTCTTCACAGGGCAGCATTTTCTTGTGGAACAGTTGACTGAGATAGCTCTTGTTTAAACGAACCACCCTCTCATGAAATCTAGTTCATATTATAATCTCACACGATCTTATCATAGTAAAGGTGATTATGACACCACTAGCCACTACTACATGACATCAGTCAAGGAAAGCCAAAGACTACAAGATTTTTTGGATAGGTTCAATTGAAGTTGGGAGATCTTAAGAGTTTTCTCTCAAAATTTGAAAAGGTTTTGGAAGTCCACCCTGAGAACTGTGAGATCTTAAAAGTTGTAGGCCATATATATTCTCAACAAGGGCAAGTATAGAAGTCTTTAGAAATTTTAAGAAAGGAAACTTTCATAGATCCACATGATGTCCATCCATTTATCAAGATGGGTGACTTATTAATATCATCAGAATCTAGTGCAGCCTTAGATTCTCTTAAGAATCCAAAGTCTCTTCTAAAGAAGAGCAAAGAAGAAGTACCCATTCAATTGTTAAACAACATTTGGGTTCTTTATTTTGAGCATGATAAACTAGAGTTGGCTCAAAAACCTTTTATGGAGCCATTAGGAAATGATGTTCTACCTCTACAAAAATCTTTGTGGTTAGTTTTGTACATTTTTTTACTTGTAGGATTCTCACATTTAGTGATAAAGGTATTTTTCATGAAGGAATGGAAAAGATGCGTAGAGCCTTTGAATTATACATGTACTCTGCAATGACATTGAATCATTTAGCAAACCCATTTTTATTCACTGCAACATTTTCTTGTGGAATAGTTGAATAAGACAACTATTGTTTCAACTGACCACCCTCTCATGAAATCTCATTCATATTATAATCTTGCATGATCTCATCATAGTAAAGGTTATTATGACACCACTGGCTGCTACTACATGACATAGTCAAGGAAAGCCAAAGAACACAAGATTTTGTGGATAGGTTCAATTGAAGCTGGGAGATCTTAAGAGTTCTCTCTCAAAATTTGAATAGGTTTTGGAGGTCCACCCTGAGAACTATGAGAGTTTAAAAGTTGTAGGCCATATATATGCTCAACAAGAACAAGCAAAGAAGGCTTTGAAAATTTTAAGAAAGGCAACTCACATAGATCCACATGATGCCCATGCATTTATCAAGATGGGTGAGCTATTAATATCATCCAACCCCAGTGTAGCCTTAGATTCTCTTAAGATGCCAAAGTCTCTTTTGAAGAAGAGCAGAGAAGTACCCATTCAATTGTTAAACAACATTGGGGTTCTTCATTTTGAGTGCGATAAACTAGAGTTGGCTCAACAAACTTTTATGGATCCACTAGGAAATGATGTTCTACCTCTACATAAATCTCTGTGGTCAATTTTGTGCATTTTTTACTTGTAGGATTCTCACAGTTAGTGAAAAAGGTAGTGTTCATGAAGGAATGGAAAAGATGCACGTAGAGCCTTTGAATTATACCTGTACTTTGCAATGGCATTGAATCATTTAGCAAACCATTTTTTCTTCACCGCAAGGCAACATTTTCTTGTGGAATAGTTGAGTAAGACAACTCTTGTTTCAACTGACCACCCTCTCATGAAATCTCATTCATATTATAATCTTGCACAATCTTATGATAGTAAAGGTGATTATGACACCACTGGATTCTACTACATGACATCAGTTAAGGAAAGCCAGAGGCCACAAGATTTTTTAGATAGGTTCAATTGAAGCTAGGAGATCTTAAGAGTTCTCTCTAAAATTTTGAAAAGGTTTTGAAGGTCCACCCTGAGAACTGTGAGAGCCTAAAATTTTTAGGCCATATATATGCTTAGCAAGGGCTAGTAGAGAAGGCATTGGAAATTTTAAGAAAGGAAACTCACATAGATCCATCTAATGCCCATGCATTTATCGAGATGGGTGAGTTATTACTATCATAAGAACCCAATGCAACCTTAGATTCTCTTGAGACACCAAAGTCTCTTCTAAAGAAGAGCAACGAAGAAGTACCCATTCAATTATTAAACAACATTGGGGTTCTTAATTTTGATCATGATGAACTAGAGTTGGCTCAACTAACTTTTATGGAGGCATTAGGAAATGGCATTTGGGTTGAATTCATAAATAAAAGCCCCAATGCTAATTCTAAAATTTTTCCTATGCTCTTTAAGGATATGAAATTATTCCATAGAATAGAAGAAGGTGGTGTTTCACTTGATTTACCATGGGATAAAGTCACAACACAATTTAATCTTGCTAGGTTGTTTGAACAGGTACATGATACTAGAAAAGCAAATCTTTTATGTAGGTTAATATTGTTCAAGTTTCCTAATTATGTGGATACATATCTACATCTTGTAGCCATGGCTAAGGCTTGGAATGAGATCCAAATAAGCCTATATTTGATTGGGGATGCACTTAAGGTGGATAAAAAATAATCAAATGCTTTATCTATGCTTGGAAAAATGGAACTAAAAACAAATGACTGGCTTAAAGCAAAGAAACAATTAAAGCTACACAAAGTGAATCAAATGCAAAGAATTCTTATGTTGCAATTTCACTTGGAAATTAGAATTATTTTGTAGCTTTTTGCGATGAGAGGAGGGATCCAAAGGTGGAGACACAACATCTTAAGAAGGCTAGAGAACTATATTGTAAAGTGTTGGCACAGAGACCAGGAAATGTTTATGCTACAAATGAGGCAGACATTGTGCTAGCTAAAAGGGGTCAATTTGACATTGCAAAGGAATTTTTTACATAGCTACAAGAAGCTATAGTAGGAAACATCTTTGTTTAGATTACTGATGTGTGGGTAAATCTAGCACATGTTTACTTTGCACAAGGATAGTTTGCGCTTGCAGTGAAAATGTATCAAAAATGTTTGGGGAAATTCTAATTTGGCACTGACACCCAAATTTTATTATATTTAGCTCGAGAACATTATGAAGTAGAACAATAGCAAGATTGTAAAAGAACATTAGTAAGAGTAGTAGATTGTAATGAGAATTTTGAATTTGTGTTTAATGTAATGAGGGTTTCGAATTACCTCTAAATTCACTACAGAGGGTGTCCCCAAATCTGATTTCTCTATAGAGGGCCTCAACAAGTTCAAATTTGTTGCAACAAACTATGAATTCCTTTCCCTTGCCCACCTTTTCAAAAGTCTCTAGGTCCTCTTTGAATCCTTATTGCCCATGCAAGTAGCTACTATAACTAATCAAAATGCCTCATGCCAAGCTAACAAATGAAGCGAGGACTACATTGAATGAATGAAGTGAGGTCAAGCAAACAAAGAAAGGCCAAGTGAGATGAATGAATTTACAATGAACATGAATAATCATGCCAATACATTGCAAGCATGAATACATCGTGCCAGTAATTAGAATTTTTTTTTTTAATTTTTTTTCTACTTCGGATTTGACGAGTAACTCTTTAGTCATTTTTATTTCTATGACTAAATAAATTTTTAGTCAATGGCCAAATTAGTCATTTATTTACTCATTTATAGCCAAGTTACAAAAAATGAGTAGAATTTAGTCATTTTTAGTTGTGACTTTTTAGTCACCTAGTCATTTATTTTCGAAATTCTACTAGTGAACTATTATTATTGATTATAATAATTAAACAAAATATCAACTTGATGCATATCTAATGAGATATTGCTACATGTATTATCTATTAGTTCAAGACACACCAAAGTTAAAGTTGTTTAAGAAGAATCCTTTGTAAGAGTGTTGATATTGAGTGAAGGATTTTGTATGCTTTTGTTTCTTTCGAAGGAAAATAGCCAAGACTATTAAATTTGGTTCTTACATGTTAGGCTCTATAAGGACATCAATACCTTGTTCTCTAGCACCACATCCTTTTCCACTATACCTGAGTTGTTTCATAAGTTCATAACCTCTTCCATAAAGCTTTTTCATTTCTTCAAATTTGGTGGCTGCTCATAATCAACTTCATCAAATTTTGTCATGTATGTTGTCTTTTCTTCTAAAGTGGTTGAAGTAGTTGCTTTCGAAGGTTTTTTTGAATTTTGTGTTGACATTACTACTTTCTTTTTTCCATTTTTAGACTTTTTTGTTACAATCTTGTATTCTC
Organism: Sequoia sempervirens; assembly: GCA_007258455.2. NCBI lineage: Eukaryota > Viridiplantae > Streptophyta > Pinopsida > Cupressales > Cupressaceae > Sequoia > Sequoia sempervirens. Next base: position 127,444,803 of record VDFB02047230.1, on the reverse strand, counting down.
ACATGAATGTAGGTATGAAATCAAAGGAACCCCAAGCATCTTCCAATAACTTTGTGATTTATTCAATATGATTTTCTTTTAATTTTTCTTGTACAAGTTCTACATGTGTAGCTGGTGTCATGGGATATCTAATGTGCATAAACTCAAAATACTTATCCTTATTTTCATGATCTCTTAGTGAAGTGGAGTCTAATTTCACTTCATCATCTTCATCTAAGGAAGCCATATTACTATTGTTTGAAAGACATGTGTCAATGTTGTCATTTACTTTCACCATGGTATCTTCCCTAGTAGAAGAGATTTTAGGAGAGCTCCAAACTAGAAGTTCATGACATTCAAAGGTTGGTTCTTCTAACACAACTTCATCAAAAGTAAGGGAGTTATCAATGGTTGGATTTTCTTGCTTATCAATGATGGCATTTCCTTATTCAATAATGTTTTCCCAAATAGGATTCTCATGACTCTCATCTTCTAACACCAAAAGATCATCTTCACAAATAGGAGAGATATTAGGAGAAGGCCGAATTTGATTGTTATGATTATCCATGATTTCATCATTTTTGTCTAAGGTCTCATTCTCTTGTGCCATAATGTCTACCCTAGTAGGAGATCTTTTAGGAGAGGAACAAACAAGAGGTTCATCACATTCCATGGTTATATTTTGTAAGGTATCTTCATCACAAATAGGTGAGGCATCAAGAGAAGAACAACGATGATTTTCATGCTTACCAATGATTGGATCCTTTCATTTGAATAGATCTTTCCAAAAGATAGGAGCATTAGGAAAGGGGAGAATTAGATTCTCATGACTCTCAATAAGTATATCTTCTAACACCAAACTATCTTCTTCACAACTGAGAGGAATATTAGAAGGTCAAATTTGATTATCATGGTTATCTACAATTACATCCCCATTTCCTATAATGTCTTCCCAAGTAGGAGAAGTGGGATTTCCATACTTCTCAATCATTGGATATCTTAATAGCAACATATCTTCTTTATAAATGTGATTTTCATGATTGTCCACGAATACATCATCATTCACTAAAGCATTCTCACAAGTACGGGAGGTGTTGAGAGATGACTAGAGACTAGTAAAGTAATGTTGATGATCTCATCTTCTTATGTCATAACATCTACCCTAGGGGGAAGTAGAGGGACAAACAAGAATTTCATTATTTTCAATGATCAAAATACCTTCGTCACAGGTAGGAGCGGTATTGGGAGAAGAGAAACTATGATTGTCATGATTGTCTATGCTTACATCCTCTTGCACCAACACTTTATTGGATGATATAGGTTGGATGAAGTCCTCAAGGGCTTCATCTAACATGTCAAAGTAATCACAACTAAAGGGTCCAAGATTCACCATTTAATTTTTTTTGTTTCTTTTGATTTTTTTCATTTGTTTTGTTTTGTTTTCTAATGATTGCAAAATGTAAACTAATCTATCTAATGATGCAATGCTGTTGAAAATGAAAGAAAAGTAATAAAATATAACACTAATTTTAACTAAAATATGCAAGAAAATGTTCACAAATTTGCTAAATCTAACTAAATGAACAATAAATTGAATGCAAAAATAAACTATTTCTGGATTTTAATTCTCAAATCTGAACACAGTAATGAAAATGTAAAGAAAAGAGTAAAAAACACCCAAAAGTTTTTTTGAAATGCTTGTACAAGGACTCATTTTCCCTAGGACAAATGGGTCCCAAATCAGGGTTTTAAAAAGGTGAAAAATGCAAATTTTAAGCCATTTTATGTGTTTTATGTGCTTGGTTTCAATTTGTAACTTTAGTGGTAAAGTTTTCCAAAAATTGATGTCTAAATGCAAGTGAAATGAAGGACAAATGATGACCTATATGGAACTTTTTGAAATGTAATTTTGACTCAATTTTTGAATATGAATGATGAAAAGTACACTTATATGCAAACACTACAAAATCAATGTAATATGCATGTAAATAAGAGGTCATTTCACAAAGTTTCATCTAAGCACATAAAACACATTGATTTTGTATGCTAAGTTGCATGTAAATAAGAGGTCATTTCAATGTACACTAAGTTTGATGAAAAATACACTAACATGCAAACACTATACAAAATCAATGTGTTTTATGTGCTTAGATGAAACTTAGTGAAATGACATCTTATTTATACATATCTTAAGATTAATTCCCAAAATTCAAATATCACAAGCTGACATTGAATTATAGATTTCAAATCATTAAAATACTGCCAAAAACATATTTCAAGGAGGGGTCCTAGGTCTAAGTGGGGACCCATTCTCCATAGGGAAAATGGGTCCTAGTCACTCACCAAGGACACACTTTAGATAATATGAAAGATCATGTGAAAATAGGGTCTTGGAACCTAGTGAAGACTCATTCACCATGTGGTGAATGGGTCCTAGGTCACTATCCTAGGACACACACCTTCTAAAATTAAGTGTTTTGTAATGGTATTTATGAATGCCGAGTTTTATCCCTCAAAATTTGTAATTAATTAAGCTTGGATTTGAATTAAATGGGCCAATTAAGGCCAATTAAGCTCAATTAATTAATAAAGCCCTAGATTAGTGTGAAAGTGTAAAAATACACTTTACAACACCCTAAATAAGGCACAATTAAGTCCATTTAGTTAAAAAGGGCCCTAAACTCAATGTGAATGTGTAAAATACATTAAAAAACTAAATCAAGGCAACATTCAGCTCATGTTAATATTAATTATTTCCAAATTAAGGGAAACAGGATAATTTTTTCGTTACTACATTATCAATTGTAGATTTTCTTTCTTACCTTAAGGGAGGTAAAAAAGGAACCATAAGAGGTTATTCAACCACTTTCTCTTTAGATTTATAAACTTGTTTAATTTTAGGAGGCACAACAAGACTTATTTGGTTATCTTGTGGTCTCTTATAGGAAATCAGTGAAGGATTTACTATGTTTTGGTCTTGGTTACTTGGAAGGGCTTTTGGTTCAATCATGGTTTTTTCAAGGATAGGAGGCTCAATCATGGGTTGAGGCATATTGGTAATGGATAATTTTGTTATGTGTTATGCCTTAAAATTTTGATAGGATTTGAAAAAGAAGTCCTGATAAGGCCTAATAGGTTCCATAGGTTCGGGCCAAAAGAAATCCAATGAGAAATTACCACTGGAAGGTATAGGATTAAAGCCACTATGATGCACAGTAAATATCTCATTGCCAAATGGAAAATTTAAAAATTTATGTACTACTAATAGGACTATATTCATGGAGCAATGCCATGGATAACCTAACTTCACACGAAATTGGTCTGACAATGGGATGATGGAGAATGAGATAATTATTTTGGTCCAACTTTTGATGGAAGATTTATCAAACCTATCATAGGGAAAGTAAAACCATTATGCATTTTAACATATGAGAATTAAATTTATTGATTTAACCATCATTTACATCTAGTCTAATCAATTTAAGTTATTTTTGGTTGTTGGGTGCATAATTGTTATCTAATCAAAAATTAATTATTTGGCATCTCCCTTCTAAGTGATAGTTCACATCATATTTTTTATTTTCATTTTGTTAATTATTATTTCATAACCTTGATTGTTAAATAATATAATATGAAAAGGGCATTGAAGTAATTCAACACTCCTTGTTTATGCTTAAGTTCTAATTTTAATAATATAAGACATGATATTATAGAAATTCCATTTCATTCCTTTCAACTTACATCTACACCTGTTCCTTGAATTGGACATGGATAATTTAAATTTTTTAGGATTACTTTATACTTACTAAGATTATTCTTCCTATCTAAGGAAATAAACCATTGAAAGAGTTAATAAAAAGTTGGCTTATTGGATTACAAAAACACCCTCACTAGATTGAAAATAAAATCTTTCTCTATCATAGTTTCACCCATCCATGTGTATTATTCTTATTGTATGATGCCTTCTATTGCATCCCATAAAAAAATAGATAAACTTATTAGATTTCCTTTGGGATAGTTTTGAGAATGTAACATACTAATCCTTCAATGAAGTAAAAATTTATCATTTTTCACCTTTTGAGTAAAATTAACTAAGTAACAATTCATTGCAATTAAATATTTTCTTTTCATATAAATAATTTTTAATCAAGATGCATAACATAATATAACATGAATTTCATTTCTTTTCAACCATTCTATAAAATACAACAATACAAGAAAGCATACATTTACATACATAGCTCCATGAGATTTAGAACAAATAGTTGTAAGATGGTCCAAGATCCTTTCTTCCAAATCTTGGTTCTTCTGTCACCTGTTGTGGAGGAGAAGCATCACTCAAGCGCTTTTCCACCAACCACAAACTCTAAATGCAGTCCCCCACACATCTATCATTTGATATATGGCCCTTCCCTTCAACAAAGAGATTAGTAGAGTAACCAATAATGACAACCAACTAAGAATAGTGTTATGTCCTACATAAGTACAACCTTGTAATCCCACAATCTCGAACTAGCATGTAATACTAGACTATGGTGGACTAATAGTGGAGTCTCGACGTACACACTTTGCAATGGATTTTTCAGACATTCCCACTACTTTTGCCAAACTCTTCCATTCGATATTTTCTACTACGGGTCATCTATCACATACACTACTCAGGGCCGATTTGAATTAAGGATATCTCAAGCTACAATAGGTATTTATTTCATTGGATAGTCCATCATCCTAGAGATAACCTATCACCATATTCATTTACTTGGAATAAACCTGCTTAGCTAGTAAGTACACAAGCTAGATATTTCCTTCATTGGATATTTGATCATCTGAGAGATAACTTAAATACAAGGAATTAAACTTACTTACAAGTAGTACCCAATCTCCCTCCCATACTAGATTATTTTTCCTAGGAGTTAACACAAGCTTTCCTAGTTAAATCAATAACTTAGCTAAGTGTACCATATATTCCTTTCAAGTTCAATCATACCTAGTATATAATACCTATGATAAACACCCATCTCCTATTATGGAGTACTTACAAACACCATATGAAAACAACATATAAGCCTCATTTTCCTTTTAAAGACACTCAAATATCTCTATTACACACATTGGAAAATACATTTCAATCATGTAATCAAGACACATCATTCAAAAGTAAAATAAAAAAGAAGAAGAGATCCTGATGCCTATTATCACTTATCCAATCAAATGACAGCAATGCAACCCTTTCCAACAATAGCAAGCTTGATAAATAGCTTCTCAAGAATTTCACTAATAAAATCTATCTCTCAAGTTGTTAGCTTACTCCTCTCAAAATATAACTTCCTCACAAACTAAATAAACTCACTTCCTTTCTCCCTCTCAATGTAAAACAAAGTATGGCTAGAATAATGCAAAAATAATAATTGCAAAAGATGTATAATCTTATGGAAGAAGGTGTCCCTTCCAAATGAAATGGCTTAGCTATTTATAGAGTATTTTGGTCACCTCAAATCCTACAATTTAGGCATTTTAATGGAAAAATAGCTCCATTCAAAGAAACACATGAAACATAGTAGAAAGGTGGCGATTTCTTATGCTAATACTCAGCATAATCACCTACAGGTCGACTTGCTTATTGGTAGAAATCTAAAAGATTTATTCAAATCTGCATATGCTCAATTCAAATTGTTCCATGAAACAAACATCTATAACAAGTTGGTTTCAAAGTTGGTGCCAATTCCATTTTCTCATCTTCTTGTTTGGCGCGATTTCATTGCAAACTAAAACACTCAACTACCATTTTGTAACAACAAACCTCCATCGATCTACTTAGAGGATGAACTAACCAAAGCTTTTAAAATGGTTGAAAAATTTAAGGTTGGTCTTACTAATGGCGTCGACCAATTCCTAGCTTATCATTGACAACAATATCAAATGCAATTCAATTTCATATGTCATGTGTCATTTTGAATGATAATCGGTATACATAAATAGTCATAAGCTACTATATCAGCCTCATTAAACATAGTCTATTATGACTATAATCAACCTCCATTATCATAGTCTTTATCGATTATGAATAGCCTTTATAAATTGACTTCTATCAAATAAGAGATAGTTGAGTTCTAATTAACATATATAATATGTTAAATATATATTATTAAATATATATAATACATTATATACATATATATTTAAATACTGTCACACATTTATATATGTATATATATAACCATTAATATATATTTACATATATATATATATAAGAGTACAGGTAAGATAGTATACATATAATAAACACATTATATTGAATGTATGCATATATATATGTATAATTGTATATGCCTCAATGTACACATACATGTAGGTATATCTATATCAATCCATCCATATGAGTGTGTCCATTCACCAACATATGCATGTATCGATATACATATACATATGGATACATGTATATACTATATATAAATGTTCACATCCAATTCACATATAGCCATACCATCATATGGATAAGTGTTTACATGTGTTACATCTATACATGTGCATATACATGTCATTAGATCTAATTGACATGTATGTGCATATATACACACATACTTCCATGTACATCCCACTTGTCAATATAATCGTAATAGTAGAAGAAAAATATCAAAAGCTCAAATAGATAAACATCACCCCATAATGCATGCAGTAGTAAACAAAACTCTCAAAAACAAACATATCAACTAAGGATGATTTACCATCTACCCACAAAATGACTCAACTCAATCATTCTAATGTGGTGCACGTGTATTTGCTCAAATAGTTTACTTTTATCAGTTACTTGACCAAGATCTTCTCTTGAGTGATACTTCCCCTCCACATGGAGGAATGGAACATATATCTACATTGTAAGGGAAATAGAGGGAATCTCAAAGAAGCCTACAATAATAGTAGTGCCTTCGGTAACTTTAATTTCGATTAGGTTGCCTCAAAGACATGTACAACTATGTCCTAAAGCAAAAACAGACACAGTTTATTTCCCACATTAATCCTTATGAGAGAAGCACATGTTAAATTCAACAACAAGCAATAAAAAATTATAGTAACAGAACCAATACAGATGAAAGATAAGACAAAAGACTGAACACAAATATTTACGTGGGGAAAACCCTTTCGGATAAAAAACCCCACTCTCAAAAGTTTGAGCCATTGTATTATTCAGCAACAAAAGGTTACAATACAATCTAGGCTCAAAGCCTTTTCAGAGATTACATCTTGTTCATTCTGGATACAACTTGGTAGCAACTGATCAATCCATTAGACCGTACAACCTTCGCACTATTACAATACCCTCACACAGTATACAATGCATATCAACATGAGAGAGATCAACCATGCTCCATGATAAAAAAAGATTCTAGAAAAACCCTACTTCTCTCTTCATCAAAATGTCCAATGCATACGAATACACATTCGTTCTCTCCACTCTTCCAACCTTTGTGAATTGGTTCGTTTTCAAGTTGTAGATCACAACTGTCCAATGACAATCTCCAGCTCAACATCATTATCATCGTAGATGTTTCCATTTCCTCATGTAGAAGTCTTCAAAGCCTTCCTCAGATAAATGGTTTAGCAAACAGTTCACATCTTTCCTTCTCTGATAGGTCCAGATCATACCATGTAGGACAATCTTCCAATGGTCAAAGGCGTTCAACCTGTGTCGCATATTGGTGAGACACTAACTATGTCTCCCTGATGCCACTGGAGCGATTGGACATCTATCACCAAGAGTCGCCCCCATTGGCAAGATGTTACACTAAGTTCACAAGTTGTCACTCAAACTTCCCCTTGTCCCCAAGACATCATACTGATATCTAAGAAGCATTAGCCAGACCATTGCTTATCGGCGAGAGGTTATACTAAAGTTCAAAGGTCATACCAACTTTAGTATTCCCATCGACAAGACTATCGCTCTTCACCAAGAGATCATACCGATGACATCCCACAACATTGGTGACACAAACACTTTCGCCAAGAGTTCACACCGAGCCTTCAAGTCACATCAAAAATTCCTACCATTGGCCAGACTTACTGCTATCAATGAAACATCATATCGAGCTCAAGAGTCATATTGATTTCCAATGCAACCATCAGCAAGACTTCCACATTCGGTAAGACTACATACCAAAACACATGTGTTACACCGAAGTCTCACAACCATCGGCGAGAGAGCTAGCCTTCGGCAAGAGTTCTTACCAAACCCTTTGTGTTACTTCGATGACCCGGTCGCCATGAGTCTCCTTGACATCCGCTAGACACCAACTTGTCGGCCAAAGGTCTCCACTCGATAGAAGGTTATAGCGAACAACACAAGTCACAATGAAAACACCAGTCAACAAGACATCTCCATCGCTAGGACACATTCCGATAGGAGCAAGTCATACCGATTACCACATTGGCCAGATAGATCAAATGTCACGCCGATATCGACAAGACTTCCTATTGTCACCGAAACATCATTCCAACAGTCTTGGTTATGCTGAAGGTCTTAGGTTATGCCAATTACCAAGACATTCAGGAGGTCACAGTGACAATTCAAGATCAACTAGCAGATCAACTCGACATCTCACTAGTCACAGCGACAATGTTTTCTTAGAGGTTTCAGCCTATGAGATTGAGGCAAAAATTCCAACATACATCCACTAACACATGCTCATGATAGTTAGTTGTTCACAACATATGCAATATACATAAAATATCTCCAAAGTTAGAATGATAATTTAATAACCATTTATTCACATATATGTAGTATTTTCCCATGAAATAACATCAACTGGGATAACTTCAGATGAGATAACATCAAATGAGATAACATTCATATTGATAACAAGGTATAAGAATAATTTATTCATCTCCATAATTCACATTACATTCATATTTACCCTATGTAGTAATGGTAAATAGTAACTACACAATTGGCGTGTAACATACACTCCCTTATGAATCATCATCCCCGATGACTTTAGGGGTTATTAAAACATAATAGAAAATAACACTTGTTCAAACATTCTCAAAATCGTTAAGAATATAAGGAAATTCCTATTGAATTTTTGCATAGTCCTCCCATGTAGTTGAGTCTTCTACATATTGGTCCCATTGGACTTTGCACTACAATACCCCTTGTTTACACAAGTGTAGCTTACGTTTTCCTAGCACCTTGATGAGTTTGAGAGCTACTACTCTAGGGTCCCATCCCTGTAAAGTAGTCTAATAAATTATATGATTATCCCTTGGTATGTACTTTTTAAGGTAGAAAACATGGAAGACATCATGCATTTTGGAGAGAGCTGGTGGCAACATGATTTGATAAGCTACTGGATTCACTTCCTCTAGAATCTCAAAAGTTCCAACATAACACGGGGATAACTTAGAATACTTTCATAATTTAATGGAGCTCTTGCGAGGTTTCACTCTCAACAATACTTTTTCACCTAAGGAAAAATTATGGGGCACTCTCTTAGCATTAGCATAGCTTTTCTGTTTATCGTTAGCTTTAGCTAACCTTTTCCTTACAAACTTAACTTGTTCATCAATTTCAGCCATCTTTGGCCCAAAGCTCACTTGATCCTCAAGTTTATTCCAACTTATAGGAGTTCAACACTTTCAACCATACAAATATTTGAAATGAGCCATCTTAATCACATAATGATAAGAGTTATTGTAATAAAATTCAACTAAGAGTAAGTAATCTTCTCACTTGTACTCCTGATCCATGCAATACATCCTAAGTAGGTCTTCCAATACTTGATTTACCCTTTCATTTTTCCCATCCATTTCTGATGATATGTTGAGCTAATATTCAACTAATCCTAGTAAAAATAAGGTTTTCCAAAACCTAGAAGTGACTTCGTGTATCCCTATCGGAAATAATCTTCTCAAAAATCCCATGCCAACCTAAACACTTCTTGCACAAAATTTCTTGCTATAGTGGTGCTCCATTAGTTATATTCTCATGTTTAAAATGTGCTCTTGTGGTAAGCTTCTCTACAACTGCAAGAATGGCATTGTGCTTATTTCTTAAACATAGGAAATCCTCGCTGGAAATTCCATACTTATGACTTGCCACTTCCTCTACGGTATATATCATGTGGGTATAGCTGGCTTTGTGGGATGATGATGCTCAACTTTCACCTTTACAACCTCAGGGCCTAGCCACAAAACTAGGTACATTGATCCTTTCATTCCTTTCTAGAATTATAATGGTTTTACTTTAGCCATCATTTTCATGCTCTAGGATGTCTAGGTATTATGGTGCTTCGTGTATTTCCTTCCATACTAGATTTATTAATTCCTTTATATTTGGGGTACATACATTATGCCCATATATCCTAAGTAATCCATTAGGTTCAAATTAGAGACCTTCATACCTAGAATCTTGTGGATTATCAGTGAGTTATTTCTTAACTTGCAAGTAATACTCATCCTCCACAATGCTTTTGGGTACTTGCCCTTAAAATTAGTTTTGAATTGTTATGATAGAAGCAATTTGTCATCTTCAACAATGCATTGGCAACTTGGAGTTTTATTTCTCCTTAATATAACTCATATTAAAATCATGAGTCAACTATTAACTCTAACCATCTTCTTTATCTAGCATTCATAATAGGTTGAGAGTGAAAGATTGCTTAACCCATTATGGTTTGTTTTTTTTTTCAACTCAAGGCTTTTCCTAACAAATACTACCTCCACATATGTAATGTGTGAACCAAAAATACTATTCTAAATCATCGCGATGCATAATTCATCTCATAAGGTTTCAACTTCCTAGATTCATAAGTAATTACTTGCACATCTTACATTAGTACACCTCCAAACCCTTCTCCACATGCATCTATGATAACCATAAAGTTACCTTTAGGATATAGTACTTTTAAGATTAGTGTGGTGGTTAATTTCTCCTTGAGTAGGTCAAAAGCCTCTTGAAACTTCTCAATCCATTCAAATCTCTTTCCTTTCTTTTCAAATAAGCAATTGGGAAAGCAATTGTAGAAACATTTGCAAAAAACTTCTTATAATACCCTACCAAATCGATGAAACTTCTTACCTCCATTACACTCTTAGGTATAGGCCACTCAATTACTGCTTTGATCTTAGCTGGATCTATAACAATTCCATCTGCTAAAATCACATGACATAAATAATGTACCCTCTTCTGGAAGAATGTACACTTGGAAAGTTTACCATACAACCTATGTTCTCTTAGGCGTTGTAGGACCATTTCTAAATGCTTGCAATGTTCTTCCTCATTTCTAGAATAAATCAATATATCATCTAGAAAAACTAGTAATTTTTTTTCAAGGTAATCCCTAAACACACTATTCATCAACTTCATGAATGCTACAGGTGCATTTGTTAAACCAAAAGGTAAAACGGTGAACTCATAGTGCCCATATTTGGTTTTGAATGCAGTTTTAAAGATGTCTTCATCCTTAACCCTCAATTGGTGATATCCATATCTCAGATCTATTTTAGAGAATACAGTGACACCCCTCATTCGATCAAAAAGGTCATCAATGTGTGGAAATAGATACTTTTTCTTAACCATATCTTTGTTAAGCATACGATAGTCGATGCACAAACACAATTTACCATCCTTCTTCTTAACAAAGATGACTAGTGATCCCCAAGGTGATACACTTGGCCTTATCAGTCCTTTCTACAACAATTTGTCCAATTGTGTCTTAGGCTCCATAAGTTAAGTGGTTATCATCCTATAGGGTACTTTAGAAATAGGTTTTGATCCTAGAACTATATCTATAGAGAAGTCAAATATTCTTTTTAGAGGCAACCCTAGTAACTCCTCTAGAAACACATCCAAAAATTTCCTTAATATTGGATGCTTGTCCATATCTGATATTCCAATTTCATCTATTTGACCATCTTCTAGTTCCTATAAATTTTGGAACTATTAATCATCTCTATCCTTCCCAAGTTCTTCTATCTTTACAACGAAGAGTTTTTACCCTTTCTTCTTAGCTCTTATAAGTTGCATTGTCGTAATTTATTGAACCCTAACCTCTCTAGGTATCCCTTGGAATTTAACTTGATTTCCAAAATCATCTAGGCATTCTACAGTCTTAGCATGGCAGTCTACCTTAGCCCTATGTTTCCAAAACCAATTCATTCCTAGGATAACATCATATGATCCTAAAGGTGCGACATAAAGGTTAACTTGTATGGAAAAACTAGGTAGTTCAATCCTAGCCTCAAATAGACATTGATCCACCTTTTCTCTTATCTCATTTGCATACTTTGCATTCCAATACTTTTCCATTTGTCCCACCTTTATAGATAATTGTTTAGCTATTCTAGGTGAAATGAAATTCTCAATTTCACCAGTATCAATAAGAACAAAAATAGGTAATCCAAACAAAATACCTAGCCTTTCAACTGGAGTTACTTGGTACTCTGCCTAACGATCATCCACTGCTACATGTATCTTATGCTGAAACATTGCTTGTTGAGTGGGTAATGTATTACCATATGGTCATGATCTAGAAGTTTTATTGGGACACTCATTAGCATAGTGATCCTCTCTGCATATAAAACATCTTGTAGGTGGCCCCCTTTTCCCTATGGTTTCTCCAGACTTGTTGATATTTTCACTAGCCTTGTTAGTGGTAGCCATGTTGGAATCATCCATTTTATACTTTCTTCTAGACTCATTTCATTATTATGAAATCTCTTTCCTTTTCCTTGACACATTTTGGATTGATTTCCACATTCTGGAGCTATCTTGTCGAGAACCACATCCTTCTTTGCTCCCTTCTTTCTGGCAGTGGAGTTATCCACTAGCTTTTGCTCATGCTTGATTGCTTTCTCATATACAAGATCCATTGTTTTTGGACCATGCATATCCACTTCTCCTCCAACTTGGTGTGAAGTCCCATTATAAATTTCTAATACAAATGTGCTCATCCTTGTGATAAACATAGCTTAAAAGTAAATTAAACTTCTCCCAATGTTAAGTTGTTGTCATGTTACCTTGTTTCAAACCCTGGAATTCAAGAGTTTTTGGTCCTGTAGTAAAGTTGTGGTATTACATTTTGCAAAAAATATCACAAATTCTCAGTTTATCCCACAATGATGGTTTTACAATTTTTGGCCAAATTGGGCCTTTGAAATTTTTATTTTTAACTAAATCTTCATTAGAGACACCTATGATGGCTAAACCGTGAGGAATTTGAAGATGATGCAAACTAGGATCTCATCACATTTGTCTATAGATTCTTTTTTTTTTTTTCAAAATTTTTGGAATTAGATTACACTTATTTTTCGATCTCCTTCGAAAACTAGTTTTTAACAGTAAACACCATTTTTAAAGAGTGACGTTACTGTCTAACATATAATTTTTTTTCTATGAAGGATACAATTATATTTTTTTCGAATTTAGATTCGTAACTAAGATATCTAGTGCTTCCACTTGGTTAGATAGTTTTTTAATTGAATATTTTTTCATTAACAAATTCTCAGTCAAATAATGACAGAATTGACATAGATCTTTTGACCATTATAATCGTAACTTTTTGTATATATCAAAACTCAACCTTTTTTGTTGGATCAAGGACTTCCAATATCTGGGTGCACTCCACATTTTTTCAAATTTTTTTTTTTTGATGATATGCTATTTTTTTTTTCCACATTATTACTTAGAAACAAAGACCTTCATTTTGATAGAAAAACCTATGTTTAATAGGAAACTAAAAAACAAATACATAATAAAACCAAAACATATTAAAATTATATTTGTTGGATAGCTTGTTCTGAGGACTACCTGATTCTAGTTGGGTTTGTAAAGATTCCTCCATTTTCATTCTCAAACCAAGCTTTGAAGCATAAAAAAATAGGTTTTTTTTGTGAACAAGGTCAAAAATTAGGGAAAAGGGGAGTTCGCTAGAACTAGGGGGTTCTAGCAAACCCCAAGGGGTTCTAGCAAACCAGGGTTCATTCGAACCCCCCTCAATGAATGCATTTTCCTTTTATTTTGGGTGGGAAATGTGGGCCCAGTAATTAATGGGTTCCCTCGAACCCTAGTTCAGTTGAACCCCTTTATGGTTTGGTCAAACTTGTAGGTTCATGTGAACCCCTAAAACCAATTTTTTTGCCATGGGGTCATTTTTTCTCAATTTTCCTTCCTCCATCAAATTGCAAACCACTATTGTGGCTTCACCCTCTCCCCATGTCAGCTTCCATGAGTTGATATTAAGTTCTAACTTCTTATTCCTCCACTAGTTAGAGGCTTCTCCCGCTAATTGATACGCATCCCATGCGACTTTAGTAACCTCATCATAGTTTTGTATTTCAAAATACTTTTCTATTTAGACAAGCCACACTTTACCTCATCACCTCCACCACTACCATCTAACTTGGGTGGAATAACCATCTTCATATCTCTAGTCTGTTTGAAAGCCACAAGCTTCTTATTCCTTTCAATAGATGGAGTAGGTGACTTTTCCTTCTCATTATTATGGGTTTCATCATGGGAAGAGTTTTCTCCTTCATGCTCATTGACGGGTACTTCCTTTTCTACCCTATCCTTAACTCTTTCTTGTTCAAGTTTAGCCAACCTTGCCAAGATTTGGTCAAGCCTAGCCTCAAATCCAGTGGTTCCTTGTTCAACCTCCTAAATTTCACTAGGAATAGTTCATATCCTCACCATCCTTATGTGATTGGTTTTTACCTGAATGTTTATCCATGTTAAAGTAAACTATATTATCATTTATCTTATGGAAAACATTAAAAATGGGATTCATATGCACACAAAGAATTGCACATAAGACTAAGCACACACTTTTTTTGATAAACACCTAATTTTATTCATTTCATGAGGATTTCAATATCCTTTCAATTACATGGAGTGACTATTCAAAAAGTCGAGTGGAGAGTATCCTTCAATTCACTCTCTAATACATAACTTAAAGGAGTATAACCTATAGACCGAGACAATTGTTGTTCCCTTATCTTTTTGTTCATCTCTCATTTGTTCATACCTATCCCAAAAAGGATAATAACCTTCAAATTTATCATTTGATACATAGTTACAAGAAGCAATGTCATTATGGTGTTCATTATCAATGTAGTCTACACTTTTCGTAGATATTTTTTCATGAGACCATTTCTCATTTGACAATGTCCATAGTACATATCCCCCATACTCATTACTCAAAAAAATTACTATTACTTCAGCTAGTGGTAGAACTCTAGGATCCCCAAAAATGAGTTCTAGACTAACACTTTCCTCTAAGGGAATATCCCTAAAAATCGATAATGACTCAGAATTTTCTGGTGAGATGGTTGGTAGGTAGTTGTACATAGCCTCCATCTTCATCTTCCTCTTCACATCACTGATCCAAGAAAGTGTGAGACTAAAGGTCTCAGTGTCACTCAACTAGATGACATTGTCGTAGTTGGTTCCCTCTATGGTTCTAACGATGGCTTCCCTTTCCTTCTTGGCCTTGAGGTAGTGCTTGTTTTTTATTATTGAATTTTGAGCCATTAATCTAATACACACCATCTTGGAACAAGAATTCACAACATTAGATAACGTTGGATGAAAATAATGATGAGATCATAGGTTCTAGAGCTAAACCTGGTAGCTTTGATACCACATGTAACATACTAACCATTCAATGAAGTAAAAATTTCTAATTTTTCACCTTTCAAGTAAAATTAACTAACAAGCCATTACAATAATTTTTTTTCTTTTAATATAAATAATTTTCAATCAAGATGCATAACATAATATAACATGAATTCCATTTCTTTTCAACAATTCTGTAAAATACAATAATACAAGAAATCATACATTTACATACATGTGTCCATGAGCTTTAGAACAAATAGTTGTAAGATGTTCTAGGACCCTTCCTTCCAAATCTTGGTTCTTCTATTGCTTGCTATGGAGGAGAAGCATCACTCAAGTGTTTTTCCACCAACCACAGACTCTTAATGTGGTTCCCCACACATCTATCATTCAATAGATGGCCCTTCCCTTAGACGAAGAGATTGGTAGAGTAATTGATAAGGACAACCTATTGAGCATAGTGCTATTTCCTACATAACTAGAAACTTGTAATCCCACAATCTCAAACTAGCATGTAATATTGTCCCTATGGTGAACTGATGGTGGAGTCTTGGCGTACACACATTGCAGTGGAGCCTTCGAACATTCCCACTACTTTGGCCAAAGTTTTCCATTCAGTATTTTCTACTAAGGATCATCTATCACATACACTACTGAGGGCCGATTTGACTTAAGGATATCTCAAGCTACACATAGGTATTTCCTTCATTGTATAGTCCATCATCCCAAAAATAACCTATCACCATATTAATCTACTTGGAATAAACCTACTTAACTAGTAAGTACACAAGCTAGGTATTTCCTTCATTGAATAGTCTATCATCCCAAAGATAACCTACATACTTGGAATTAAACTTACTTACAAGTAGTAACCAAACTCCCTCCCATACTAGATTATCTATCCTAGGAGTTGACACAAGCTTTCCTAGTTAAATCAATAACTTAGCTAAGTGTACCATATGTGCCTTTCAAGTTCAATCATACCTAGTATATAGTACATATGATAAACACTCATCTCCTATTATGGAGTACTTACAAACACCATATGAAAAAAACATATAAGCCTCAATTTCCTTTTCATGACACTCAAATATCTATATTACACACATTGGAAAAGACATTTCAATCATGCAAGCAAGACACATCATTCAAAATTAAAATAACAAAGAAGAAGAGATCCCCATGCATGTTATCACTTATCCTATCAAATGGTAGCAATGCAGACCTTTCCAACAATTGCAAGCTTGATAAACAACTTCTTAGGAATGTCAATAATAAACTTTATCTCTCAAGTTGATAGCTTACTCCTCTCAAAATTAACTTCCTCACAAACTAAATAAACTCACTTCCTTTCTCCCTCTCAATGTAAAACAAAGTATGGCTAGGAATAATGCAGAAATAGGAATTGCAAAAGATGTATAATCTTATGGAAGAAGGAATCCCTTCCAAATTAAATGTCTTAGCTATTTATAGAGAACTTTGATCACCTCACATCCTATAGTTTAGGCATGTTAATGGACAACAAGCTCCATGCAAGCAACACATGAAACACAACAAAAAGGTGGTGATTTCTTAAGCTCATACTTGACATACTCACTTACAGGTTGACTTGCTTATTGAAAACAATCTAAAATACTTATTAAAATCTTCATATGCTCATTTTGAATTGTTCCATGAAACATACATCTATAGCAACTTGGTTTCAAAGGTGATGCTAATTCCATTTTCTCATCTTCTTGTTTGGCACCGTTTCATTGCAAACTAAAATAGTCAACTACCATTTCACAACAACAAACCTCCATCGATCTACATAGAAATGACATTGATGAATCGACCAAAGTTTTTAAAACAGTTGACAAAGTCAAGGTTGGTATTACTAATGGCGTCGACCAAGTCCAAGCTTATCATTAACAACAATATCAAAGGAAATTCAATGTCATATATCACATGCCATTTTGAATGATAATCAGTATACATGAACAATCATAAGCTACTTTATTGGCCTCATTAAACATAGTCTATTATGACTATAATCAACCTCCATTATCATAGTCTTTATCGACTATGAACAACCTTTATAAATAGACTTCTGTCAAATAAGAGATATTCGAGTTCTAATTAACATATATAATATGTTAAATATATATATTATTATATATATAATAAATTGTATATATTTATCTATATTTAAATACTATCTTGTATTTATATATATATAACTATTAATATATATTTATATATATCGTAAGCCAATAATTTAAGCTTATATATATAAAAAAGAACTTACAACCAAGATAGTATATATATATAATAAACACATTACATTGAATGTATAAATATATATGTATAATTGTATATGCCTCAATGTACAAGTATATG
>VDFB02047230.1:127382190-127426735 GCA_007258455.2 Sequoia sempervirens | reverse complement strand
TGTGGGGTAGCGTTAGCACTACTACCACCCTGTGCACACCCCTTTAGACTCTGATGGGATGGTGGGTTAATTATAGTGGTTGAGTGACTATTCACTACCATATAGCTCTATCATATCAAGACCTCTATGAGGTAGAGGTAGAAGTATCGCCACCCCACACACACCCTTTTGGACTCCTACAGGACAATGGGTTAATTCTAGCAGTTGAGTGATTGTTCACCACCATACCACAATGTCACTTTTTACCCCTTGTGAGGTTGTGGTTTACTTTAGTTGTTAACATGTTATCACTGCCACCCCATAGTATTCATATTTATTTGTTGTGGTATTACGGTAAGCATTTGTAAATTGACCTATATGTCCTTCCATCCTGCACATACCAATATTTTAGATATCATTTTATTGAAAAGATTGAACAATTTTCTAATTTTACAATCTCTCAGTTTTAGTTTTCAATGGCAGTTAGACCTAAGAGATCATTTCCTTTTTTGTAATGGGGAGGCTTAGTTCACCTAATGTTAAGATATCTATATGTATTATTAAATCATAGATGCTCATTATATGTTTGCATCTAGAAAATATATAGGACATAGAAGAAATTATATTTTAAGTAAACAAAATTAATTTCAAAATTTCAACCAAAGTAAGAAAACTAAGAAGAATGATTAAACCTAACTTTAAATGCACTTCAAATGAGCAATGGACATCTCAGGTTTTGTATATAATGTACTAGCAAAATAATGATGATTACATTTAGAAATGTATCAATAAAACAACAATGAATAAGCATACCTATACTTAGATCTTTATTACATTCAATAATAAATTACACCATACATGTAACCAAATTTTAGGTGACAATCTAACCTCTTAAGGTGACAAAACATCATCATAATAATTTGCATTGCTAGCAAGATCAAAATCCTAATCATTCGTGTTTACATCTGCTTGATTTTCTTCCTCATCCACATCTGTGACATGCAATACATTCTCTATCCTAATCTCTTCATTTGTAATCAAAATTTCTTCTTCAAACACTCCATCATCATCTTCATCCACTTCTTTGAATGTTTCTTGTGAATTAACATATTTCCCATCAAGCATTATATCAACAACTTCCATGATTTTTCTTTTTGAACGAGACTCTTTTTGAATGACATTCAACCATCTCGAGCTTCTTACATCATCAATTAGAAATGATTGTTAATTTGAAGAGGGGAAACATACGACTCATCTGTCTCTGATTAAAATTGTCTTCAATTGATGCATACAAGTCCATAATCATCATA
Source organism: Sequoia sempervirens (assembly GCA_007258455.2). NCBI lineage: Eukaryota > Viridiplantae > Streptophyta > Pinopsida > Cupressales > Cupressaceae > Sequoia > Sequoia sempervirens. Next base: position 127,425,446 of record VDFB02047230.1, on the reverse strand, counting down.
TTGTATTGCAGATGGTCAAATCCACTTTCAATTTTAATAATATAGGACTATTTTCACCATAGTTCACTAGAATATTTTTTTGGATAAATCCAACATAAAATTTATTCTTAGTTTCATGAATAAATTCAACACTAACATCACAATGACAATTTATCTTTCCTTTGTCTTTTTCTTCCACTCTTAAATGACTACCATAGGCCCACATTCCATTGAAATGTGTAGCCCATAACTGTGGATATTGTGAAATATCTCTTTCCTCCATTGTTATATCTTGACCTTCTTCTTTTGCATCACTAGCGACATTAGCAATCCATTCTTCAAATTTTGGAAAAGAATCACCTCGAATCAAATCAGCATGACGTTTGCACCTTTGAAGTCGATGTTGCATCCAAGCTTGACTGTCTTCTTCATATTTTATACATAGAATATTAATGTACAAATAGTAAGATTGATAATATTAATGTGTAAATGCATTTGAGTAAATAAATTATTGTGTAAAATATTTTTTACATGTGCCAAGTTTATCAAATGAAGATGTGTTTTGAAGAATATAGGCATGTATTGCACTTCTTTCTTGATGTGATAGCTTGAAGCGACATACTTTTCCTTCTAATATTTCACCTACAACTATGTATTCTTCTTCATCATCCCATACACACCGATTTAAATTTTTAAAATCATTCATATATTTTGTACAAAATCCCATGGCCTCTTGCATTGAATATCCCTTAGACATGTTGCCTTCTGGTTTTTCCCTAGTATGAACAATTTATTTCAAAGCCTTCATATATCATTCTATAGGATACATCCATCTTGTTCTTATTGGGCCAAAATTATTTAGTTCATATTGTAGATGTATCAAAAGATGCATATAAATGTTAAAGATTGTTGGTGGAAATTCTCGTTCCAATAGACAAAGGACTTCAACAACCTCTTCCCTCAAACTATCAAATTTTGAAGGATCTAATACATGTAAACTCATTCTCTTTAATATTAGGCCTAACCTTATAGCTTCCAATCTTGGCCCCTTTGGTAAACTTAATATATTTGCTACAATAGGTAAAATATTCTCCATTATGACATGATGGTCATGGGCCTTGAGGTCTCTTAAGCCATTAATGTCAATTTGGCTTCTAATACTACTACTTACATATCCAATGGGAAAGTGAGCATGGGACATCAACTGTAAGAATTGTGCACATTGTTCCTTTGTCCAAACATAAGGATCACTAAGTTTTCTATATTTTTCATCATCATATTTTTCAACCCAAAGATTTTGACAAATCTTTAGTTGTCGAAAGTCTTCACATGATGAAATAGTATCAAAAGATTTTTCTCAATATGCATAAAGTCAATAGTATGCCTAATGGCTATATCCTTAAACTATGGCAACTTTTAGAATATGCACAACCTTTTTACACCGCTTTCATTACATGGATCATATCTACTACTAGCAATCCCATCATTTTCAATAAGTGACATTCTTTTTTGTCCATTCTCAAAAATGTAATCACATGTTATTAGCAATGGTGCTTCATGATTCTCTTCTTGACCATTGAACCATGTTTTTTTTTGATGATATGGATGATCCATTTTAAGGTAAGCATGATGTCCACAATAACTACACTTACGCAAACTTCTTGAGTGCCTCATAAAATCCTTAAAGTTGCAAGTAGGACATCCATGGTATCCATGAACACTGAGACCAGACAATGTGCCATATGCAGGAAGATCATGAATCATAAACAATAAGGAAGCTCTTAAAGTGAATTTGATTGAATGACCATCCCTTAAAGATTGAATTGCTTCAATTCATTTCCACAATTTCATTAGCTCATCATATAATGGCTCTAGATAAGCATGAATTATATCTAAAGTCACACTTTTCTTTCCTGGTATAATCAATGATAGCATTAAGAAAAATGATTTAGTTGCTAACCTTGGAGGAAAGTTACAATTTATTAAAACATTGGCCAAGTTGACCATTTAGTACTTTGATCTGAGAATGGGTTCACCCCATCTAGAGCCAAAACCAACCTTATATTATGAGGATCTTAAGAAAAATTAGGCCATCTGTTATCAAATTCCATTTGTGTCTTACAATCAGGCACATGTCATTGTTTTCCATCAGTGCTCTTATTTTGGGCATGCCATTGCATAATTTCAGCATTGTCTCTGCACCTATACATTCAAAGTAATCATGGGATTATCGAAAAGTGGTGAAGAACCTTTCTAGGAACCATAGCTGATTTCAACCCTTCTCTATACCTCACTTCTTGACATTTCAAACATTCACTCTCACTTGCAAGATTCTTGTGAAATAATATGCAACCATTCACACATGTGTGGATGTTTTCATACCCTAATCCCAACTTAGTGATTTTGTTTCTACATTGACTTCATTTTTCTGGAAATGTGGTGTCAAATGGTAACAATGAACTTAATAATGCCAATAACTGATCTACATTCTCATTTGTCCAACCAAACACCACTTGCAAGTTAAGAATTTGAAGTATTGTTGTCAAATGACTTAACCTAGAATTAGCATACAAAGGCTTTGAAGCATCCTCCATCAACTTGGCCCAATCAACGTTTAGACCCTAATTCAACATTCTATCAACTTCAAACCCTTCATTTAACATTGTTGCCTCTTCATCTATGTTTGGTGCCACTTCATCTATGTTTGTTGCATCTTCATCTCTCAAACCCTACCATTCTTCATATCTTTGTAATGTTTGGCATTCCAAGGGCTTATACCACTATGCCTGTATCTTCTCATATGTCGATAAATGTCAATTCTATTTTTCACCTTTCCATCAAGACAATAATTACATGGACATGGATATTTTTCCATGCCCCTCTCATCATCTATTCTCTCATCAAATGCATGGTATTTATCCCTAGTCAACCTTTGACATTGATCCATCTATAATGTTCTACACATAGCAACAAAAAATTGTAGACTAAGAGAGAAAAACTACTTTTTTTAATTGAAAGGCATTTCCATAGCAATAGAGTTATAGAGAGAAAATAAAATAGAGAGTTTAGCTAATGAATTGTAAAAAATAGATTTTTGTAGTTTATATTAAGATTGTTGATTATGTTGTATTGCACATCTTTCAAACTCAAAGCATTACTTCACATTGCATAAGTAATAACTAGATGTTGATACATGACAAAATTTCAATGGTAATATAGTTTTTACAAATTCAACCTAAGAAGTTATGCAATTACTTCACATTGCATAACTAATAAATAGGAGCAACTGTCAATTGCATTTTCTTTTCATGGCATTTGATGAGACCACATTTCTTTGAGGCATTTTTTCAAAAAGTTCACTACCTTTTCTATGCTACCACATTCTTCATACATGTCTACCAAAGAGTTTTATTAAACAGCTCACTGCCTTTTTGCTAAGGCTAAAATCCTAAAAAGTTCAACAGAACAAAGCTAAGGATACTTGGAAAAAAATCTATCAAAGCATAATATTAGCTTAATAACATAGACAAGACAGCGAACTAGGTTGAAAAAATGCTCAAAACAAATGTGGTCTCATGGTGATGGAATGCCATTAAATCCATAAGCAGGCCAAGCTGTCATGGCATTAGCTGTGGCATTCCTCACCATGAGACACATTCCACAGAAAATTTGAAAAGTTCATTTCCTTTCTATGCTACCACATTTTAAACTGCATGTCTGCAAGCATTTTATCCAAACAATTCACTACCTTGCTGCTATGAAACAAAGAATATAAAATAGGTGATTTACCAAAGCTATGGATGCTTGGAAAAAATGTAACAAAGCATAATAGTAAACCCAGCAGCTACATGATCATGGTTTTTTTTTTGGCATGAAAATCAATGTGATTTTATTTGCATTTTTTTCCAGGTTTTAAATGCAATTTTTTGGCAATTTTGTTGTTTGAAACAGGGAAAAAAATTTGTGGTTAGTCTTGTGCACTTTTTAATTGTAGGATTCTCACAGTTAGTGAAAAAGGTAGCGTTCATGAAGGAATGGAAAAGATGTGTAGAGCCTTTGAATTATACTTGTACTTTGCAATGGAATTGAATCATTTAGAAAACCATTTTTTATTCACAGGGCAGCATTTTCTTGTGGAACAGTTGACTGAGATAGCTCTTGTTTCAACTAACCACCCTCTCATGAAATCTAGTTCATATTATAATCTCACATAATCTTATCATAGTAAAGGTGATTATGACACCACTGGCCACTACTACATGACATCAGTCAAGGAAAGCCAAAGACCACAAGATTTTTTGGATAGGTTCAATTGAAGTTGGGAGATCTTAAGAGTTCTCTCTCAAATTTTGAAAAGGTTTTGGAAGTCCACCCTAAGAACTGTGAGATCTTAAAAGTTGTAGGCCATATATATGCTCAACAAGGGCAAGTATAGAAGTATTTAGAAATTTTAAGAAAGGAAACTTCCATAGATCCACATGATGTCCATCTATTTATCAAGATGGGTTCAAGTTATTAATATCATCAGAATCCAGTGCAGCCTTAGATTCTCTTAAGAAGCCAAAGTCTCTTCTAAAGAAGAGAAAAGAAGAAGTACCCATTCAATTTTTAAAAAACATTTGGGTTCTTTATTTTGAGCGTGATAAACTAGAGTTGGCTCAAAAACCTTTTATGGAGCCATTAGGAAATGATGTTCTACCTCTACAAAAATCTTTGTGGTTAGTTTTGTACATTTTTTTACTTGTAGGATTCTCACATTTAGTGATAAAGGTAGTTTTCATGAAGGAATGGAAAAATGCATAGAGCCTTTGAATTATACATGTACTCTGCAATGACATTGAATCATTTAGCAAACCCATTTTTATTCACTACAACATTTTCTTGTGGAACAGTTGACTAAGACAACTATTGTTTCAATTGACCATCCTCTCATGAAATCTCATTCATATTATAATCTTGCATGATCTCATCATAGTAAAGTTTATTATGACACCACTGGCCGCTATTACATGACATAGTCAAGGAAAGCCAAAGAACATGAGATTTTGTGGATAGGTTCAATTGAAGCTAGGAGATCTTAAGAGTTCTCTCTCAAAATTTGAATAGGTTTTGGAGGTCCACCCTGAGAACTATGAGAGTTTAAAAGTTGTAGGCCATATATATGCTCAACAAGAGCAAGCAAAGAAGGCTTTGGAAATTTTAAGAAAGGCAACTCACATAGATCCACATGATGCCCATGCATTTATCAAGATGGGTGAGCTATTAATATCATCCAACCCCAGTGTAGCCTTAGATTCTCTTAAGATGTCAAAGTCTCTTTTGAAGAAGAGCAGAGAAGTACCCTTTCAATTGTTAAACAACATTGGGGTTCTTCATTTTGAGTTTGATAAACTAGAGTTGGTTCAACAAACTTTTATGGATCCACTAGGAAATGACGCTCTACCTCTACATAAATCTCTGTGGTCAATTTTGTGCATTTTTTACTTGTAGGATTCTCACAGTTAGTGAAAAAGGTAGTGTTCATGAAGGAATGGAAAAGATGTGTAGAGCCTTTGAATTATACCTGTACTTTGCAATGGCATTGAATCATTTAGCAAACCATTTTTTCTTCACCGCAGGACAACATTTTCTTGTGGAACAGTTGACTGAGACAACTCTTGTTTCAACTGACCACCCTCTCATGAAATCTCATTCATATTATAATCTTGCACAATCTTATGATAGTAAAGGTGATTATGACACCACTGGCTTCTACTACATGACATTAGTCAAGGAAAGCCATAGGCCACAATATTTTTTGGATAGGTTCAATTGAAGCTAGGAGATCGTAAGAGCTCTCTCTAAACTTTTGAAAAGGTTTTGGAGGTCCACCCTGAGAATTGTGAGAGCTTAAAATTTTTAGGCCATATATATGCTCAGCAAGGGCTAGTAGAGAAGGCATTGGAAATCTTAAGAAAGGAAACTCACATAGATCCATCTAATGCCCATGCATTTATCGAGATGGGTGAGTTATTACTATCGTAAGAACCCAGTGCAACCTTAGATTCTCTTAAGACACCAAAGTCTCTTCTAAATAAGAGCAAAGAAGAAGTACCCATTCAATTATTAAACAACATTGGGGTTCTTAATTTTGATCATGATGAACTAGATTTGGCTCAACTAACTTTTATGGAGGCGTTAGGAAATGGCATTTGGGTTGAATTCATAAATAAAATCCCCAGTGCTAATTCTACAATTTTTCCTATGCTCTTTAAGGATATGAAATTCTTCCATAGAATAGAAGAAGGTGGTGTTTCACTTGATTTACCATGGGATAAAGTCACAACACAATTTAATCTTGCTAGGTTGTTTGAACAAGTACATGATACTAGAAAAGCAAATCTTTTATGTAGGTTAATATTGTTCAAGTTTCCTAATTATGTGGATACATATCTATGTCTTGCAGCCATGGCTAAGGCTTGGAATGAGATCCAAATAAGCCTATATTTGATTGGGGATGCACTTAAGGTGGATAAAAAATAATCAAATGCTTTATCTATGCTTGGAAAAATGGAACTGAAAACAAATGACTGGCTTAAAGCAAAGAAACAATTAAAGTTACATAAAGTGAATCAAATGCAAAGAATTCTTATGTTGCAATTTCACTTGGAAATTAGAATTATTTTGTAGCTTTTTGCAATAAGAGGAGGGATCCAAAGTTGGAGACACAACATCTTAAGAAGGCTAGAGAACTATATTGTAAAGTGTTGTCATAGAGACCAGGAAATGTTTATGCTACAAATGAGGTAGACATTGTGCTAGCTAAAAGGGGTCAATTTGACATTGCAAAGGAATTTTTTACATAGCTACAAGAAGCTATAGTAGGAAACATCTTTGTTTAGATTCCTGATGTGTGGGTAAATCTAGCACATGTTTACTTTGCACAAGGATAGTTTGCGCTTGCAGTGAAAATGTATCAAAAATGTTTGAGGAAATTCTAATTTGGCACTAACACCCAAATTTTATTATATTTAGCTCGAGAACATTATGAAGTAGAACAATGGCAAGATTGTAAAAGAAAATTATTAAGAGTAGTAGATTGTAATGAGGGTTTTGAATTACCTCTAAATTCACTGCAGTGGGTGTCCCCAAATCTGATTTCTCTATAGAGGGCCTCAACAAGTTCAAATTCGTTGCAACAAATTGTGAATTCCTTTCCCTTGCCCACCTTTTCAAAAGTCTCTAGGTCCTCTTCGAATCCTTATCGCCCATGCAAGTAGCTACTGTAACTAATCAAAATGCCTCATGCTAAGCTAACAAATGAAGTGAGGACCACAATGAACGAACGAAGCAAGGTCAAGCAAACAAAGCAAGGTCAAGTGAGATGAATGAATTTACAATGAACATGAATAATCGCGAGAATGAATACATCGCGAGCATGAATACATCGCGCTAGTAATTAGAAAAAATAAATAAATAAATTTCTACTTCAGATTTGATTAGTAACTCTTTAGTCATTTTTATTTCTATGACTAAATAATTTTTTAGTCAATGGCCAAATTAGTCATTTATTTACTCATTTATAGCCAAGTTACAAAAAATGAGTAGAATTTAGTCATTTTTAGTTGTGACTTTTTAGTCACCTAGTTATTTATTTCCGAAATTCTACTAGTGAACTATTATTATTGATTATAATAATTAAACAAAGTATCAACTTGATGCATATCTAATGAGATATTGCTACATGTAGTATCTATTAGTTCAGGACGTGCCAAAGTTAAAGTTTTTTTAGACGAATCCTTTGTAAGAGTGTTGATATTGAGTGAAGGATTTTTGATGCTTTTGTTTCTTTCGAAGGAAAATAGCCAAGTCTATTAAAGTTGGTTCTTACATGTTAGGCTCTATAAGGACATTAATATCTTGTTCTCTAGCACCACATCCTTTTCCACTATACTTGAGTTGTTTCATAAGTTCATAACCTCTTCCATAAAGCTTTTTCATTTCTTCAGATTTGGTGGCTGCTCATAATCAACTTCATCAAATTTTGTCACGTATGTTGTCTTTTCTTCTAAAGTGGTTGAAGTAGTTGCTTTCAAGGGTTTTTTTGAATTTTGTGTTGACATTACTAATTTCTCTTTTCCATTTTTTAGACTTTTTTGTTACAATCTTGTATTCTCACATGAATGTAGGTATGAAATCAAAGGAACCCCAAGCATCTTACAATAACTTTGTGATTTCTTCAATATGATTTTCTTTTAATTTTTCTTGTACAAGTTCTACATGTGTAGTCGGTGTCATGGGATATCTAATGTGCATAACCTCAAAATACTTATCCTTATTTTCATGATCTCTTAGTGAAGTGGAAACTAATTTCACTTCATCATCTTCATCTAAGGAAGCCATATTACTATTGTTTGAAAGACATGTGTCAATGTTGTCATTTACTTTCACCATGGTATCTTCCCTAGTAGGAGAGATTTTAGGAGAGCTCCAAACTAGAAGTTCATGACATTCAAAGGTTGGTTCTTCTAACACAACTTCATCAAAAGTAAGGGAGTTATCAATGGTTGGATTTTCTTGCTTATCAATGATGGCATTTCCTTATTCAATAATGTTTTCCCAAATAGGATTCTCATGACTCTCGTTTTCTAACACCAAAAGATCATCTTCACAACTAGGAGAGATATTAGGAGAAGGCCGAATTTGATTGTTATGATTATCCATGATTTCATCCTTTTTCTCTAAGGTCTCATTCTCTTGTGCCATAATGTCTACCCTAGTAGGAGATCTTTTAGGAGAGGAACAAACAAGAGGTTCATCACATTCCATGGTTATATTTTGTAAGGTATCTTCATCACAAATAGGTGAGGCATCAAGAGAAGAAAAACGATGATTTTCATGCTTACCAATGATTGGATCCTTTCATTTGAATAGATCTTTCCAAAAGATAGGAGCATTAGGAAAGGGGAGAATTAGATTCTCATGACTCTCAATAAGTATATCTTCTAACACCAAACTATCTTCTTCACAACTGAGAGGAATATTAGAAGGTCAAATTTGATTATCATGGTTATCTACAATTACATCCCCATTTCCTATAATGTCTTCCCAAGTAGGAGAGGTGGGATTTCCATACTTCTTAATCATTGGATATCTTAATAGCAACATATCTTCTTCGTAAATGTGATTTTCATGATTGTCCATGAATACATCATCATTCACTAAAGCATTCTCACAAGTACGGGAGGTGTTGAGAGATGACTAGAGACTAGTAAAGTAATGTTGATGATCTCATCTTCTTATGTCATAACATCTACCCTAGGGGGAAGTAGAGGGACAAACAAGAATTTCATTATTTTCAATGATCAAAATACCTTCGTCATAGGTAGGAGCGGTATTGGGAGAAGAGAAACTATGATTGTCATGATTGTCTATGCTTACATCCTCTTGCACCAACACTTTATTGGATGATATAGGTTGGATGAAGTCCTTAAGGGCTTCATCTAACATGTCAAAGTAATCACAACTAAAGGGTCCAAGATTCACCATTTAATTTTTTTTGTTTTTTTGATTTTTTTCATTTGTTTTGTTTTGTTTTCTAATGATTGCAAAATGTAAACTAATCTATTTAATGATGCAATGCTATTGAAAATGAAAGAAAAGTAATAAAATATAACACTAATTTTAACTAAAATATGCAAGAAAATGTTCACAAATTTGCTAAATCTAACTAAATGAACAATAAATTGAATGCAAAAATAAACTATTTTGGGATTTTAATTCTCAAATCTGAACATAGTAACGAAAAATGTAAAGGGGTAAAAGCACAAAGCTGTGTCACACTTTATAAAGGAAATGGCCAATGCTAATCCAAATTTTAAACTTGAATCACTAAAAAGTGGCATATATGTTTTGAATTTTGAAATGATGTAAACTAGTAAAATATGTATTTTTTAATATATTTTATGTTTGTATTTTTTAAATAAACTATAAAAATTTATTTTAAACTAGTTTTTAATAAATTAAAACTATAATTTAGTTGCTGATAAAATGCTGAAAAATGAAGTTGCATGGGACGTCAAACTTTTTATAGTAAATTTTATTTTTTTTCTTTCAAATTTTTTGGGTGTATTTATGACTTGAAATTTTAGTGCATGGATATATTTTTTTCCAATTTTGATAAATATATATTTTTAAATAAATATTAAAATGTGCATGACTAAATAAACAACTGTTTTCATCGGACATCAACTTTCATATTAAATATTTATCTAAAATGGAAACAAAATTGTACTATCTTAAAATAGATTCTTTTATCTAGTGCATCATATATTTTTCAATTTTTTTTAATAAGTTTTATTATTTTTCCTTGGCATAGTAATCAACCTTATATTTTGTGCTGAAAACCTACTTTTAGTAAAAATAAAAGATAAAATATAAAAAATAATTAAACTTTTAAAATAAATATATTTTTGAAAACTAAACTTATGGATCTACAAAAGGGTATTTTTATATTTTTAAAAAAATATTGTTTACATTAGCAAGAGTTATTGAAACTTCAAGTTTTTCAAATAATTTATTTTTTTTGGTAAATCGGACTCAAAGTGATGCTCGATACATTTTTAGCCAACAATTTTAGTTGAAAAAGTTTTGGAAGCATCTAACTTAGCTAGAATGAATCTTACTAGTTCATATGTTTGACCAAAATTAATTTTTGGTTAGAAATACTTAAATTCAGATGTGCTAATAATTTGGCTGAAAGTGTGACACAACTTTGTGCTTTTACCCAAAGAAAAGAGTAATTTTTTTTTTTGAAATGCTTGTACAGGGACTCATTTTCCCTAGGATGAATTGGTCCCAAATCAGGGTTTTAAAAAGGTGAAAAATGCAAATTTTAAGCCATTTTATGTGTTTTATGTGCTTGGTTTCAATTTGTAACTTTACTGGTAAAGTTTTCCAAAAATTGATGTCTAAATGCAAGTGAAATGAAGGACAAATGATGACCTATATGGAACTTTTTGAAATGTAATTTTGACTCAATTTTCAAATATGAATGATGAAAAGTACACTTATATGCAAACACTACAAAATCAATGTAATATGCATGTAAATAAGAGGTCATTTCACTAAGTTTCATGTATAAATAAGTTGCATGTATAAATAAGAGGTCATTTCACAAAGTTTCATCTAAGCACATAAAACACATTGATTTTGTATGTTAAGTTGCATGTAAATAAGAGATCATTTCAATGTACACTAAGTTTGATGAAAAATACACTGACATGCAAACACTATACAAAATCAATGTGTTTTATGTGCTTAGATGAAACTTAGTGAAATGACCTCTTATTTATACATATCTTAAGATTAATTCCCAAAATTCAAATATCACAAGCTGACATTGAATTATAGATTTCAAATCATTAAAATACTACCAACAACATATTTCAAGGAAGGGTCCTAGGTCTAAGTGGGGACCCATTCTCTATAGGGAAAATGGGTCCTAGTCACTCACCAAGGACACACTTTAGATAATATGAAAGATCATGTGAAAATAGGGTCTTGGAACCTAGTGAAGACTCATTCACCATGTGGTGAATGGGTCCTAGGTCACTATCCTAGGACACACACCTTCTAAAATTAAGTGTTTTGTAATGGTATTTATGAATGCCGAGTTTTATCCCTCAAAATTTGTAATTAATTAAGCTTGGATTTGAATTAAATGGGCCAATTAAGGCCAATTAAGCTCAATTAATTAATAAAGCCCTAGATTAGTGTGAAAGTGTAAAAATACACTTTACAACACCCTAAATAAGGCACAATTAAGTCCATTTAGTTAAAAAGGGCCCTAAACTCAATGTGAATGTGTAAAATACATTAAAAAACTAAATCAAGGCAACATTCAGCTCATGTTAATATTAATTATTTCCAAATTAAGGGAAACAGGATAATTTTTTCGTTACTACATTATCAATTGTAGATTTTCTTTCTTACCTTAAGGGAGGTAAAAAAGGAACCATAAGAGGTTATTCAACCACTTTCTCTTTAGATTTATAAACTTGTTTAATTTTAGGAGGCACAACAAGACTTATTTGGTTATCTTGTGGTCTCTTATAGGAAATCAGTGAAGGATTTACTATGTTTTGGTCTTGGTTACTTGGAAGGGCTTTTGGTTCAATCATGGTTTTTTCAAGGATAGGAGGCTCAATCATGGGTTGAGGCATATTGGTAATGGATAATTTTGTTATGTGTTATGCCTTAAAATTTTGATAGGATTTGAAAAAGAAGTCCTGATAAGGCCTAATAGGTTCCATAGGTTCGGGCCAAAAGAAATCCAATGAGAAATTACCACTGGAAGGTATAGGATTAAAGCCACTATGATGCACAGTAAATATCTCATTGCCAAATGGAAAATTTAAAAATTTATGTACTACTAATAGGACTATATTCATGGAGCAATGCCATGGATAACCTAACTTCACACGAAATTGGTCTGACAATGGGATGATGGAGAATGAGATAATTATTTCGGTCCAACTTTTGATGGAAGATTTATCAAACCTATCATAGGGAAAGTAAAACCATTATGCATTTTAACATATGAGAATTAAATTTATTGATTTAACCATCATTTACATCTAGTCTAATCAATTTAAGTTATTTTTGGTTGTTGGGTGCATAATTGTTATCTAATCAAAAATTAATTATTTGGCATCTCCCTTCTAAGTGATAGTTCACATCATATCTTTTATTTTCATTTTGTTAATTATTATTTCATAACCTTGATTGTTAAATAATATAATATGAAAATGGCATTGAAGTAATTCAACACTCCTTGTTTATGCTTAAGTTCTAATTTTAATAATATAAGACATGATATTATAGAAATTCCATTTCATTGCTTTCAACTTACATCTACACCTGTTCCTTGAATTGGACATGGATAATTTAAATTTTTTAGGATTACTTTATACTTACTAAGATTATTCTTCCTATCTAAGGAAATAAACCATTGAAAGAGTTAGTAAAAAGTTGGCTTATTGGATTACAAAAACACCCTCACTACATTGAAAATAAAATCTTTCTCTATCATAGTTTCACCCATCCATGTGTATTATTCTTATTGTATGATGCCTTCTATTGCATCTCATAAAAAAATAGATAAACTTATTAGATTTCCTTTGGGATAGTTTTGAGAATGTAACATACTAATCCTTCAATGAAGTAAAAATTTATCATTTTTCACCTTTTGAGTAAAATTAACTAAGTAACAATTCATTGCAGTTAAATATTTTCTTTTTATATAAATAATTTTTAATCAAGATGCATAACATAATATAACATGAATTTGATTTCTTTTCAACCATTCTATAAAATACAACAATATAAGAAAGCATACATTTACATACATAGCTCCATGAGATTTAGAACAAATAGTTGTAAGATGGTCCAAGATCCTTTCTTCCAAATCTTGGTTCTTCTGTCACCTATTGTGGAGGAGAAGCATCACTCAAGCGCTTTTCCACCAACCACAAACTCTTAATGCAGTCCCCCACACATCTATCATTTGATATATGGCCCTTCCCTTCAACAAAGAGATTAGTAGAGTAACCAATAATGACAACCAACTGAGAATAGTGTTATGTCCTACATAAGTACAACCTTGTAATCCCACAATCTCGAACTAGCATGTAATACTAGACTATGATGGACTAATAGTGGAGTCTCGATGTACACACTTTGCAATGGAGTTTTCAGACATTCCCACTACTTTGGCCAAACTCTTCCATTCAGTATTTTCTACTGAGGGTCATCTATCACATACACTACTCAGGGCCGATTTGACTTAAGGATATCTCAAGCTACACATAGGTATTTATTTCATTGGATAGTCCATCATCCTAGAGATAACCTATCACCATATTAATTTACTTGGAATAAACCTGCTTAGCTAGTAAGTACACAAGCTAGGTATTTCCTTCATTGGATATTTTATCATCCGAGAGATAACTTAAATACTTGGAATTAAACTTACTTACAAGTAGTACCCAAACTCCATCCCATACTAGATTATTTTTCCTAGGAGTTAACACAATCTTTCCAAGTTAAATCAATAACTTAGCTAAGTGTACCATATATTCCTTTCAAGTTCAATCATACCTAGTATATAATACCTATGATAAACACCCATCTCCTATTATGGAGTACTTACAAACACCATATGAAAACAACATATAAGCCTCATTTTCCTTTTAAAGACACTCAAATATCTCTATTACACACATTGGAAAATACATTTCAATCATGTAATCAAGACACATCATTCAAAAGTAAAATAAAAAAGAAGAAGAGATCCTGATACCTATTATCACTTATCCAATCAAATGACAGCAATGCAACCCTTTCCAACAATAGCAAGCTTGATAAATAGCTTCTTAAGAATTTCACTAATAAAATCTATCTCTCAAGTTGATAGCTTACTCCTCTCAAAATATAACTTCCTCACAAACTAAATAAACTCACTTCCTTTCTCCCTCTCAATGTAAAGCAAAGTATGGCTGGAATAATGCAAAAATAAGAATTGCAAAAGATGTATAATCTTATGGAAGAAGGTGTCCCTTCCAAATGAAATGGCTTAGCTATTTATAGAGTATTTTGGTCACATCAAATCCTACAATTTAGGCATTTTAATGGAAAAATAGCTCCATTCAAAGAAACACATGAAACACAGTAGAAAGGTGGTGATTTCTTATGCTAATACTCAGCATAATCACCTATAGGTCAGCTTGCTTATTGGTAGAAATCTAAAAGATTTATTCAAATCTGCATATGCTCAATTCAAATTGTTCCATGAAACAAACGTCTATAACAACTTGGTTTCAAAGTTGGTGCCAATTCCATTTTCTCATCTTCTTGTTTGGCACAGTTTCATTGCAAACTCAAACACTCAACTACCATTTTGCAACAACAAACCTCCATCGATCTACTTAGAGGATGAACTAACCAAAGCTTTTAAAATGGTTGAAAAATTCAAGGTTGGTCTTACTAATGGCATCGACCAATTCCTAGCTTATCATTGACAACAATATCAAATGCAATTCAATTTCATATGTCATGTGTCATTTTGAATGATAATCGGTATACACAAATAGTCATAAGCTACTATATCGGCCTCATTAAACATAGTCTATTATGACTATAATCGACCTCCATTATCATAGTCTTTATCGATTATGAATAGCCTTTATAAGTTGACTTCTATCAAATAAGAGATAGTTGAGTTCTAATTAACATATATAATATGTTAAATATATATATTATTAAATATATATATAATACATTATATACATATATGTAGACACCTAAATTTGGACACTTAATCTATCCAAATTTATCACTTTTTGTCTAAACATTCTCTTATCTAAGTTAATTAAGTAATATTACTATTATTTAATTAATACCCTTAATTCTGCCAAATCCCTAAGGTATTTAATTAATAATTAAATACTTTAATCTTTTAATCCTCCTTTCATCAAATAAATTAAATAAATAATACATTTATTTAATTCCTCACATGTCATTTTCATCTAATCCTAATCCATCTCCTAATTTCTTCATTAGGGATGTGCACATACCTAATCCTTGGATGTGTCACAATCCTCTAACTTGCAAGTTGGCTTCTAATCACTCATTTGTCTTCTAATTACTTGATTAATTAAGCCTAATTATTACCTTGTTCAACTCTCCCATCCCCCAAGAATTTTAATTCCTTTTTATTCCTCCTAGAATCCCCTTTTCCCATGCATCTTCTAGAATCTTTGACTTGTCACATCAAGTCACATGTGACAAACTCCCACCTTTTGGGAACATTGTCTTATCCACTAGATTCTTCCAATCATTGTGAGTTTAAAATTCACTTTTATTCACCCAAGATTCTTCCCATCTCCCAATGCACTTGGAAGGTACTTGTCCTTCCTCCACCTCATGTACCTTTTGGCCACCTCACTTACACTTCATCTCCTCTTAGCCACTTCACCATCCACATGTCAAGATGTGAGGGCTTGTGAGTTCTCAACCCACCATAGCCCTTCATCTTGACCTTGTTGGATGAATCTCAACCGTTGAATTCTCTAGAGAATTCAAATTCTCCTATAAATACCCCCTCCTCAAGGGCATTTTCAACACTTTCATTTTGAGCAACCTTATGTTGTCAATTTGCATTCTCAAGCATTTGCTACCATTTATCTATCCATTTAGTCATTTTTCATATATCAATCTTGCATCTAGTAACATCAAAATCCATCTAAAGAGCACACAAATTCATCAAAATCAAGGGCCAACCAAGGATTCTTCAACAACAAGGAAGGTATAATCAATTTGCATCTTATTTCATCTATTTTCCTTGTTTTATCACTCTTTAGGCTAATCATTGAAGTGTTCTTAGTATTTTTCCACTTGCATTTTTAGTTATTTTGCACATTAGAATAGGGTAAAATTCCAAGGTACACAATATATATTTAAATACTATCATGCATTTATATATGTATATATATATATATATAACCGTTAATATATATTTACATATATATATATATATATGAGTACAGGTAAGATAGTATACATATAATAAAAACATTATATTGAATGTATGCATATATATATATGTATAATTGTATATGCCTCAATGTACACACACATGTAGGTATATCTATATCGATCCATCCATATGAGTGTGTCCATTCACCAACATATGCATGTATCAATATACATATACATATGGATACATGTATATACTATATATAAATGTTCACATCCAATTCACATATAGCCATTCACAATTACCATCATGTGGATAAGTGTTTACATGTGTTACATCTATACATGTGCATATACATGTCATTAGATCCAATTGACATGTATGTGCATATATACACACATACTTCCATGTACATCCCACTTGTCAATATAATCGTAATAGTATAAGAAAAATATCAAAAGCTCAAATAGATAAACATCACCCCATAATGCATGCAGTAGTAAACAAAACTCTCAAAAACAAACATATCAACTAAGGATGACTTACCATCTACCCACAAAATGACTCAACTCAATCATTCTAATGTGGTGCACGTGTATTTGCTCAAATAGTTTACTTTTATCGATTACTTGACCAAGATCTTCTCTTGAGTGATACTTCCCCTCCACATGGAGGAATGGAACATATATCTACATTGTAAGGGAAATAGAGGGAATCTCAAAGAAGCCTACAAGAATAGTAGTGCCTTCGGTAACTTTAATTTCGATTAGGTTGCCTCAAAGACATGTACAACTATGTCCTAAAGCGGAAACAGACACAGTTTATTTCCCACATTAATCCTTATGAGAGAAGCACATGTTAAATTCAACAACAAGCAATAAAAAATTCTAGTAACAGAACCAATACAGATGAAAGATAAGACAAAAAACTGAACACAAAGATTTACGTGGGGAAAACCCTTTCGGATAAAAAACCCCACTCTCAAAAGTTTGAGCCATTGTATTATTCAGCAACAAAAGGTTACAATACAATCTAGGCTCAAAGCCTTTTTAGAGATTACATCTTGTTCATTTTGGATACAACCTGGTAGCAACTGATCAATCCATTAGACCGTACAACCTTCGCACTATTACAATACCGTCACACAGTATACAATGCATATCAACATGAGAGAGATCAACCATGCTCCATGATAAAAAAGGATTCCAGCAGAACCCTACTTCTCTCTTCATCAAAATTTCCAATGCATACGAATACACATTCGTTCTCTCCACTCTTCCAACCTTTGTGAATTGTTCGTTTTCAAGTTGTAGATCACAACTGTCCAATGACAATCTCCAGCTCAACATCATTATCATCGTAGATGTTTCCATTTCCTCATGTAGAGTTTCCAAAGCCTTCCTCACATAAGTGGTTCAACAAACAGTTCACACCTTGCCTTCTCTGATAGGTCAAATCGTACCACGTAGGACAATCTTCCAATGGTCAAAGGCGTTCAACCTGTGTCGCATATCGGTGAGACACTAACTATGTCTCCCCAATGCCACTGGAGCGATTGAACATCTATCACCAAGAGTCGCCCCCATTGGCAAGATGTTACAATGAGTTCACAAGTTGTCGCTCAAGCTTCCCCTTGTCCCCAAGACATCATACGAATATCCAAGAAGCATCGGCCAGACCATCGCTTATCGGCAGAGGTCATACTAAAGTTCAAAGGTCATACCGACTTTAGTATTCCCATCGGCAGACTATCGCTCTTCACCAAGAGATCATACCGATGACATCCCACAACATTGGTGACACAAACACTTTTGCCAAGAGTTCACACTGAGCCTTCAAGTCACATTGAAAAGTCCTACCATTGGCCAGACTTACCGCTGTCAATGAAACATCATATCGAGCTCAAGAGTCATATCGATGTCCAATACACCCATCAGCAAGACTTCCACATTCGGTAAGACTACATACCAAAACACGTGTTACACCGAAGTCTCACAACCATTGGCGAGAGAGCCAACCTTTGGCAAGAGTTCTTACCAAACCCTTTGTGTTACTTCGATGATCCAGTCTCCATGAGTCTCCTCGACATCCGCTAGACACCAACCTGTCGGCCAAAGGTCTCCACTTGGTAGAAGGTTATAGTGAACAACACAAGTCACAATGACAACACTAGTCAGCAAGACATCTCCATCTCTAGGACACATTCCGATAGGAGCAAGTCATACCAATTACCACATCGGCTAGATAGACCAAAGGTCACGCCGATATCGACAAGACTTCCTATCATCACCAAAACATCATTCCAATAGTCTTGGTTATGCTAAAGGTCTCAGGTTATGCTGATTACCAAGACATTCAGGAGGTCACAGTGACAATTCAGGATCAACTAGCAGATCAACTAGACTTCTCACTAGTCACAATGACAATGCTTTCTCAGAGGTTTCAGCCTATGAGATTGAGGCAAAAATTCCAACATACATCCACTAACACATGCTCATGATAGTTAGTTGTTCACAACATATGCAATATACATAAAATATCTCCAAAGTTAGAATAATAATTCAATAACCATTTAGTCACATATATGTAGTATTTTCCCATGAAATAACATCAACTAGGATAACTTCAAATGAGATAACATCAAATGAGATAACATTCATATTGATAACAAGGTATAAGCATAATTTATTCATCTCCATAATTCACATTTCATTCATATTTACCCTATGTAGTAATGGTAAATAGTAACTACACAATTGGGGTGTAACATACACTCCCTTATGAATCATCATCCCTGATGACTTTAGGGGCTATTAAAACATAATAGCAAATAACACTTGTTCAAACATTCTCAAAATCGTTAAGAATATAAGGAAATTCCTACTGAATTTTTGCATAGTCCTCCCATGTAGTTGAGTCTTCTACATACTGGTCCCATTGGACTTTGCACTGCAATACCCCTTGTTTACACAAGCGTAGCTTACGTGTTCCTAGCACCTTGATAATTTTGAGAGCTACTACTCCAGGGTCCCATACCTATAAAGTAGTTCAATAAATTATATGATTGTCCCTTGGTATGTACTTTTTAAGGTAGGAAACATGGAAGACATCATGCATTTTGGCGAGAGTTGGTGGCAACACGATTTGATAAGCTACTAGATTCACTTCCTCTAGAATCTCAAAAGTTCCAACATAACACGGGGATAACTTAGAATACTTTCATAATTTAATGGAGCTCTTGCGAGGTTTCACTCTCAACAATACTTTTTCACCTAAGGAAAAATTATGGGGCACTCTCTTAGCATTAGCATAGCTTTTTTGTCTATCGTTAGCTTTAGCTAACCTTTTCCTTACAAACTTAACTTGTTCATCAATTTCAGCCAACATCTTTAGCCCAAGGTTCACTTGATCCTCAAGTTTATCCCAACTTATAGGAGTTCAACACTTTCAACCATACAAATCTTTGAAATGAGCTATCTTAATCACATAATGATAAGAGTTATTGTAATAAAATTCAACTAAGAGTAAGTAATATTCTCACTCGTACTCCTAATCCATGCAATACACCTAAGTAGGTATTCCAATACTTGATTTACCCTTTTAGTTTTACCATCCATTTCTAGATGATATGTTGAGCTAATATTCAACTAAGTCCCTAGTGCAAAAAATAAGGTTTTCCAAAACCTAGAAGTGACTCGTGTATCCCTATCTGAAATAATCTTCTCAAAAATCCCATGCAACCTAAACACTTCTTGCACAAATTTTCTTGCTATGACTAGTGCTCCATTAGTTAGATTCTCATGTTTAAAATGTGCTACTATGGTAAGCTTATCTACAACCGCAAGAATGGCATTGTGCTTATTTCTTGACATAGGAAATCCTCGCACAAATTCCATACTTATGACTTGCCACTTCCTCTCTGGTATATCATGTGGGTATAACAAGCTTGTAGGATTATGATGCTCAACTTTCACCCTTTAATAGTCAAGACACCTAGCCACAAAACTAGGTACATTGATCCTTTCATTCCTTTCTAGAATTATAATGGTTGTACATCAACCATCATTTTCATCACTCTAGGATGTCTAGAGTATGGTGCTTCGTGTATTTCCTTCCATACTAGATTTATTAATTCCTTTATGTTAGGTACATACATTATACCCTTATATCTAAGTAATCCTTTAGGTTCAAATTGAAAACCTTCATACCTAGAATCTTGTGGATTATCAATGAGTTATTTCTTAACTTGCAAGTAATACTCATCCTCCCTGTACTTTTGGAGTACTTGCCCCTTAAAATTAGTTTGAATTGTTATGATAGAAGCAATTTTTCATCTTCAACTTAATGCATTGGCAACCCGATTTTATTTCTCCTTAATATAACTAATATTAAAATCATAGTCAACTATTAAATCTAACCATCTTCTTTATCTAGCATTCATATTAGGTTGAGTGAAAAGGTACTTTAGCCCATTATGGTTTGTTTTCAACTCAAAGGTTTTTCCTAAATAATACTACCTCCACATATGTAATGTGTGAACCACAACTACTAGTCTAAATCATGCAATGCATAATTCATCTCATATGGTTTCAACTTCCTGGATTCATAAGCAATTACTTTCCCATCTTGCATTAGTACACCTCCTAACCCTTCTCTGCATGCATCCATGATAATCGTAAAGTTACCCTCAGGGTATGTTACTTTTAAGATAGGTGTGGTGGTTAATTTCTCTTTGAGTAGGTCAAAAGCTTCTTAACACTTCTCAATCCATTCAAATATCTTTCCTTTCTTTTATAAAGAAGTAATTAGGAAAGTACTCTTAGAAAATTTTGCAACAAACTTCCGATGACACCCTACTAAACCCATGAAACTTCTTACCTCTGACACATTCTTAGGTACAGGCCACTCAAGTACCTCCTTGATCTTAGTTGGATCCACAACAATTTCATCTACTAAGATCATATGACCTAAATAATGTACCCTCTTTTGGAAGAACATGTACACTTGGAAATTTTAGCATACAACCTATGTTCTCTTAGACGTTGTAGGACCATTTGTAAATGCATGCAATGTTCTTCCTCATTTCTAGAGTAAAAAAAAAATATCATCTAGAAATACTAATAAAAAATTGTTGAGGTAATCTCTAAATACATTATTCATCAAGTTCATGAATGAGTTGTAGGCACATTTGTTAAACTAAAGGGTAAAACAGTGAACTCATAGTGTCCATATCTAGTTTTGAATGCAGTTTTAAAGATATCTTCATCCTTAACCCTCAATTAGTGATATCCAGATCTCATATCTTTTTTAGAGAATATGACAGCTCCTCTCATTTGATCGAAAGGTCATTAATATGTGGCAATAGATACTTGTTCTTAACCATAGCTTTGTTAAGCATACAATAGTTGATGCACAAACGTAAGGTACCGTCCTTTTTAACAAAGATAACTTGCACTCCCCAAGGTGATACACTTTGTCTTATCAGTCCTTTCAACAACAATTAGTCCAATTGTGTCTGAAGTTCCATAAGTTAAGTGGTTGTCATCTATAGGGTACCTTGGAAGTAGGTTCTAACCCTAGAACTATATCAATAGAGAAGTCAAATATTATTTTCAGAGGTAATCCTAGTAAATCGTCTAGAAACACATCCAAAAACTTTCTCAATATTGGATATTTCTCCATATCTTTTTTCTAGTTCCATCTATTTCACCATCTTCTAGTTCCTGAAAACTCTAGAAATCTGCATCATCACTATCCTTCTCAAGTTCTTCAAATCTTTACAGAAAAAATTTTACACCCTTTCTTCTTAGTTCTTATAAGTTATGCATTGTCGTGATTTGATGTATCCTAACCTCTCTAGGTATCCCTTGGAATTTAACTTGATTTCCAAATTCATCTAGGAATTCTATAGTCTTAGCATGAAAATCTACCTTAGCCCTATGTTTCCACAACTAATTCATACCTAGAATAACATCATACGATCTTGGAGGTGCGACATAAAGGTTTACTTCTGTAGAAAAACTAGGTATTTCTATCCTAGCATCGAATAGACATTGATCCACCTTCTCTCTTGTATAGTTTGCATACTCTACATCCCAAGACATTGTCATGTGTCTCACCTTCCTAGATAATTGTTTAGCTATTCTAAGTGAAATGAAATTCTTAGTTGCACCAGTATCAATAAGAACAAAAATAGGTAATCCAAACAAAATACCTAACATTTCAACTGGAGTTACTTCGTACTCTACCTAATGATCATCCACTACTACATGTATCTTATGTTGAAACATTGCTTGTTGGGTGGGTAATGGACTACCATATGGTCATGATCAAGAATTTTTATTAGGGCACTCACTAGCAAAGTGATCCCATCTACATATAAAACATCTCGTAGTTGGCCCTCTTTTCCCTATGGTTTCTCCAGACTTGTTGATAATTTCATTAGCCTTGTTGGTATTAGCCGTGTTGGAATCATCCATTTTATGCTTTCTTCTAGACTCCTTTCCATTATTATGAAATCTCTTTCCCTTTTTCCTTGACACATTTTGGATTGATTCCACATTCTTTGGAGCTATATTGTCAGGAACTTCCACATCCTTCTTTTGCTCCCTTCTTTCCTGGTGAGTGGAGTTAGCCCTAAGCTTTTGCTCATGCTTGATTGCTTTCACATATACAAGATCCATTGTTTTTGGACCATGCATATCCACTTCTCCTCCAACTTGACTGTGAAGTCCCATTATAAATTTCCTAATACAAATGTGCTCATCCTTGTGATAAACATAGCTTAAAAGTTGGGTAAACTTCTCCCAATGTTCGTTGATTGTCATGTTACCTTGTTTCAAACCCTAGAAATTCAAGAGTTTTTGGTCATAGTAAAGTTGTGGTAACCACATTTTGCAAAAAATATCCATAAATTCTCGGGTTATCCCACAATAGTGGTTTACAATTTTTTGCCAAATTGGGCACTGAAATTTTTATTTTTAACTAAATCTTCACATTCGGGCACCTATAGCGGCTAAACCGTGAGGAATTTGAAGATGATGCAAACTAGAGTCTCATCACATTTTGTCTATAGATTCTAAAAATATTGTTTTCATTTTTTTTGGAATTAGATTGCACTTCTTTTTCCATCTCCCACAAAAACTGGTTTTTTTTAGAAAACAACATTTTTAAAAAGTGACGCACACCGTATAACGTATAACTTTTTTTCTATGAAGGATACAATTCTAATTCTTTTGAATTTACATTTGTGACTCCAATATATAGTGCTTCCACTTGGTTAGATATTTTTTAATTGAATATTTTTTCTTTAACAAAGTATCGAAGTCAAACCAATGACAATTCAGACATAGAGCGACTGTATAATGCACAACTTTTTTTGTATATATCAAAATTCAACTTTTTTTTGTTGGATCAATGACTTCAATATCTGGTGCACTCATATTTTTCAATTTTTTTGACGATATTCTATTTTTCCACATGTACAAAACAAAGACCTTCATTTTGATGAAAAACCTATGTTTAATAAAACTAAAAACAAATACATAATAAAACCAAAACATATTAAAATTATATTCATTGGATAGCTCATTTTGAAGACACCTGATTCTAGTTGGGTTTGTAAATATTCCCCCATTTTCATCCTCAACTCGAGCTTCAAAGCATAAAAATTAGGTTTTTTCGTGTGAACAAAGTCAAAAATTAGGGAAAATGGGGGTTCGCTAGAACCAGGGGGTTCTAGCAAACCCGGGGTTCTAGCAACCAGGTTCATTCGAGCCCCTTCAATATGCATTTTTCCTTTTATTTTTTGGGTGGGAAATGTGGGCCCAGTAATTAATGGGTTCCCTCGAACCCTAGTTCAGTTGAACCCCTTTATGGTTTGGTCAAACTTGTAGGTTCATGTGAACCCCTAAAACCAATTTTTTTGCCATGGGGTCATTTTTTCTCAATTTTCCTTCCTCCATCAAATTGCAAACCACTATTGTGGCTTCACCCTCTCCCCATGTCAGCTTCCATGAGTTGATATTAAGTTCTAACTTCTTATTCCTCCACTAGTTAGAGGCTTCTCCCGCTAATTGATACGCATCCCATGCGACTTTAGTAACCTCATCATAGTTTTGTATTTCAAAATACTTTTCTATTTAGACAAGCCACACTTTACCTCATCACCTCCACCACTACCATCTAACTTGGGTGGAATAACCATCTTCATATCTCTAGTCTGTTTGAAAGCCACAAGCTTCTTATTCCTTTCAATAGATGGAGTAGGTGACTTTTCCTTCTCATTATTATGGGTTTCATCATGGGAAGAGTTTTCTCCTTCATGCTCATTGACGGGTACTTCCTTTTCTACCCTATCCTTAACTCTTTCTTGTTCAAGTTTAGCCAACCTTGCCAAGATTTGGTCAAGCCTAGCCTCAAATCCAGTGGTTCCTTGTTCAACCTCCTAAATTTCACTAGGAATAGTTCATATCCTCACCATCCTTATGTGATTGGTTTTTACCTGAATGTTTATCCATGTTAAAGTAAACTATATTATCATTTATCTTATGGAAAACATTAAAAATGGGATTCATATGCACACAAAGAATTGCACATAAGACTAAGCACACACTTTTTTTGATAAACACCTAATTTTATTCATTTCATGAGGATTTCAATATCCTTTCAATTACATGGAGTGACTATTCAAAAAGTCGAGTGGAGAGTATCCTTCAATTCACTCTCTAATACATAACTTAAAGGAGTATAACCTATAGACCGAGACAATTGTTGTTCCCTTATCTTTTTGTTCATCTCTCATTTGTTCATACCTATCCCAAAAAGGATAATAACCTTCAAATTTATCATTTGATACATAGTTACAAGAAGCAATGTCATTATGGTGTTCATTATCAATGTAGTCTACACTTTTCGTAGATATTTTTTCATGAGACCATTTCTCATTTGACAATGTCCATAGTACATATCCCCCATACTCATTACTCAAAAAAATTACTATTACTTCAGCTAGTGGTAGAACTCTAGGATCCCCAAAAATGAGTTCTAGACTAACACTTTCCTCTAAGGGAATATCCCTAAAAATCGATAATGACTCAGAATTTTCTGGTGAGATGGTTGGTAGGTAGTTGTACATAGCCTCCATCTTCATCTTCCTCTTCACATCACTGATCCAAGAAAGTGTGAGACTAAAGGTCTCAGTGTCACTCAACTAGATGACATTGTCGTAGTTGGTTCCCTCTATGGTTCTAACGATGGCTTCCCTTTCCTTCTTGGCCTTGAGGTAGTGCTTGTTTTTTATTATTGAATTTTGAGCCATTAATCTAATACACACCATCTTGGAACAAGAATTCACAACATTAGATAACGTTGGATGAAAATAATGATGAGATCATAGGTTCTAGAGCTAAACCTGGTAGCTTTGATACCACATGTAACATACTAACCATTCAATGAAGTAAAAATTTCTAATTTTTCACCTTTCAAGTAAAATTAACTAACAAGCCATTACAATAATTTTTTTTCTTTTAATATAAATAATTTTCAATCAAGATGCATAACATAATATAACATGAATTCCATTTCTTTTCAACAATTCTGTAAAATACAATAATACAAGAAATCATACATTTACATACATGTGTCCATGAGCTTTAGAACAAATAGTTGTAAGATGTTCTAGGACCCTTCCTTCCAAATCTTGGTTCTTCTATTGCTTGCTATGGAGGAGAAGCATCACTCAAGTGTTTTTCCACCAACCACAGACTCTTAATGTGGTTCCCCACACATCTATCATTCAATAGATGGCCCTTCCCTTAGACGAAGAGATTGGTAGAGTAATTGATAAGGACAACCTATTGAGCATAGTGCTATTTCCTACATAACTAGAAACTTGTAATCCCACAATCTCAAACTAGCATGTAATATTGTCCCTATGGTGAACTGATGGTGGAGTCTTGGCGTACACACATTGCAGTGGAGCCTTCGAACATTCCCACTACTTTGGCCAAAGTTTTCCATTCAGTATTTTCTACTAAGGATCATCTATCACATACACTACTGAGGGCCGATTTGACTTAAGGATATCTCAAGCTACACATAGGTATTTCCTTCATTGTATAGTCCATCATCCCAAAAATAACCTATCACCATATTAATCTACTTGGAATAAACCTACTTAACTAGTAAGTACACAAGCTAGGTATTTCCTTCATTGAATAGTCTATCATCCCAAAGATAACCTACATACTTGGAATTAAACTTACTTACAAGTAGTAACCAAACTCCCTCCCATACTAGATTATCTATCCTAGGAGTTGACACAAGCTTTCCTAGTTAAATCAATAACTTAGCTAAGTGTACCATATGTGCCTTTCAAGTTCAATCATACCTAGTATATAGTACATATGATAAACACTCATCTCCTATTATGGAGTACTTACAAACACCATATGAAAAAAACATATAAGCCTCAATTTCCTTTTCATGACACTCAAATATCTATATTACACACATTGGAAAAGACATTTCAATCATGCAAGCAAGACACATCATTCAAAATTAAAATAACAAAGAAGAAGAGATCCCCATGCATGTTATCACTTATCCTATCAAATGGTAGCAATGCAGACCTTTCCAACAATTGCAAGCTTGATAAACAACTTCTTAGGAATGTCAATAATAAACTTTATCTCTCAAGTTGATAGCTTACTCCTCTCAAAATTAACTTCCTCACAAACTAAATAAACTCACTTCCTTTCTCCCTCTCAATGTAAAACAAAGTATGGCTAGGAATAATGCAGAAATAGGAATTGCAAAAGATGTATAATCTTATGGAAGAAGGAATCCCTTCCAAATTAAATGTCTTAGCTATTTATAGAGAACTTTGATCACCTCACATCCTATAGTTTAGGCATGTTAATGGACAACAAGCTCCATGCAAGCAACACATGAAACACAACAAAAAGGTGGTGATTTCTTAAGCTCATACTTGACATACTCACTTACAGGTTGACTTGCTTATTGAAAACAATCTAAAATACTTATTAAAATCTTCATATGCTCATTTTGAATTGTTCCATGAAACATACATCTATAGCAACTTGGTTTCAAAGGTGATGCTAATTCCATTTTCTCATCTTCTTGTTTGGCACCGTTTCATTGCAAACTAAAATAGTCAACTACCATTTCACAACAACAAACCTCCATCGATCTACATAGAAATGACATTGATGAATCGACCAAAGTTTTTAAAACAGTTGACAAAGTCAAGGTTGGTATTACTAATGGCGTCGACCAAGTCCAAGCTTATCATTAACAACAATATCAAAGGAAATTCAATGTCATATATCACATGCCATTTTGAATGATAATCAGTATACATGAACAATCATAAGCTACTTTATTGGCCTCATTAAACATAGTCTATTATGACTATAATCAACCTCCATTATCATAGTCTTTATCGACTATGAACAACCTTTATAAATAGACTTCTGTCAAATAAGAGATATTCGAGTTCTAATTAACATATATAATATGTTAAATATATATATTATTATATATATAATAAATTGTATATATTTATCTATATTTAAATACTATCTTGTATTTATATATATATAACTATTAATATATATTTATATATATCGTAAGCCAATAATTTAAGCTTATATATATAAAAAAGAACTTACAACCAAGATAGTATATATATATAATAAACACATTACATTGAATGTATAAATATATATGTATAATTGTATATGCCTCAATGTACAAGTATATGCAGGTATATCTATATCAATGCATCCATATGAGCACGTCCACTCACCAACTTATGCACGTATCAATATAGATATACATATAGATACATGTATATACTATACATATATATATATATATGTTCACATCTAATTCATATATAACCATTCATGATTACCATCATATGGATAAGTGTTTACATGTGGTACATCTATACATGTGCATATACATGTCGTTAGATCCAATTGACATGTGTGTGCATATATATACACATACTTCCACATACATCCCACTTGTCAATATAATCATAATAGTACAAGAAAGATCTCATAAGTTCAAATAGATAAACATCACCCATAATGCATATAGTAGTAAACAAAAATCTCAAAATTAGACATATCAACTAAGGATGATTTACCATCTACCCACAAACTAACTCAACTCAATCATTTTAATGTGGTGTGTGTATATGCTTAGATAGTTTACTTTTATTCGTTACTCAACCAAGATCTTCTCTTGAGTGATACTTCCCCTTCGCCTGGAGGAATGGAATGTATACCCGCATCACTAACACATGCTCATGACAATTAATTGTTCACAACATATGTAGTATACATAAAACATCTCCAAAGTTAGAATAATAATTCAATAACCATTTATACACATATGTGCAGTATTTTCCCATGAAATAACATCAATTGAGATAACTTCAAATGAGTTAACACCAAATGAGATAACATTCATATTGATAAGAAGGTACAAGCATAATTTATTCATCTCCAAAATTCACATTACATTCATATTTACCCTATGTAGTAATAGTAAATAGTAACTACACAATTGGGGTGTAATAGAGAAAGGTAAGGATTTTCACTGTGTCTTGGATTTGATTTCCTCTAGAATGAATTAAATGGTTTTTTATTGATTGATATTTAGTGGTAGAAGATTGATCTTTGTGAAAATTAGTTGCAAGAAAAAATAAAGGTAATGATGCATGGATGATTCTTCTCAAGAACTATATTTTATCTCTTTTCCCTCATGGTCTCAAAACTTTGAAGGAACTACGTTTTCACACCCTTCACATCACTTGAATTCTAGTTAAGATTGCTATATTTTTTGGATAAATAAATAAATGAATCTTGAGAAGCTATCAAGCCTTGGCTCATCTACAAAGGTAGCATTTTATATGATAGGCTTACTATCAATCAACATAATTTATAGGACTATCACCCATGTTGTTTCACTTGTCAAGCTTCCTTGGACACGATATCTTTATATATTGTAGAAAGGGAATTGGGACTATTGCAAGAATAGAAAAGAATGAAGGTGTTGTCATCGATGTTAAATAATCAATTGGTTATCAACTAGTTATTTTTGTCATTAATGTCATGGTTGCAGGTTATTGGCTATATATGTTGAGGAGATTGAGAAAATTATATTGAAAAAAGGTTGTAGGTGTTTAGTGATTGCTCTAGGTTTTACTCCAAGATTTTCTCCCATGTTTGTGTGGTTCATATATGCTGGTCATGGTTGTTGGAAGCTACTATATCCATATTTTTTTTCTCTTGATTCATTGTACAATGTGAGTTATGTTCACCAGTTGTGAACTATTATTTTCTGTGTTCTGGTTGAGGTCCCAAAGAAATGTTGTTGGTCTGGATTTTGCTTTTGTAAAGTCTTATGACTTGCAATTTTGGAGTTGATTTTTTATGATTGTATTGAAGATAATTTCTATATCTAGAAGGATCGTGCTTAATTGTTCTATGTGTTTTACACTATTTTGGCTAACACAACACAAAAAGAACCTAATGATGACAATTTTGAAATTCCTGAAAGATAGGGCCCATACGTGCCTCTGCAAAGAAGAAAAATAATGTCAACATAGAATAATACATTTTGAATGATGTAGTAGGTTCCTATATAAAAAATAAACCATCTTCCTTTTGAGAGATAGAAACCTTGAGCTATCAAATTTCTATATTACCACTCTAGAATGTATGAAGGAATCAATATGTATGGATTTGGAATTTCAATGCATGCCATGTGGCTACAATACAAATCACACAAGATGTCCTATAAATAATTTTTGGAAGCCCTCAATTAATCCTTTTTAAACTATTTAGTAGTAACAAGTGTATAGAATAAAGAATAACTTCATCAAAGGTAGGATCCTCAATGTTGTTGTCAAGATTGGTAAAGGATAGATTCTACAAAGAAGTGATGAATATATGATAAGGTGACATTTTGTTGATCAAGAGGACAACTGTGAACCTACTAGAGATAATATGAAGTAGCATATAAAGAAGCCAATATGTCTATAAAAATGGTAGGTGTAGATGGTAGAATAGTTTCCAATACTGGAAGTGAAGGGAGAGGAGAAGGGAGAGGATATTTCTTTACATAATCAAGACATTCAAGGCTTTTCCAATAAGAATTTTCCTCTCCTATATCATCATGCAAAGGACTATCAGGATCATCTAGGAATGGAAGTTCATAGGGATCTCCATATATTTCCCATAGTGTGGTCAAAAGAGTGTAAGGGCATTCAATGTGTGATAGAGTCCATGATGTGTGGTACCCAACACTTACACAAATTAAACCAAAAGACATGATCATTTCTATTTCCCCTTGCACATTTCTACCAATGTGTAATTGTTTTAGGAATAAGCCCATATAAATATGGAAAGAGATGAATCCATTAATAGTGCTTTATAATTCCATTGTACCAATACTTGTAGCTTCCTTCGTCCAAACTAATGATAGAGGTATGATTTATTATCCCTATTATTGACTTATATAGATTAAACCCTTAAAAAAATTTCAACTTTATCTTGATTCCATATTACAAAAATTCTTATTTATTATCCCCCAAAGAATGATACATAAAATGGAACTTTATGGATTGAGTGCATGTGAATGAGCAAGTACCCATGTTTTAGAACTTTATATTTTAGTGTGTAGACAAATGTCACCTAATTTTTTACCTACAAATTTTAAGTTACCTTTTTGAATGAGGTTAAAAATGTTGGCCTCTAGATTGTAGCACTTTGTATTTCAATGCATAGGATTGTCTAATTGGAATGAAAAATGAAACTTTATGATATTAGCTCCAAAACATTTCCAATAGAAGAGGTTTGGGAAAATAAGCACTTTTGAAAAAAAAAATCTCAAAAGTTATTACAATTATAACTTTTCTTGCTTGCCTATTTAATTACTCTTTCAAATTTGTCCCTTTAAATTGGGAAGGGGACAATTGCATGAAAAATTACATGCAAATAATCAGATGCAAAAATAACATGCAAAAATCACATGCGAAAATCAAGTGCAAAAATCACATTAAAAAAACACATGTAAAAATTAGGTATGAAATCATCACTCTTCAATAAGTCTTCAATAAGTCTTCAATAAGCATCAAGAATGCCATGCCTATGCAAATGCTTATTCAAACTCCTTATTTGGTCTTCAATCTTTGACCTTGCCACATTAGTCTTTGAATTCACCACACAAGCATAAGAAAAATGGCAAGTGTTATCATAGTTAACAAGTATACATGTCACAGGTTTACCATGCATAGTTCATAGCTTTCAATCACCTTACCTCTCTACTATATAAACATGCTTGCATAGAGAACATACATGAAGAAAAAATGCTTGCATGTAAGAGAAATAAAACACCAAGACACACCTTCAAGAGAGAACATCATTTCCTTCCTCAAGGAAATATCTACAATAACACACTTTGTGTAGCCTACAAATATTTTTGAATTAGCCAAATGGGAAATCCAAACCCTTTGCATAGTGTTATGGATCAAATACACCAAAAAACACAAATTATATGCAACCAGTATTCTCAAGAAAGAAATAATTGAACAAATAATACCGTACCACCAATCAATTTCTAATTAAATATTTGAAACCATTTAGATTTTACCAAGATATATTGGATTGATTGTCAATGCTAGTTTGGCAATGAAAAAACAACAATCACATTCCTTGCAAGATATTTAGAAAAAAAATATTGTAAATAAAAAATAACACAAAAATATATAGAATAACCCTAAATGATTTGGAATTACTCCCAATGATATTTGAATTACTCACAATGATCTGAAATTACTCATAATGAATTAACTTACAATAAATCTATATATTTATGGTGCAAATGAGAGCAATTGCCTCATAGAATCATGGTGAAGGGGCCTAAGAATAGGCATGTAACTCCATTGATCTAAGACTAGTGGCATGCAAAGCTCAATGGAACTATATAAAACAAAAGTAAACACAACTAAACAAGCTTATCCAAAAAATAGGAGTAATCTGTAGGAATATTCTAAGAAAATATCATACACAAAATATTCTAAAGAATATCCTACACTAATAGCCAATACCATAGATAAGGCTACAAAAAAATATATCAATGACACTCTTAGAGTCAACATCATTGCTATCCTCTTCAATAGGTTGGGCAGAAAACTAGGTGGTCTCCCCCAATAATATGGGTCACATTCTTCTTTGGAGTTCTCTCAATGAATTGGATGGACTCTTGTAGTTAGTCCATGTTTTAAGTTGTTTAAGTTAACACTTTCCATTTCTCTTCTAGCATAATATTTGAAATAGATTTACATTGGTAGAGGAATATAAACTATAGAATTAATTCATATGTAATGAATCCTCTGTCCATTCTTCAAGATTGGATTGTAAAATGTTTTCTAAACACTAAATATTGTTTTAAAAAAAAAACAAATGAAAGATCAAGTCGCAAATTAAATGAACACATATGAAATGATGTGTTATCTATATTTGAGTTAGATAAAAAAGTTGTATTAACATTTATAATTCTATGAAAAAATAAAAAAATAAAAAATAACTTTTAATTAAAATTTAATATTTAATATAGAAATGATATTTTAATATTCTATTTATACAATACATTATTAAACAATATTTAATATTAAAATATCATAACACAAATTATAGTAAAACAATTTAAGATTTAAATTTACTCTCACAAGAGTTCAAATCCTCCAATACTTTCTCTATCAAACAAGAAAGCAAGAAAGTATATATCGTAGGTACAAGGGAATGACAAAGATAATCACATTAATGTGGCGGTTTTACAGTTTTGTACACTTAATATTTATTTGCAAATCTATTTAATAAATTAATTGCCATCTCATCCAACATTAGAATGATTTTTTTCCTCCAATACTTTTTTGCAGCCAAGATTCCAAATACTCCCCAAAATCCAACATCCACACTTGCCATCCACTCTACATACCAATTCCATGGAATTTATTCTCCATCACCTTCTTTTTCTTTAAGGGAACTAAGTATGATAAAATTTGATCTCTCTCCACATTCACATGATTTTTATTAATGGGAAAACCATAAAGATCAGGGTTCCCAAAGAAATTTGTGGAATTGAATGTAGCAAATTGATTTCCTGCTGGTATTTGTCCACAAAGCATGTTGTTAGGTACAATGAAAGAGCTCAGATAAAAAGCTTCTCACATTTCATTTGGAATCCTACCATCTAATTTATTGTTTGAAAGATCTAGTGACTCTAGCTCCTGTAGCATTCAAAGGGTATGTGCAAGATCATGATGGGCCAAAAAGTGGCGATATGATGGGTATGTGTAGGGTATGTGGCTGACAACCTTTTTTTTACCCAAAATTGATGAAACAAAAGAGTTTTTAAAGGAGATTCTCAACTTTCCACCAATATAAATTATGCTTTACTTTGAATTTAATAAATAATATTATTCATTTTCTATTTGAATTACAACTAAAGTCCTGATTGATAGGCTGATTGAAAAACATCTATAGCTTTCAAATGGTATCACATTTTTTGAATCCAAAACATGCATTCACATACTATAGTATTTAAAAAACTAAATTTCATGAAGTTTTGACCAAGTTAAGGTGGTTAGACATACAAGTTTTTATTTTTTTAAAAGTTGTAATAAAAGATTCATAATTAATAATTACTTAGACAAAAATTACAAAAAAATATGCATCACATCGGGACATGAGTCCTCTACTTATATCTAAAATCTTATAAAAAAATATTATCATTTTATTATGGTTAGGGTGGTCAGACAGACACCTACTTCTTATTTTCTCCCTTAAATTTAAGTACTACTGCATTGAAATTTCAAATTTTCACCAAATAGATTTAAAAAAAAAAAAACCTAGTAGTTGAGAAACTACATTCAATTTTCTACAAATTCTATTCTTACATATTTTTGAAATAATATAGATAACTTATTCAATTTTTTACATCAAGTTGTCTAACTTTGATTTTTTTGTTTTTTTTGCCACTTAAGAGCCTGTTTTTTCCATGATGATCCTACACATACCTCGGTAGCTGATTGGAATCTCCCCTATAAGACTATTATCTGATAAGTTCAATACTTGTAGATCTTTAAGTTTTCCAATTGTTGGATGAATGTTACCTGATAGGTTATTTACAGATAGATCAATGCATGTTATAAGTAACAAAACTAATTTGGTATACACCAATGCAAATTTTTTGTTAAACACTTTGATCTCTTCATTGGAATAATATAATCTATGAACATTGACATTTGAGCTTTCCACTTAGGGATTCCTCATTCCTTCCAACATTGAAATCTGTGGTGGGATGACACTAATCAAACTATTGTGTGAAATATCTAAAACATGGAGATTTGACAAATTACCTATTTGATGTGGAATGTGCCCATCAAACTTATTTGATCTCAAAACAAGTATCATCAACTGAGACAACTGACCTAACCAAAGGGGTATGTTTCCATAGAAGAGATTATTGGCCAGGTCTAAAATTTTTAATCTAGAACAATTTGGAAGACTTGATAATAGCTTTCCTTTCAACATATTGTCATTGAGGTGAAGTGAAACGAGTTGGCTTAGCATTCCAATAAGAGATGATATCTCTCCAATTAAACCACTATTTGCTATATTTAATCTTGTCAAAACATAGTCCTTTTACCAGATAATCTATTCTTTGAGAGATCTAAAACCTCCATCCATTGCAAAAGACCAATTGAAGAAGGTATATCACCACTTATATTGTTTGCTAAAAATGCCAGGAATGTGATGAATGGTATAAAAATGCCAATATCCACTGGAATAAAACTTGTCAATTTGTTTTGAGACAATTCCAATAGTTCCAAAGCTGATGTTGACACTAAAATAATTGGAAGCAGACTGTGTAATGTATTGCTATGTAAGTCTAAAGCCGATAAAGAACTTATATTCAAGCTAGAGGAAATAGGACCAAACAAGTTATTGTATGTTAAGTTCAAATATCTTAGATGTTGGAGCATACCCATCCATTTTGGAATATTTCCAAATAGGTTATTGTTGGAGAGATCCAAATCTTCCAATCCATACTATGTGGAAAGAAATGGTGGAATGATAGTCCCAATACTACATGAAGCTAGGAATAGTTTTTTAAAGTGAAATGTGGGTATCCAATCTGATTCAATGATAACTATGAACCGATTGTAAGACAGATCAAGACTAACTAGCCTAGATGCATTATTTAAATAAATGAGAGAAAGGTTGCCTTGAAGATTGTTGGAAGATAGGTCAATAATTGTAATGCTAGGAAGACATGCAATTGAAATGGGAATGCTACCATTTAGCTAATTGTGACTAAGATGGAGACCATCTAGATATGATCTAGTTTTCCCAGTTGGAAAGGTATATTGCCACTTAGCAGATTGGAGGAAAGTTGTAAATAAGTCAAAGAAGAAAGATTACCAAGCTCAAAAGGTATATTTATGCTCAATAGATTAGAGGAAAGTTGTAAATAAGTTAAAGAGATAACGTTACCCAATTTAGAAGGAATTTTTCCATTCAATAGGTTGGAAGAAATGTCCAACAAAGTCAAAGACAAAATTTGACCAAGTGACTATGGAATCTCTTCATTCAAATAATTGCCATTAAGATCTAGATGTTGAAAAGCCAAGAGATTGCCAATGGAAAGAGGAATACAACCTTCCATATTCTTCATAGATCCCAAGTAAAGATAGACGAGGGTGGAGATATTTACTATATAAGAGGGCATACTTCCTATCATACTGGTCTTAAATAGAGAAAATATGGTGAGTTGAGACCATTCCCCACATAATATTTCACTTAATAACTCGTTCCCCCCAACTTGAGCTATTTTAAACTAGCAAATGAGAGAGATTTAGGGGGAATGAACCACTTAATTAACACACTTCTAAGGAAAGAGATACCAAACTAGTGATATTTGCTAACCATAAAGGTAGTGACCCATCAAAGTTGTTCAAACCCAGTTGAACGTGGGCGAGGCAGGAGAGGTTTTGGATAGTGTTGGAAATGTGCCTTGAAAGCATGTAGCTTTCAAGGTCGAGATGTTGGAGATTGTGGAGATGACAAAGGGGTGCTTCCAATTGTTTGAAATATTAAAATTTCTGACTAAGCCTCTTTCTCACGTCAGCCCCCTATCTCATCTATCTATCAGCAACCTTTCCAATGACCATTTTCTTTTTGAGATCTCCATCCCTATTTTGCTAGATGAAAACTCCAAAATTTAATGTGCTAGGAAATTTTGAATCTCCAAAATTTACTACTTTAGGTAAGTTTGAAATTTGAGAGGGATTTTTGAATAGAAAAAAAGGAATGAAGACAAAAGTTAGTTAGTTTTGAGTTTCTCTGTGCAACAACAGTCTAAGAAGAGGAATGCTTCTTTCTGGGTTCTCTATGTGATTTAGAGAAGCTCCTGAACAACAAAAATTGTAGTTTGTTTTGGGTATTTTTGTAGTGAGCAACTAAGAGCTCCTGACAACTCAGTGTTTTCTAGGAACAACAGATAGTTGTAGTCGAATAGAAAGAAAGAAGAGCTCTGAGAAGCTCCTGATAGTTTTGTATGTTTTAGATGTAGCTCTAGATTGTTGCTAGTTTAGTTTTTAATCAGTAGATTGTAGTTTCAGTTTGAAATCATTTTTGTAATTTATCATTTTCTAGTTTATACAAAAAGAAAGTTTGCATGCCTAGTTCTATGTGTCTCCATTCTACTTTGTTTTTGTTATTCCATGTTTTTAGGTATTCCCAGTTTGACTAGGAAACAAAGCAGTAGCTCTGTGCATTTGATTTTATTTAAAATTTCTAAAATGGTATAAGAGCTAGAAGACCCTAAGTCTTGAGTAAGTTGGGCATTTTTTTTCTGGGTGTTTAAAGTTTTCTTGTTGTAGACATGGTTGGAGATGAAAGTAAGAGTTGGCAACAACCACCATCCTTTAATGGAAAAAACTATGATGTTTGGGCAAAAAAGATGAAAAATATTATGGTTGCCAATGATTTGTGGGAGGTTTTGATTAGTGGGTTCAATGATGTTACTGACCCAACACAATTTGTTGTTCTCACAAACAACTAGAAGATCTAGTTGAAGGAGTTGAGGAGGAAAGATGCAAAAGCATTGAGTTTGATTGAAGTAGCGTTGACAAAGGTCATTTTTCCTAGAATAGCAACAACTAACTATGCAAAGGAAGCTTGGGAAATCCTCCAAATCAGATACAAAGGGAATGATAAAGTTAGATTGGTGAAGCTCCAGATGCTTCAAAGAGAGTTTGAGACTCTCCAAATGAAGGATAGTGAGTCCATCTCAAAATTTCACACAAGACTCCCAAGTTTGATAAACCAGTTGAGAGTGAATGGAGAAGTCATTACAGAATAGAGGATTGTGGAGAAAAACCTTAGAAGTGTACCCATAAAGTTTGATGTAGTTGTAAATGCCATTGAAGAGGCAAATGACCTCTCAACATTGTCCTTTGATGAGTTATTCCCAATAGAAATGTTTTAAAGCTCAATCAAATGCAAGAGGAAGGGGGAGAGGTAGAAACATCTTTGGATGTGGTAGAGGCAACTCTAGACAAGGAAATGTTGGAGGAGATAACTCAGGATGAGTATATGGCCAAGAGGGAGCAAGTAGCTCTTAGTCTAGTTCTGGACAAGCCAAGAAGAACAATAGCTTGAGTCAGAAGGGTGACAAGAGCAATATTGAATGTTATATTGCCATAAATTTGGCCATTATGCAAGTGAGTGTTGGAAAAAGCAGTGTAATCAATCCAAGCAAAGTGGAAATGTGGCTGATGAGAAAGTGGTTGAAGATAATCAGTAAAAGGCCTTCATCATGTGAAACATTGCTAAGGTCAAGGAAATGATGAGGTATGGTTTTTAGATAGTGGTTGTAGAAACCACATGAGTGGTAATGAAAATTTATTTTCTTTCATTGATAAGAATGTTAAATCTAAAATAAAAATGGGGAATAATGAAATAGTTCTAGTTGTGGGAAAAGGGGTTTGTTATTTTTTGAACCAAGCATGGTGAGAAGGAGATTGATGATGCTTATTTTTCCCCTGGTATAAACCACAATCTTATGATTATTGGACAACTGATCTAAAAAGGTTACAAATTTTTTATGGAGAAGGGTGAATGCATCATTTATGAGAAGGATGGAAGCAAGAATGTAATTGTAGGAGTGCAAATGACAAAGAATATAACGTTTCTATTAAGGTTGGAAAAGTGTTTCTCAACTCAGTCCATAGTTGTAGGAAAATGCACATCAGTACAACAACAAGTAGCCTTCAAGGCAGTCATTCAAGACCCTTCCAAGCTATGGCATATCAAGTATGGACACTTAGGCTATATTGGTTTGAATATTTTGTCAAAGAAGGGTATGGTTGGAGGTTTACCAACCATAGTAGAGCCTAGTGATAGATGTGAAGCCTACATTTTAGGCAAACAATATAGGCATCCCTTTCAATCGGGCAATTCTAGAAGGGAAAGAACACCATTGGAGCTAGTGCACACTGATTTGTGTGGCTCTATGCAAACAATTTCTATTTGTAAGAGCCACTATTTATGAGTTGTATTGATGATTACAACCATAAGACATGGGTTTATTTTTTACAGCATAAATCTGAAACTTTTGACAAGTTTGTAATGTTTTAAGCCCAAGCTAAAAAGGAGAGTGGATATTTCATCAAGGTCCTAAGGTCAAATCAAGGAGGAGAGTATACCACTAATCCGTTTGTAAATTTTTGCAAGAAAAATGACATTAAGAAGGAGCTAACAACTAGTTATACTCTGTAACAAAATGGAGTGGCTGAGAGAAAGAATAGGACCATTGTGGAGATGGTAAGAAGCATGCTCAAAGCCAAGGGACTCCCAAATCAATTTTGGGGTGAAGTTGTAGCAACAATAGTTTACTTGATTAATAGAAGTCCTACAAAGATATTTTTAACAAGATTCCACAAGAGGTATGAAAAAATGCAAGTGGATGGTTGAACACTTGAGGGTGTTCGGATGTGTGGCATATGCACTTGTGCCAAAAGAGAAGAGACAAAATTTGGATGACAAGGGTGAGAAGTGCATCTTCACGGGCTATAGTGAGGAATCCAAAGCCTATAGGCTATATAATCTCATCACCAAGAAAATCATTATTAGTAGAGATGTGGATTTCTTAGAGGATGAGTCATGGCAAGG
Organism: Sequoia sempervirens; assembly: GCA_007258455.2. Classification (NCBI taxonomy): domain Eukaryota; kingdom Viridiplantae; phylum Streptophyta; class Pinopsida; order Cupressales; family Cupressaceae; genus Sequoia; species Sequoia sempervirens. The sequence continues at coordinate 127,385,672 of VDFB02047230.1, read as the reverse complement.
CTTGATAGTTTCTGATAGCTCATAATCGCTCTTGACAACTCTTGAAGAAGAAGAAGAGCAAGAAGTGCAACACGATGAGCCTACAGTTGCTCCTAATAGCTTCAAACTAGCTTCAGACCACTCCCAACAGCTCCTGACAACTCCTGACGCAAGTAGACAGTCAAGAAGATAGTCAAAGAATTAGCTACAAAGATCTCTCAATAGTTGCTGACATGAGCAGATAGAAAGGAAAATAGCCACAAACAGTTAGAGGATTGGCTCCTGAGAGCTCCTGAGAGCTCTAGACCTAGTCTGTTGATCAGAGCAACAACATGAAAGTTCAGATCCCACTCTCGCCTCCTTAATGCCAAAGAAGACCAAGAGTCTAAGGGAGATCTACCAAAGTGAAAGGTATAATGAAGAATTTGATGAGAGTGTGAATTTTGCATTATTTTCTCATAGTGATCTAGTTTATTTTGAGGATGTTGTGAAAGAGGAGAAATGGTACAAGGTCATGGATGAAGAGATAGATGTAATAAAGAAGAATATAACATGAGAGTTAACTCATTTTCCTCCCAACAAGCAAATAATTGGAGTGAAATGGGTCGCCAAGACCAAGAGCAATGTCGAAGGAAGAATAGAGTGACACAAGGCATGATTGGTGGTTAAGGGGTACAAGCAACAGCTTGTGAGAGACTATGATGAGATGTATGCCCCTGTTGCAAGGATGGAGACTGTGTGCACAGTCATAGTAATTGCAGCCCAACACAAGTGGAAGGTGTTTCAAATGGATGTGAAGTTTGTCTTCCTAAATGGAGTATTGAAAGAAGAGGTATATATGGAGCAACCACTTAGTTATGAAGTTTTGGGTTAAGAAAACAAGGTATAAATGTTGAAGAAGGCTTTTTAATGGTTGAAGCAAGCTCCATGGGCATGGTACAACAAGATTGACTCATATTTGATGAGTAATGACTTTAGAAAAAGTGATGGTGAGCCCACTCTTTACATCAAGGCAGAAAATGGTAATATTTTGATTATTGTCTTTTATGTAGATGATCTAGTTTTTCTAGGGATGATGATTTCCTCATTGCTGATTTTAAAGAGGCCATGAAAAGAGAGTTTAAAATGACAAATTTAGGTCTCTTGAGATATTTTCTAGGCATAGAAGTAAAAAAAATGCATGATGGTATATTTATCTCTCAAGAAAAATATGCAAATGAAATCTTGAAGAGATTTAGGATGCTTGAAAGCAAGGCTGGCCCAACTCCAACAATCGTAGATCTAAAGTTGAGCAAGAAAGATTGTAGCAACAATGTGGATCCAACCATGTTTAAAAGTTTGGTTGAAATTTTGATGTATTTGACTACAACTAGGCCTGATATAATGCATGGAGTGAGTCTTATTTCTAGATTTATGGAGACTCCAAGGGACACCCATTGGAAAGTGGGTAAAAGAATCCTAAGGTATGTGAATGATACCAAAGGATATGGCATTTTGTACACAGTAGCAAATGAGTTTGTGTTGGTTGGATACACGAATAGTGATTGGGCAGGAAGTTTGGATGATAGGAAGAGCACATCAGGCTATGTGTTTCATTTGGGTTCAGAAGCTATCTCGTGGGCTTCCAAGAAGCAAGCCATAGTTTCCCTATCAATAGCTGAGGTTAAGTATATAACAACAAATGCAACAACATGTCAAACTATTTGGCTGAGAAGAATCTTTGAAGATTTGAGAGAAGAACAAGAGGATGGAACACCAATATTTTGTGACAATGTTTCATCAATAACTTTGACGAAAAATCTTATGTTTTATGGAAGAAGCAAGCACATTGAAATCAGGTATCATTTTATTAGAGAATTGGTTGAAAATGGTGAAATACAGATGAAATTTTGCAAGTCTGAGTAGCAGCTAGCAGACATATTCACCAAACCATTGAACAAAGATTGCTTTAAATGCCTAAGAAGAAATTTAGGTGTTGTTGATTTGTATGAAGAATGATATTGTTTGACGACTCAGTAATAGGGGAGTGTTGGAAACATTAAATTTTCTAATTGAGCCTCTTTCTCACATCAACCCCCTGTCTCACCTACCTGTTAGGAGCCTTTCCAATGATAGTTTGGTTTTTGGGATCTCCATCCCTGTTCTAGTCCTGACAACTCCAAAATTTAATGTGGTAGGAAATTTTAAATCTCCAGAATTTACTACAGTAAGTAAATTTGAAATTTGAGAGGGATTCTTGAATAAACAAAAAAGAATGAAATAGAAGTTAGTTAGTTTTTAGTTTCTTTGCATAGCAGAAGTTTGAGAAGAGGAATGTTTTTGTGTGGGTTATCTATGTGATTTAGAGAAGCTCCTGAACAATAAAAACTATAGTTTGTTCTGGGCATGTTTGCAATGAGTAGTTGAAAGCTCTTGACAACTTAGTGTTTGCCACGAATAGTAGATAGTTCCAGTCAAATAGAGACAAAGAAGAGCTTTGAGAAACTCCTGATAGTTCTATATGTTTTGGGTGTTTAGGGCAGATTAAAAATCCAACCCATCCATTGGTTCTTTATATTGCTTTAAAAGCTCACACTTATCTCACAATCTTTAATTAAAAAATCATTAATTTCACATTTATCCTCACATGATATTATCCTTAGGTTTTATAACATTAATATTTTGAAAAAGACAATTACAATTATCACAAACATTATTTATATTTGGGTGTTTATTTTTCCTTATTTTATTGTGAGAAGAGAGAAGTTTCTACACACACAGAATGGTTTTTTTTGGGTTTTGTCTGGAAAAGAAGAAGTAACAAAGGTTGAAGAAAATATTTGTGTGCTTCTCTGTTAAAAATTGTTCTTGGAAGGAAAAATATAATATTGATCTAGAAGTTAGCTGAAAGAAGGAATTGGAGAAGGAACTGCATAGGAAATTTAGTTTCAAAAGAGGAAGGGTTGCAGTGTTTGGATTCGACATCAAACGAAGGACTCTAGTTTCTTTTTGATTATCAATTCTTTTGATTTATAAATTCATTGTCTATAAGGGAAACGAAAATCATGTCATATTCAAAAATCAATATCTATGTTTTGAAAAAAAGGTTTGTTGTTGAAAGATTGCTTGTGTTAAATCTTTAATTTTTTTGTGAAAACTTCTGAATTTTCTTCAATAAATTTAGTTGTGAAATTCTAGTTTTGAAATAAAATCAATTTATTATGGAATTAAAATTGTGTGCCTAGATTTATTCTGTGCCTGGAGAATAAACTGGATTGTTGATTCATTTTATTTATTTTATTTTATTTATACTTGGGGCCAATATATTTATATACATACATACATACATACATATATATATATACATACATACATACATATATATATTCTTTTTCGAAATTCGTGTTCTATTCTTTAAAAATAAATAAATAAATATATATATATATACATGTTGTAGGGTTGTCATGTGGTATTTTTTGGAAAAGAATAATAATAAATATATATATATATATATATATATATAT
>VDFB02047230.1:127339622-127382090 GCA_007258455.2 Sequoia sempervirens | reverse complement strand
TATATATATATATATATATATATCTTCCATCTTTGTATCTCTCTCTCTCTCTCTATATATATATATATATATATATATATATATATATATCTCCCTCTCCTCGATATCCATCTCATTCTCCTTTTCCATTTCCATTTTCCTCTCTATCTCTATCTCCCTCTTCTTCATATCCCTCTCCCTCTCCTTCTCCATCTCTATCTTTGTCTCTATCTCTATCTTCCTCTCTATCTCTATCTCCTTGCCCCTCTCTCCCTCACTCACCCCCCTCTATCTCTCCCTCTTTCTATCCATCTCTATACCTCTCTGTCCCTCTCTCCCTATTGCAAACAAAACATGAGCCTATTGGTAATTGATTTTGATTATCTTCATGATTCAAAGGTTTTTTCATTTGTGTTTGTCTCCTTGTAAGTAGATGCATAGTTGATTTGAAGCTATCACTTCTCCATTAAGACCTTTGTTGCAAAAACAACATCATTTGCTAAATTTCCTATGAATTGAACTCATGTACTACACAAATGTATGCAAATAATAGACCAAAATTTCCCTTAATTGACCTTCCACACTTCTTCGTCGTGCCCATTACACAACAAGGTGTGATTTCTAGTATAATATAAGGTATGTAATTTAAACTACATAGATTATATAATTTATTCTCATATTTTTCATTTTTATGTAGATATTTTATATTATATATTATAATAATTTTTTTATTTCGTTATATTATAAGTTAATAAATTATTTTTATTTTTAAAATAATATTTTTTTTCACTTTCTTATATTTATATACTTATACTATAAATTATATAAGTATAATTTGTGATATAATCTATATATAATATCATATAATATATAAATATATTATTATTATTTTTTTTTGAACTTCTTTTGAACTCTCTCTTTTTGGTTCCTTCGTCTTTCTTTCCAATCTCTCTATCTTGTTAGATCATTTTATGTCTATCCTTCTATGTGTTTCCCTTGTTTTTGCTTTCTAGTTCTTTGGTCAAGGTGGTCAATTTAGTCCATCTTGATACCTTGTATCTTGTGCCTCCCTTCTTTTACCTCTCTCTTTCTTACTTTGATTTGAAATTCTTGATTTGCAACTATTTATTTTCCTACTTATGCTATGTACTTCATCCTGATGATGGATTACAAAGTGTGTTCCAAAACGTTGATGCAAAAATACTAACACAATCTAATCTAAAAATATTTAACAATAATCTTTATGAATTGTAGAAATCTATTATCATTAAAGTAAAAATAAATAAAAATAACCTGTAAATTTTAATTATGAATTTAACCACTAAATTAACAAACTCATTCAAAGCTTAGTTTGACAAACTCATTGCCGTCTCCCGCAAACGAAAATAACGTTGCGGCCACCTTGTAAACTCGAAGAAAACGAGACGTCTACGTGCCTTCGTTTTGTCCATTTGCCATGTATAAGACACCACCAAACCTGTGCGTGATATTGAAGAGTCATATCTATCTGGCTTTGTTCCAAGAGTGTTTTAACTTTTCATACGGAGTTTAGAAATGGCCACAGAGAGTCTGCTTGCATGGTATTGCTTCCTTTCAGTGCTTTATATGTTTTCTCTACCTCACAATTGTGATTCGCTGGCCGTTGATGGTGGAGACAGCATCTCTTTGGGGGCCTCTCTCACTGGAAATCAGAGCATAGTTTCAAAGAATGGCACCTTCGAATTGGGATTTTTCTCTCCTAATGGAACCAATAATTGGTACATCGGTATCTGGTATGCCAAAATCACCGACAAGACCATTGTTTGGGTGGCTAATAGAGAGACTCCCATCAAAAACAAGCCGGGTGTTTTGAAGCTTTCAACAGACGGCTATCTCAAATTGTATGATTCCCAGGGACGATCAATTTGGTCGACTAGGAAGAACCAGAAAGCGATAGCCTTGAGAGCTATGATATTGGATACTGGTAGTTTTGTTTTGTTGGGTGTACGTAACATATCTGAGATTGTCTGGGAGAGTTTCTTGTATCCAGGGGACACGCAGTTGTCGGGAATGAAGATATGGAAAGGCATAAAGCTAACTTCTTGGAAGAGCTCGTTGGATCCAGCACCTGGACCATTCTCTTTCGAAATGGATCCAACCCCAGGCAAGACGCAGTTTTTACTGGTATATAATAATAATATTACTTACTGGAACAGTGAAGAGTGGGATGTTGACCATTGGATCAATATTCCAGATATGTATAATAACGACTTTTCTTTAATTATTAAGACAACCTTTGTAACGATTTCTCCCACAGCGATGTACTTCATGTTTTCTCAAATATCAAAATTCGATAGTTTCATTGAGCGCGTGGTCGTGGACAAGTCTGGAGATCTACGAGCGTACATGCGAATACGTAATAGCAGCTGGAACCTTGTCAGGTCTGTGCCGGGAGACATTTGCTATGTCTACCATGTATGCGGGACTTACGGAGCATGCAACAGAAACAATCTTCAATTCTGCAGCTGTCTGGAGGGCTTTAACCCAAAAGACAATCGCGCCTGGTATTCACAAAATTGGTGGTCAAGCGGATGCATTCGTAGTAGCCCTCTCCACTGCTCTCCCACCAACGGCACTACCGATGGTTTCTTGCAAAGGAACGACATATCCTTAGCTGAGGAAGAAGCTGTTCCATATTCCCAATACCCATCTCTACCAGCATGCCGAGTTGCATGTTTGGAAAATTGCTCCTGCACAGCCTACGATCTGATTAATTCTGCTTCCCCGGTTTGTAGAATGTGGTTTGGCGATCTCTTTAATATTCGCGATGCATCAAATAGCCAACCCGTCTTCCTTCGCATGGCTGCTTCTGAGTTGCCACAGCTGATAGCCAATGGAGGAAGTAGCCGAGGTCGTGTCCTTTCGATTTCACTTCCCGCCGGCGTTGCTTTGATTCTTGTTTTTGCTTTCCTTCTTGTAATGTTTTTTGGTCGGAGGGGTCGAATAGTGGAGAAGGGGGGAGACATGCAAGATGAGCTGCCCACTTCGCTGAGAACATTCACTTACAAGGAGCTGCGGACTGCAACCAACAATTTCAGAGATAAGTTAGGGAGAGGAGCATTCGGCTCTGTCTTCAAAGGAGCTCTCCCAGGCAATACGCTTGTGGCAGTCAAAAAATTAGAGGGCTCTCCACAGATAGAAAAGCAGTTTCGTGCAGAAATAAGCACAATCGGAACCATACAGCATGTCAATTTGGTCCGGCTTTGCGGATTTTGCACAGAAGGATCACAAAGGTTGCTGGTTTACGAATACATGCCCAATGGATCTCTCAATGCCTTTCTATTCGCTGGATCACAAAAGCTGTTGGAGTGGAAGACACGATTCGAGATCGCTTTAGGCACTGCAAGAGCTTTAGTTTATCTCCACGAAGAATGCAGAGATCAAATCATTCACTCCGATATAAAGCCCGAAAACATTCTGCTGGATGGCGATTTCAGCGCAAAGGTGGCTGATTTTGGGCTGGCAAAGTTAGTGGGAAGAGATTTCAGCAGGGTTTTGACAAGCATGAGAGGAACTCGAGGGTACATTGCTCCCGAGTGGCTCGAAGGCTTAGAAATCACTTCCAAGGCAGACGTATACAGCTTCGGCATGATGCTGCTGGAGATAATATCAGGTCGAAGAAATGTGGACATGAGAGTGAAGGAACAAACAAAGCAGTACTTTCCCTCATGGGCTGCAACTCAAATTCAAGAGGGAAACTTGATGAGTATTGTGGACGAAAGAATTGCAGAGCATGCGGATGTTGAGGAGGTGAGAAGAGCTACTCTTGCAAGCTTGGTTTGCACTGCAAGGGATGAGAACGAGAGGCCAAGCATGGGTCAAGTTCTCCTGATGCTCCAAGGAAAGATGGATGCTAATACGCAGGTAGTCATGAGATCTCTACAGTATCTAGCAGACCTCTAATAGATTCCGGTTGTCCATTTGTTTTTTAAAGTTTTACGCCCTATACTACAGTTAAAATGTTTAGCTTGACTTTTTTATGTTATAAATAATATAGATGTACCTTATAAATAAGGTATATGTAATAAGTATTCTACTTGGATTATTAGTGAAGATGGTTGTGTATTATAATGTCATCTATATTTTGAAACTCTATATGATAGATGTCATGCTTGAGCAAGGTTTTCCTAAAAAAATACAGAGTTAATATAACTGTTGTAAAGGCTATGAACAAAGAGTGTAAAATCCAGCAGAGACATCCAAGAGGCATAGACGTCAAGAAGCAATGGAAACTACTGTTTCTGTTAATTTTGTAGAAGAAAGCAAGGCTGTTCGTTGTTGAGGATTAATTTGGGCTTTACCTTTTTTTTTTAAATTTCTGTTTTCCGTTTATTTTGTTTACAGTAAATCATGGGAGGGGGCGTAGAGGCCGTAGGAGGAGGTATCGAATTAATTTTAAAAGAATCTTAAAATTTGACATTAATTTAAGCAATCCCCTGCTTTATTCACATGGTTTTAAGCTTTAAGCCACTAAAAAGCTTTCGAAGATTTTATATTCCCACTTACAAATCTACTTTAGTGTTTCTTTACGTCCAGAGACATCTACAATGGCATTCAAAAATCTATGTAAAGTTTTTGAAGTTACATTTAAAAGGATAGATAGGTGGAAGTCATGTGCAACTACAATAATGAAAAATTAACAAAAAAATCAAATAAAAGAGATTTGATGAAACAAAAAGAACAAATAAATAAATAAATAATAAAAATAATTCAAATATTTACATAAATTGAAAGAACAAATAAATAAATAAATAATATTTTTGATGACAAAGAGAAATCAAAGATTCGATCACAAAGATATATCAACCAAAAAAGAAAATTAGAGAAGGATAACTCTCAGCATATTTTATATATATTAATATTTAATATATATATGCTAGTTATTTAAAACGTTCTCTCAAATTTAGTGGATGGTCATATGCTATATAAAAGTTTTTTTTAAGAAACTATTTTTCTCGTGAGTGTTAAAACAAGAGGAAGACAGCTCATTCTTTTAGAAAAAAACAAAGAAATTTTAGAAGTACTAAAGTATGGTTTAATTTTTAATGAATTCGATTTATTTTTTTGTCTGTAAATCATAACAATATGGCTATATGTGAAGTGAAATATTAAGAGATTGGAATTTCTTTTAGAGGGGGTTATAAGTTCAAGCATTTCAAACTATTCTTCTTTGTAAATTGATATATAAATATTTTTTAATTAAGTGCATTATTGATTGAAGCCAACACTTATTCACCAATATATATATATATATATATATACACACACATATATATATATAAAAGATTATTTGTGTCTATCCAATGTGAAGAGACACGGGGAGTATTCATTTGTAGAGATCTTTCTAGTATTTTGTGTTGAGCATTTGAGTCATTGGGAATATTTCTTTTATGGAAGATATGGCAGGAAATGTAATCTCTAACATGCTAATTTCCATCTTTAGAGACAATTTCACATATTGGAGTACTAGAATGCAAAACCTACTCAAATCTAAAGATTTTTGGGATATTGTACAACAAGGTTATGTAGAATTAGCATATATAAATATGTTCAATAAATTAAATGATCAACAAAAAAGTATAAAGAAAATGTAAAGAAATATAATGAAACCCTTTTTCGAATTCAAGATGCAATTAATCAAGCAAAAATTTCCTAGGATAAGTGGTGTTATTCATTCTAGGTAGGCATGGGAAATACTCAATAATGCATATCAAAGTGCACAAAATGTAAAGTTGTAAACAATGGGGAATTTTTTGAAAATGTAAAGATGACTACTAATGACTTTGTGAATGATTTTTTGACAATGGTAGAAGGATTATAAGTCAAATGAAAATTTTAAGAGAATATATAGATGAAAAGCATGCCATTGAGATATTATATTAAAGAGCTTGATTCCTAAATTTAATAGTGTGGTCTCTACAGATGACTGCTAATGAATTGATCATGTCCTATCAATTTCACTTCTCGTCGAAACTAATTTTATTCTTGTTTTTTCTTTGCTTTTTGTAATGTTTTTCTATCAGAGGGGTCAAATATTGGATAAGGAGGAAACATTGAAGATGAGCTACCCGCTTCCCTGAGAACATTCACTTACAAGGAGTTGTGAACTGCAACCAACAATTTCAAGGAAAAGATAGGGAAAGGAGCATTTGGCTTTGTCTTCAAAGGAGCTCTCCCAAACAATACACTTGTGGCAGTCAAAAAATTAGAGGGCTCTCCACAAATAGAAAATCACTGTGTAAAAATCTTTTGTGACCCTTTCATCGATGTTATCTATTGTAAATTGCAACACTTCCATGTCTCCTTGCCTATTAGAAGATTCCAAATTAGTTTGAGTGATCTAGAATTTTGCATATCACACTTCTTATGTATCCTTACCCTCTAGAGGTATGGTAATTTTGGTTATGATCCATCCCTCCTCATTTTTCTTTAACCTAGTTTATCCCTTTACTTTCATGATTTTTTCTTTCTCCAACATAGAAGAGGTAGCTCCCAAATGAAGGAACCTAATTGTCTCCTCTCTTCTTGGTGAGTGTCCCCTTAACGCACTCTAGGGAATCCTCAATTTTTTTCTTGTGAATTTAAACTATGGGGAGAGTTTCCTCTATAGATTGAATGGGAACTTGTTGAGTTATCAGAAGGGGTGTATTAGAAGAGTATTAACTAGGAGCATTGGATGGTGATGAAGATGATAGGAGAGAATCATCATGATACAATGAAACTGAAAGCTAAGTAAAAGAACTAGAGCATATAAGAGAAGAATATAAAATGGCAGATTGACAAATTTTCATCTCTGCCACTACTTCTTATGGAATTTGCATATAATACAAGTGATGCTTGTGAGATTGAAATTGTCCTCTTTTCTTGTGAATAACCTTGCAAATGATTTGAGGGATTTGTTCTTTCTTCCTTTGGTTGCCCCAATAGCTTATTTACAAAAATTCTACTTCAAAAATCTCTTATTCCTATATGAGTAATCCCACAATAATGAGTCCCACTTTTTTACCAAAGTAGAACATTAAAATCAACATTTTTAACTAAATCTCCACTTTTTGAGACATATAGCAACTAAGCTATTAAGAATATGAATTTGATGTGAACTAGTGATTTGTGATGATTTGTATGTAGATTCTAAATATATTTTTTTTAAATAATAAATTGTGATTTTTTTTACGTATATTTTAATAATTTGTTTCTTATAGTAAACATGTTTAAAAAGTGACATTTATGTTGTAACACATCTTTTTTTCTAGAAAGGATAAAATTATAATTTTTAAAATATAGAAAATCAATATCTAGTGCATAGATATTTTTCATATTTTTTGGTTGCATATTTCATTTTTAATTAATTTTTTAAGTCAATGTAATTATAATTTGGACATAGGTGCATGTCGTAATGTATAATGTGTTTTGTATATATTGGAATTCTCTTTTTTGTTGAAACAAGAACATTGATACCTTGTGCATAGATTCTTTTTGAATTTTTTTCCAGTATTTTACTATTTTCCCATGTGTAGAACAAATAACTTGATGTTCGGTGAAAAACCTTTGTTCAGTAAAAATTAGAAAATAAATACAAATAAAATAAAAATATATTAAAATTATAGTTGTTGGAAAGCTCATTTTGAGGACTACGATCTTGCAAATTATCTTGTCAAGTTAATTCCATTTGAAGGTCCAACCCAAGATTTGTAACTAGAATTTCTAAGGAAGATTTGAAGCAAACATTGAAAGCATCTACCTAAGGCCTTTCATTTGAAGGTCCCTTTTTTCCATTTTTAATTACCTTCATTCCAAGGTCTTATTAAATTTTCAACCTTCGAATGAAGGTACTTTTTGGTTTACCTTCCACCAAAAGTGTTTTAAGTTTTTACTTGCATCCTAGATCAAAAAGTTGATCTCCCAAGTTTAGGACCCATTATTGTGGGATGACCCATCCATGACCACCTTGGTCATTGTTTTAGATCGGTTATTTTATTTTAAAATACAATTAATGAAAGGAAAAGATTGTTGATCAATTTAGGAAAATATGAAGTGTGGAAATAAAACATCATCTTCTGAATCCACCAAATCCTTAGGTACATTATTCATTGTGTTTAAGGCTAATTGATGCAATGTTAAGTAGCTATGTTTCCTTCTTCAAACCTTGTAGTCATCAATATAATTTTCTCATTAATGTTTTATCTCTTGTGAGCCAATTGAGAATCAAGTCTCTAAAACACATAGCCTCTCATGTCATAGACCCTATGTCAAGAATCCAATGATGAAGATCATTTGTACACAACAATTTGGATAGGGAACTTTGGACCTATCTTATGTCTCTTTCAAGAAAAATTGGACCTTTGTCAGTTTCTAGTAATACTCCATGAGAGCAATGTGATCAATGGGATACATGGAAGCTTTTAAGAAAATAAACAAATATGCATGCCCGAATATATATGTGTGTGTAAGTAAACATAGGGAATTGAATAAACCAATAAGCCCACTCTAAGTAACTACCTTGGTGTGATTTTAACCCTAACATAATTTTGTTTGGACTTAATCTCTTTACTATGCCCATTGAAAAAGGATTGTTGACCCTTATAAAAATGATTCATTCCCTCTCAATATTCCAACCACAAATATTATCTATAAAAACCTAGTCTTCTCTAGGAAAACAATTTGATTTTCTTGATATGGATACAACCCTAGGGAAACTTCAAAGAAATTGTGATTGAATTTGTATACCACTTGGTAATAAAAAATTATGGATTCCCTTTCTCTAAGATGTGTTGATGTGTGCTTACTAATTCTAAACCAATTGGAAACCAAAAAGAGGTTGCTTGCACTGACTCACTATCTCTCAACCTTTTTGTAAATTTTCTACCTTGTTTTATCTTTTCAATAAGGTGCAAATCAATAATAATCAAGGTATCCTTGATATAGGGACATTTGTTTACTAGCAAAAGTTTTGTTTCAATAAAATGATATTCCATTTTTAAATGAAACCTCATTTGTGTTAAGTGAAAACCTAAATTTTTAATAAAACCCTAGTAAGATGTAACTTCCACAAAATCCTCTCTCAAGTATGAAAATATATTGTTTAAACTAAAAATATTTTATATGAAATGGAATGATGAACACAAATTATTGCAAAAAATTAAAAATAAAACAACCTTGGCACTACCCTTAATGAAAAAAATATGTTGAAATCCATCAAAAATTTCATGACCAAATACCTTAAAAACTTTCAAAAATCTCTACTCAAACCCTATCCCATTCAATGGTTCACCTCTCTTGCAATTAACATTCCAAATGAAATGATGAAATACTTACCCTTTTGTTTGTTGATAACTCGGGTTGTGTTTTCTTTTTCAGGAGTAATTTTATCTTTTATCTTTTATTATTTTTTGTGTGGTGAGTATTGTTGTAACATCCATCCACTTAATACACAAGTAAACTCAAGAATTTATTAGAAGTTAAATAAACTTAGTAAACATGAGGGAGAATTTTTTTTTTTAAATGAAAATATTTGCATAAGCACAAGAATAAAGTACAACTTTTCCAGATAAATAAATTCAAACTTGAATTCACATGTAATCATAACTAGAATCAAGCTAATTCCTTACAGAATTCATTTATATCACATATAAGAAATTTAGCATAAAGAATAGTTTTACCTCATAGGTTTTTCTATCATAAGCCAGAACATGGAGTTCACCGCATCTGGAATGTCAATCTCGATCTTCACAAGCCTCAGAGAGTCTACTGCTATAGAGGGAGAGCATCATCTGAGCGCTTTTCCTCCAACCACGGACTCAAGTGGTCCCCTGCACACTTCCAAACTGGAAGTAACCCGGCCCTTCTCAAAGAGTATAGATATAAGGAATTGCCAAGTTTCACCATCTGAGTCCTAGTGATGTGTCCTACAAAACTCAATCGACCATACAACTCTAGATCCCTTCTAGCTAAGTATGATCATTCCGATTGGTCGTTCCAACTAGACACACACCTCTGACTCGTCTTAGAAACTATCTCATCCTTTAGTTTTTCTTACTTTATTTGGTTCTCTAGACTCAACTAGTCATTAAAGAAAATCCATTCTAGCCAATCTGACTTAGAACTAATCCTTAATCTAGGATATTCATTCAATGTAATGATTTAGGTATTTCAACCCTTTTAAGAGTCCCTTATTGCATCCTTGCAATATCTAGGGTTTATGACTTCCTATCATTTTACTCTCAAGATTCAATACCCGACATCTTGATGCGTTAAAATGAGTTTCGACATTATCGTAGAATCTCTTAAGGTATAATAAAGACTTCTTGTCTTGATCTATGGTTTTCTTCGACCTTTCACTATCAATCAATATATAAGTTCAATTTCATATCTGACATAAGAGTTATAGATGTTCTATATCCTCCTTGTTTCAATACTAGAGTTTAGCTTCTCTAACCCAACGCATGGAAATATCAACATCCTTGATTCTCCAAAGGTAATAACATAAGTATAACTAATCATAAGAACCAAATGCTTTTAGTCTTTCCTAGACCACTTGGCATTGTTTGAGTTCACACTATACATACATGAACAAACATAATTTTCAAGGTTTACCCTCACCAATATAATATCAAGAGGATACTAATATTTCATATCAATGATCTTGATCTAAGTTAATCTTCCAAGCCTTAAGAAGGTTTTACTTATAAAAGATAATAATCTATTTTCGACCCCTTGGTCATTTGAGTCTACTAACTTTCTACATAGGTTAAGTTATGAACTCATATATAACTTCCTTTATTACTTAAAAATTTATCAATCACTATAGTTTACCACCATCATATTGAATTAAGTTACGACTCTCTCCTTCTATCTCACCTTGAGGTAAATCATTCCAGTGATGCCCAATTTTGATTTTGTTTCAATCACTGGGTTACTATAGGATTAGGAAATTGTGAATCCTTGTCACCCAATTCCACTTTTAACTTATTACAAAAATGACCATAATCACCACCCAAGGTCCTTTATGGTTCACAAGTTCGGTTTTATCAACCTTGAAGTAAGAGTCAAATCTTGACTTACTAGGCATACCACGCCTTGGACTAAAGATTAGTTAATAATGGCTGACAACTCAGACTTACCCGTGTGAGCTTCTAGTGTTAAGTACTATCTTAGAATTCTCATTCAGAAGAAAATATATACTAATCCAGACTTGAAATAATAACTATGCTCTGAAATGATCATACCACATTCCTAGCCAAGGTAACAAGCATGGTGATGGTATTCTAAATACCCTTATTGCATCACATACCCACTTTACATAAGTTGAACCCTCATCTGGTTTGAGTACTTTAAGCACAGTTTGGGGTTTAAGGCGCGTCGACCATCAACTCAGTCATAATGACCGTTGTCATTCAATGCAGACCATGTCATAGTTGAAAGAAAAACACTAAAGGTTACACATGGGTTCGGTTGTGAAGGCCTTGAGCTAGAACATAGTATGAGTTTCAATGTTTTACGCTCGATTTTCATGGCCATGAGCCAAGGACACACACAAAAGGCAGAAAGGGAAATACACACAGAACCACTCGGCCTCCATGGCCTTGAGGAGTGATACCATGAAGCCTACAATATAAAACCGCTCAACCTCCTTAGCCAGGAGTGATGACAAGATAAGAATTTGATTTAATAAAACTCGACCATTGACCTCAAGTTAGACAGAGTCAAGAATACATTACTCTACCACTCGGTCGTTGGCCTTAAGCATTAACATAGATAAAATTACGTTATAATGTAGCTCGGCCATTGGCCTCGAGCATAAGCATATGGAAACAACCATTGTAATACGACTCAGCTATAATGCTTTGAGCCTCCAAACAAAATAATATCTCTTCAAAGGTTGCCAGCTTGGCCTCCACAGCTTCGAGCTATAACCAAAGTATATAGTAGTTAAAATGTACCACTAAACGGTTAAACAACAAAGGTTCTCAGCGATATATACAGATGACGAGGAAGTTCATTATTAAGAGAATCATACTCCATAGTGTAAATAAGAATATCATTCTTACATTACCTGAGCACCATCTTTTGAGAGTGAGAGTAATCCCCATTCCATGACCGAGGTCTTGCAATGTAGAGGGTTACAAAAGTAGGCCATAGAGCTCGAACACCCATTGCTCTAGTCGTCCTCACTAGCTCTAGTTTGCTGCAACTCGAGAGAGGAGATCACAGTGTTCGCCACCTGCTCACACAACGTTCCTCCAAGACTATTCTCCTACTCTTTTCATCCCATACGCTGACAAATAGACTCCTATCCATCCACATAATTAAAGAGAGTTTTTCTTTTCAAAAGGAAACTATCTTTTCTTCTTTGGTAGTCTGGGGTCAGGAGACTCCCCAATAACGAGTCCATCCCCCCTCTTTTCTTTCCCTCCCGAATTAGTTCCAAAAGCCCCCAAGAATCGGTTGCCAAGGATTAGTTAATCCGTTCCAACCATCACCCTCGTTCCTATCAACGTGGTCTAAAATTTTACCTTCAACCTACATGACAACGTGGGTCTGCTACTTGGCACAAAAATAATGGGCAGTTACAAGATAGTTGCAAAAGTTAGTTGTGAAGAATTCAATTCTTCGGTACTTAGCTAGACACCAAAACATCCAGTAACTCCATCGACCTTGTCATTGCAGGAGTTGGTTATTAAAACAATTATGAAAATGATTACATTTACATGCAATGTCTAACGCCTCCAAGAGAACTTGATTTCAATAATGCTTAATCAGTCTTCAAGGTAATAATTATCTACCACATGGGAAGGAGGTTTCCACCACGTGGAACCAATAATCTTTCCATAATATACTCGCGCCATCATCGGATGATAAGGATAAGTGAAGTCTAATATGGCCCCCAAAAGAATTGAAACAAAAGCCATTACTAAAGATTCAAGGGTAGAACAATTTCTTCAAAGAAATTTTCTCTTCTTTAAATAAAAGTTGGGTCATAACGTTTAACTCTCGGCTTATGTAGCCATTGCCAATTTTAACATATATTTTAAAATATTAATAATTTAAGAAATATTAACATCATGGGAAAGGTTGACAATATAGGTCGTTACATCGTCTTACTAGCATATTCATCAAAATGAACGAATTCAATGATGATCATAATAATGACTTCCTTTTGCGAGGAATCGGACTATCATATTAGTTCCTCGACTTATTAAGCCAATTCAAACTATTAGACAAAATGAACAACCAATTATGCAATTGAGGTCACAGTGAAACTTGTTTACGACATAAGAAGCGACATATTCGCCATAAAGCAACTGTCTCAATTGCAAAACAACTAAAGTTCAAGCATGATGACGTCACTATCCCCAAAACAACTAGGTTGACGTCAAACATCTTCAAATATATTTTAAACAACATCAACAACTTGTTGAGTCGAGAAATTAACTTAGACCAAAAAGGGTTGAGTATCACTTACCCGACTCAACTAGGTTTGCCAATTTGCACCAATACTAGACCTAAGATGGTGACAACCTATTCTCTTCCTTGTATCTATACTCTTCTCTCCAATGATGCTCTCCCTCCCTTTCTCGGAGGGCAAAACTTGATTCCTGAATGAAATTTTCCATCATCAACTAAAGATTAGTGTATTAATAATCATTTCATAATCCTCATGAAGTCATCACATCTTGACAACTTTTAAACACATGACAATTTTAGCGACATAAATGTAACCCAAGAAAATATTGATTTTTCCAGACATTTTCCTAAAACATCTAATCATCTACTAATTACTTCAAAAGTAAAAAGTAAAACAAAGTTAAAGTTAGGGATGTAACATATCTCCCCCCATAAGAGTCATCGTCCTCGATGATCCAATGCCTCCAAATCTTATAAGGAAAAACTTTTGTTTACCTTGCAAAAACATACACATTTGAGAAAATATTAGTTATAAAATCATGGTAAACTTTCCACATCATATTACCATCTGGTTGTTGGCCCCATTGGACCTTGCATTGCAAAAGCTCAATCATGACCACTCCCTGGTCTTCCACCTGTAAAACATTCTGATAATATAGTTATCATCTGTTATATACTTTCAAATGTAATTCATATAAGGCATTTTACCTTCTGGTAATAGATAAGAATAGAATGATTCTTAAATCAATCGAATCGATAACTTCAAGAATTTTTTAAGATTCCTTTATTTCTAGGAGCTACTTTGGAAAACATTCCTTACTTAAGAAACTTTTCTATCTATTATCATCTTTCACCAATCTCTTTGATTGTTTGATTTGTTTATCCATTTTTGACGACATTTTAGGACTAATGCTAATCCTATCTTCTAGCTTACCTAGCTTATAGGAGTTCAACATCTTTTCCCATCCAATGTCTCAAATGGAGTCACCTTGTTAGAAGAATTATAGAAGCTATATCAAACACCATAAAAGGTGGATGTCTCTTTCTACATGTAGCAAACAACTACTTTAACATAGGTTCGCCAAGAGAATTATATCAAATATTAACAACATTACGCATGTAAGGTACAACTATTCCTCATGTAGGATACAATAGTAACATCAACCTTCACTTTTCTAGCTAAAAAAGGTTTTTCACCAAGTACCAATTTCATTTATTTCATGCATCATCAAAATAAGCTGATAAGTAAATACAAGAGAAATGATCAAAATTCCATTTCTAGTTCATCTGTCCTCCAAGACTCGGCATGCCACTGAAAAGAGGGAAAGCATCACTTGCCTATTTTCCTTCCAACCACAGACTTAAGTGGTTCCTCCACACACTTCCTAACTGGAAGCAGCCTTACCTTTCGATGAAAGATTGTGTTGGAAACCCTCATAGTTGCCATCTGAGCTCTGGTGTGTACCCCCACTTAACCAACTCTGTCGCACTACTAAGGATACCCTCCTACTAAGTACGACAACTCTGGTTAGCTAAGTGGCTAGAGTACTGTGAACTGACAAGTGCACATCGTGGCAACGACACTCACTATGGCCATAGTTTTTATACATACGCTTTTCAATCCATGTAGTATGGTTCACCACCCTGCTCGACTTGGAGAGACTATTCACTTGGGCTTACTGGACTACCTGTCCACCCATATACCATAACACAAGGTTCAAAAGTGATATCTACATAAGACCTCCTTCAGATAGCTTACATATCAATTATATAACCCTAAAAGGGTTCGAAATCAATTCCTTTCCATTCAAGGTTTCTTCCATCTATAAAGCTAAGGACATATCAAGCGCATTTCCACAATTTACTCCCTTACACAATCCATCAGAGGCCCATCTAGGCCATGATAGAGAAGAGCATTACATCCAACATAGTGAACAACCAAAAGTTCTTGTATAGCCACCACAAAAAAAAACTCAACTCAATATCAAAATACAAGAGATTTGAATTTCAACAATAAATCAAAGAATGAGCTCTTCCAACAATAAATCAAATTTTGACCAACCGGTCATAAGATAAACAATCTTCAAAATTCGGTGGCTAGACCATAAAATAAAGAATAAACAATGACAATCCTTGCCAGTATTAAAAGGAATTTCACCAAAAATCCAAGTGTCAAAGTCTAGAAGAACACTATTAATACACTGTGTGACTTGACTAAGTCACTACAAGGGAGTAGATTGTTGCAATGTATTTAGATTTTCCAAAAGCTTACAGTGGGTTAGAGATTGTGTTACAAGCACATCAAACAAATAAGTCTCTTAAGACATACATCATGCTCAATCATTTGCAAATAAAGGTGTTATATCAGATTCACTCCTATTCCTTGGAGTATCTATCACTCACCTGTTAGATGATATCATAAGATCATTTTATACAAAGATTACAATTGGAATACAAACTTCTTTTCTTGATTTTACGTTATAAAACTTTATTCTTATAGATCCATTTATTCCACTTGGCTCATTCCAAGCCATCTAAACTTAGACTAAAACCCATCTTATCTAGGTGTTGTGGATATAGTTTCAAGGATTTCTAACAATCAGATGCTCCTGCACTTGGTTGATTACTTTCGGATCTTCCCATCCTTAAATCATTGATAAAGAAGAGTAATCTTAAATTCATACAGACACTGCTCTACCTGAGCTCTTAGTCTGTTTAGTAACTGACCAAGGTTTTACCTTTCAAGTCAAAGTATCAAAGTCTTTTAGAAAGTTTTCGCGGTTTTTCTCTATGCCCTTATGGCATCAAACCAACTCTACCTTAGCTAATATGCTAAATGTTCAATGATTTTTCTCGTAATGAGCTCATAGGTCCATGTGTTGAACCTGGTTGGCTCTGATACCATATGTAACATCCATCCACTTAATACACAAGTAAACTCAGGAATTTACTAGAAGTTAAATAAACTTAGTAAACATGAGGGAGAATTTATTTTTTTTAAATGAAAATATTTGCATAAGCACAAGAATAAAGTACAACTTTTCTAGATAAATAAATTCAAACTTGAATTCACATGTAATCATAACTAGAATCAAGCTAATTCCTTACAGAATTCATTTATATCACATATAAGAAATTTAGCATAAAGAATAGTTTTACCTCATAGGTTTTTCTATCATAAGCCAGAACATGGAGTTCACCGCATCTGGAATGTCAATCTCGATCTTCACAAGCCTCAGAGATTCTACTGCTACAAAGGGAGAGCATCATCCGAGTGCTTTTCCTCCAACCACGGACTCAAGTGGTCCCCTGTGCACTTCCAAACTGGAAGTAACCCGGCCCTTCTCGAAGAGTATAGATATAAGGAATTGCCAAGTTTCACCATCTGAGTCCTAGTGATGTGTCCTACAAAACTCAATCGACCATACAACTCTAGATCCCTTCTAGCTAAGTATGATCATTCCGATTGGTCGTTCCAACTAGACACACACCTCTGACTCGTCTTAGAAACTATCTCATCCTTTAGTTTTTCTTACTTTATTTGGTTCTCTAGACTCAACTAGTCATTAAAGAAAATCCATTCTAGCCAATCTGACTTAGATCTAATCCTTAATCTAGGATATTCATTCAATGTAATGATTTAGGTATTTCAACCCTTTTAAGAGTCCCTTATTGCATCCTTGTAATATCTAGGGTTTATGACTTCCTATCATTTTACTCTCAAGATTCAATACCCGACATCTTGATGCGTTAAAATGAGTTTCGACATTATCGTAGAATCTCTTAAGGTATAATAAAGACTTCTTGTCTTGATCTATGGTTTTCTTCGACCTTTCACTATCAATCAATATATAAGTTCAATTTCATATCTGACATAAGAGTTATAGATGTTCTATATCCTCCTTGTTTCAATACTAGAGTTTAGCTTCTCTAACCCAACGCATGGAAATATCAACATCCTTGATTCTCCAAAGGTAATAACATAAGTATAACTAATCATAAGAACCAAATGCTTTTAGTCTTTCCTAGACCACTTGGCATTGTTTGAGTTCACACTATACGTACATGAACAAACATAATTTTCAAGGTTTACCCTCACCAATATAATATCAAGAGGATACTAATATTTCATATCAATGATCTTGATCTAAGTTAATCTTCCAAGCCTTAAGAAGGTTTTACTTATAAAAGATAATAATCTATTTTCGACCCCTTGGTCATTTGAGTCTACTAACTTTCTACATAGGTTAAGTTATGAACTCATATATAACTTCCTTTATTACTTAAAAATTTATCAATCACTATAGTTTACCACCATCATATTGAATTAAGTTACGACTCTCTCCTTCTATCTCACCTTGAGGTAAATCATTCCAGTGATGCCCAATTTTGATTTTGTTTCAATCACTGGGTTACTATAGGATTAGGAAATTGTGACTCCTTGTCACCCAATTCCACTTTTAACTTATTACAAAAATGACCATAATCACCACCCAAGGTCCTTTATGGTTCACAAGTTCGGTTTTATCAACCTTGAAGTAAGAGTCAAATCTTGACTTACTAGGCATACCATGCCTTAGACTAAAGATTAGTTAATAATGGCTGACAACTCAGACTTACCCGTGTGAGCTTCTAGTGTTAAGTACTATCTTAGAATTCTCATTCAGAAGAAAATATATACTAATCCAGACTTGAAATAATAACTATGCTCTGAAATGATCATACCACATTCCTAGCCAAGGTAACAAGCATGGTGATGGTATTCTAAATACCCTTATTGCATCACATACCCACTTTACATAAGTTGAACCCTCATCTGGTTTGAGTACTTTAAGCACAGTTTGGGGTTTAAGGCGCATCGACCATCAACTCAGTCATAATGACCGTTGTCATTCAATGCAGACCATGTCATAGTTGAAAGAAAAACACTAAAGTTACACATGGGTTCGGTTGTGAAGGCCTTGAGCTAGAACATAGTATGAGTTTCAATGTTTTATGCTCGGTTTTCATGGCCATGAGCCAAGGACACACACAAAAGGTAGAAAGGGAAATACACACAGAACCACTCGGCCTCCATGGCCTTGAGGAGTGATACCATGAAGCCTACAATATAAAACCGCTCAACCTCCTTAGCCAGGAGTGATGACAGGATAAGAATTTGATTTAATAAAACTCGACCATTGACCTCAAGTTAGACACAGTCAAGAATACATTACTCTACCACTCGGTCGTTGGCCTTAAGCATTAACATAGATAAAATTACGTTATAATGTAGCTCGGCCATTGGCCTCGAGCATAAGCGTATGGAAACAACCATTGTAATACGACTCAGCTATAATGCTTTGAGCCTCCAAACAAAATAATATCTCTTCAAAGGTTGCCAGCTTGGCCTCCACAGCTTCGAGCTATAACCAAAGTATATAGTAGGTAAAATGTACCACTAAACGGTTAAACAACAAAGGTTCTCAGCGATATATATAGATGACGAGGAAGTTCATTATTAAGAGAATCATACTCCATAGTGTAAATAAGAATATCATTCTTACATTACCTGAGCACCGTCTTTTGAGAGTGAGAGTAATCCCCATTCCATGACCGAGGTCTTGCAATGTAGAGGGTTACAAAAGTAGGCCATAGAGCTCGAACACCCATTGCTCTAGTCATCCTCACTGGCTCTAGTTCGCTGCAACTCGAGAGAGGAGATCACAGTGTTCGCCACCTGCTCACACAACGTTCCTCCAAGACTATTCTCCTACTCTTTTCATCCCATACGTTGACAAATAGACTCCTGTCCATCCACATAATTAAAGAGAGTTTTTCTTTTCAAAAGGAAACTATCTTTTCTTCTTTGGTAGTCTGGGGTCAGGAGACTCCCCAGTAACGAGTCCATCCCCCCTCTTTTCTTTCCCTCCCGAATTAGTTCCAAAAGCCCCCAAGAATCGGTTTCCAAGGATTAGTTAATCCGTTCCAACCATCACCCTCGTTCCTATCAACATGGTCTAAAATTTTACCTTCAACCTACATGACAACGTGGGTCTGCTACTTGGCACAAAAATAATGGGCAGTTACAAGATAGTTGCAAAAGTTAGTTGTGAAGAATTCAATTCTTCGGTACTTAGCTAGACACCAAAACATCTAGTAACTCCATCGACCTTGTCATTGCAGGAGTTGGTTATTAAAACAATTATGAAAATGATTACATTTACATGCAAGGTCTAACGCCTCCAAGAGAACTTGATTTCAATAATGCTTAATCAGTCTTCAAGGTAATAATTATCTACCGCATGGGAAGGAGGTTTCCACCACGTGGAACCAATAATCTTTCCATAATATACTCGCGCCATCATCGGATGATAAGGATAAGTGAAGTCTAATATGGCCCCCAAAAGAATTGAAACAAAAGCCATTACTAAAGATTCAAGGGTAGAACAATTTCTTCAAAGAAATTTTCTCTTCTTTAAATAAAAGTTGGGTCATAACGTTTAACTCTCGGCTTATGTAGCCATTGCCAATTTTAACATATATTTTAAAATATTAATAATTTAAGAAATATTAACATCATGGGAAAGGTTGACAATATAGGTCGTTACATCGTCTTACTAGCATATTCATCAAAATGAACGAATTCAATGATGATCATAATAATGACTTCCTTTTGCGAGGAATCGGACTATCATATTAGTTCCTTGACTTATTAAGCCAATTCAAACTATTAGACAAAATGAACAACCAATTATGTAATTGAGGTCACAGTGAAACTTGTTTACGACATAAGAAGCGACATATTCACCATAAAGCAACTGTCTCAATTGCAAAAGAACTAAAGTTCAACCATGACGACGTCACTATCCCCAAAACAACTAGGTTGACGTCAAACATCTTCAAATATATTTTAAACAACATTAACAACTTGTTGAGTCGAGAAATTAACTTAGACCAAAAAGGGTTGAGTATCACTTACCCGACTCAACTAGGTTCGCCAATTTGCACCAATACTAGACCTAAGATGGTGACAACCTATTCTCTTCCTTGTATCTATACTCTTCTCTCCAATGATGCTCTCCCTCCCTTTCTCGGAGGGCAAAACTTGATTCCTGAATGAAATTTTCCATCATCAACTAAAGATTAGTGTATTAATAATCATTTCATAATCCTCATGAAGTCATCACATCTTGACAACTTTTAAACACATGACAATTTTAGCGACATAAATGTAACCCAAGAAAATATTGATTTTTCCAGACATTTTCCTAAAACATCTAATCATCTACTAATTACTTCAAAAGTAAAAAGTAAAACAAAGTTAAAGTTAGGGATGTAACAATTGTCTAAGCACATTCCTAGAAGGGTTTGAATATTTAAAACATGGCGAGATAACGAAAATCATGAACTTGAGTGTTGTTTTCTACATTTTTCCTTAGCTACTTTTGTAAAGAAAACTTTTGGGCATGTCACTCCAAGGAAAATTGTCAACTTAAGGGATCCTAAGCATTCACTTTTTCAACATAATGTGAAAAACATGCACTTGGAGAGGTTGCAACACATATTTAACCATTTTTCACCAAAGTACAGTTCTAGAAGTGGCATGCCAAGCCAAAATGTCTACCTAGGTGGATTTTTCCACTTAATTTGACTCTAACAAGAAAAGTGTGTGCTTTCAATGCCTTGGCCACTTTTTTACACCTTGAATTTTTTTATTATTATTGTTGGCACTAATACCCAAAGCACGCACTTGGGTTTTTTTGTCATGGAAAACATTCTAAAAAAACAAAATATGGTTTAAAAATACTTTTATTTTACTAAATCCAATTTCCCAAATTCTAGCAAAGCATACCTCAAAATAAAATTTCCACCTTGACCTATACTTAGTTAGGTCCACTTCAAAATAAATTCTCTACGAATAAATACTTCGAAAGATGACATTCATTTATTAACATCAGCGATGATAATTAATGTATTCATTGATTGATGAATTTCGTGTATGACGGACAAAAACTATGAAGCGATAGCCATGACAATTAATATCTTTCCACATTAGATTGACATAAGATAAATAAACTTTACAAAATGAACACCAATAAGAAAATTTTCATAGGGATACAACTCATTTGCAATCAAATAACGTTGGAGCTAACAATGTAAATTTTCTTTCATAATCCTTGACTATGCGTTGTTGCTAATTTTTTCCTAAAATTCCATATTATCTCCATTGTTAAAGGCTTGACCAAAGTGTGATATTTTTATGTTTATTATTCCATCCATGTTTGATTGTCTTATTCTTTTTGAAGAGAATAAGCTATGATTGAAAGTGTTGTTTTTCATTTCCAAAATAATTTGCACTAAATTTGAACTAGGAATGCCTCTACAAAAGTTGGAATTTGGACAAGCTTGACTAAGTCAATAAGCACATCCTAAAACATTGCACTTTGGTGCCATAAAGAGACTAACTTAAGAGGGTTTTAAATCTTATACTCTGGTCGATATGTGGCAAAGGCACAACCTTTATTAATTTTCTTGTGTCATATTGGTGTTTTATGAAGTTTGTATATTCCTTATGTGAAATCAAGAATATAAAGATTTGTGCAATCAATTAGAATATATTGTTCAAAAGGTTGAATTGGAGAACATTCTCCAAATTGTCACCAACTACACGACCACATATGTAGCCATGAGGAAACTTCTTCAAGAGATCCATACCACCATTTTTTGGAGTTGTGTTGCTCATTTCCTTGATTTAATGTTTGAGGGTATTAGTAAATTTGGATGGATCAAAAATATGGTAAAAAACTTTAGAATTACTAAAAAAATTATCTACAACTATAATTGAGTGTTTATCTTGATTAGAGAGCATGTCAAAATCAAAGAACTTATAATATTTAGGATAACATGACTTTCCACAAACTTCATCACTTTGCAAAGCATTCCAATGGAATTGCTTTTTTGTGAGGTCATGAATAAGGCCTAGATAGCCATATAACATTATTATGGTGTAAACAAAAGAAAAATATTAAATCATTTAGTAGATTGTTGATGAAAAACCAATGAACCAATTCCACAAGCCAATATGGCATTAGGTACTACTTTAACAAAAAAAAAAAAAACTATTATTCCTTTACAACTAATGAGGATGTTATGGCAACCTTACTACACTAATACATTTGAATGCAAAATCCGATGAAATTGTCCGACGAAATATGTAAAATTCGATGTTCGTCGGGTGCTTGTAAAATTTGATGTGTAATTTTCAATTTTTGAAAGTTTATCCCCGATATTCGTCGAAATTTCGATGAACCTGGGGTTCATCAAAATGCTGGCTATCATTTTCGTCGAATTTTCAACAAACATGAAAAATTTAAAAAAATCAAATTGTGGCCGACATAAAGAAAAGTGAGTTCGCACCTAATTTATTGTGACAGTGTTTTGCTCTACTTGAAACAATTTGTGGAGAACTAAGGATGATTTTCTTGGAAAAAATCAAAAAAATTCAAGAAGATATCGCCAAGTTGAGGGTACTCATTGTCTTTTTGCAGAATTTAGTTGTGAAGTCAAATTTGTAGTTCCAGGTTTGAAAACCATATTTTAAAGCAACATCTCATCAAATTTCATTTTTAGAGGTTAAGGGTTTTGAGAATTTCATGTCCAGATTGTTGTTGTTTGGAATCACCATAAGATCAAAACTGAGGAACAAATTCTTGTGATTATAATTATGTGATCCATAACTCTATTGGTCATGTGGCACAGTTGTGCTATAACAAATACATGATGCATTCATGTGTGACCCAAGTTTAATGTGGCTATGTTGTGATAGAAATGGAGGCACTCATATAATGTAGTTAATTCAGATTGTATAATGTAGGTGTCAATCATCAGTGGGTGCATTCAGGTTGTCTCAAGTTTAACAGGTTAGGATGTAATTATAGCATGATCGAAGAGTGATTACCTATTGCTGCAATAAAGAGCTTATAACTCTAATTGATATGTAGAGTGGTTGTGTTATATCAATTATGTAGTGCATTCAAGCATAACCCATGTTTAATGGGCTATTCTAGAGAGTGATCAGGATTTTCCAAACCTTATGAATGTTACTTGACATATATTTACATAATCTCAAATTTCTTCGTATAGCTTTTAAAGTATCAATGTATCCTATATAGGGTTTAGAATGATTCTTTTAATTTTAAAAAAATAAATAAATGATGTATTCCCTATAATTTCAGGATAATGGATATTCCAAACTTCCCTGAATACCATCCTCTTTAACCCAGGACTACCAAACACAGTGGCTCACATGCACACTTCAATATTCTTATCTGGCCTAAACAATGATTTCAGCCTGCTTTCACCCCTTTCATGGCAACCCTTGAGTCCCACCTCACCCAACCTGCTGTTCTGATGTTCTGTCAAAACCGTATAGTACGCATGCAGCTGTCCCTTCATGATCACTAGTCACTTGCCCCAAACCCACCTCCCACTTTGCCAAAATGCTGCCTCCACGTAAATAGAATGAAGCTAAAATCATGGACATCATTGGCGTCAAGTACTCTCACTGAAAATAGAGAATGAGATTTTGTCTTCAAACTCGGGGCATATGGAAGATAACATTGTGAATTTATTTGCTACGTGGGTAATATATTTGATTTTCTTGCACATTTATCAGCTTGCCAACTTTCAAGACCGTACAAAATCTCACCAACCAAAGGTCACCACTAGCCTACTGAATATCTCTTCGCCAGAGCATCCTTTCTAAAATAAAACTATGCCCTATAGATCATTTACTACTATAGGGGACTCATTGTTTCATGGTATTGTAGTTCTTAAGATCCTTCAACCTTATTGACACTACTTCACATTCCACAAGGTATTATTCATTATTCTCCCATCTTTGATGAGTCTCAAAACACTACTCAAACATGTAATCCACTACCTCCATTATACATTAATGGCTAAGAAGAAACATTGAACCTATGATTACCATTGTTACTTCATTTGGACAATCATTCCCTGATTGTATTTGCTTTGTCTAACACTACCAAAAGCATTTGAAAAACCCTTAAGGTCAGCAAGGGGGTAAGGAAACTCACTGTTAAAATCTCCACTTTACTATACAAGGTTTGAGCTTTATTATCTTGTCAACGCCGCTCTCGCTTTTTGACTATCAAGACCCCAAGTGATCGCCATTCTTTCTCACCGTAGGATTACATTTAGTATAAACGCGTCACTAAGCTGCTATAGTGTGTGTTTGTTTATTAGCTACAATCTTTTAGGATTGCAAGATTTTGTTATTACCTCTGGCTAATGTCTCAATCTTTCTGCATTGCAACCTCACTAATCTGCTATAGTTATTGTTTATGTTTCTACGGAGGCCTAGGGTTTGTACCCTAATCATGCTCTTACTAATGCTTCTATTGTTTTTTATTAGGGCTCTCTCAATGTTGAGGGCCCTAGGGATAATCTCATCATAAGAAGTGACACATTGCATCTTTAACTAAAAGGATAAATCCATATTGACATTAGCAATGATGATTATGAATTGTTGCTCCTTAGGAATGGATCACTTTCTCTTACTAGCTCGCTACCTCCATTGTTGTAAGAATTTTGTGATCAAGTTCAATATTTTGATTTTAGGAGTCTTAACGGATGGAAATCATAGTAAAATCAGAATTTAATAAGTTTTGGAACTAGCATTTTAAAGTGTTTTTTGGAGTCATTAACTTCAAACTACCTTCTCTTTTGCAAGGGTGGTTGCATGCCAAATTTTTTTAGTGTAAAATATCAAAATTATTAGATTATGTTAACTGTCTATGAATAAAAATTATTGGAGTGTGAGTTTGATATTTTCTGAAGATTTAAATAGTCAAGTTTGGTAAAGAAAAATCATGTCAGATAAAATTAGTCCAAAACAAAATGAAGATACACTTGATAGATTGTGGGCTAGATTGAAAAGAAAGGGTGATGGGGAATGTTATTGTCCTTGCAATAATTGCAAGGGCTTAAAGACGAGACGACTTTTAATCACAATAGCTGAGAAATATTGTAGGCAACATGGTCATGTTGAAGGGGGCATGATTATCGTCCATTGGTAAGTTGTTCATTATATGTGTTTATATTGATTGAATTTGTAAATGTTTATATTGTTTTAACATTTTATATATATATAGCAGGATATCACTCTGATCATGATCATGGTTTATTTGTGTCTATCATTATTATAAAGGTAGGGCACCCTAGGGAAAATGATATGGATTATCATGGCCCAGAGAATGTGGTTTTGCAAGTGGACGAACATGGAGCTGTGAATATTAAATATGAAGTTAATAATCCTATGGAAGAAGATGATCATGTGCCAGAAAACATAGTTGAAGATGATGGTACAAATACATTGATCCATGACACATTTATGGGCGTAGCTAATCAGCGATGATCAAGATGACTTTGACGATGTTCATGATTTACCTGTACTTGAGAAGGCATATGAGCCCCTTTATGAAGGCTCTGAAACAACTCTTCTCTTTGATGTATTGTTGCTGTTGAACATGAAAGTTATGAATGGTTTATCAAACATAGCAATCTCACGGATGTTAAGGTATGTCATATATGTCATCTTTTTTCATCTATTTTAATTGTTATCAGTTCATCACTTGTAAATAAATGATGAAATATGTACCATTAATATTTTTTATATGAACAAATTATTTTTTGTTGTAGATTAATTGGTGAATTTTTGTTAGCACCATCAAATATTTTACCTCACTCATATCGATATTTATGTGTCATTATGAAAGATATCGGAATGGAGTATCAAGCAATAGATGTGCATGTCCCAATGATCATATTATATATTATAAACAACAGAAATTTGCAACAGAATGCCTAGAATGTCATATCAGTAGATATTGAATAAATCATCTAACAAAAAAGGTGTCTTACAAGGTTCTTCGTTATATTCCCATTATTCCATGTATGCAACGATTATTTAGATGTGAAAGCTTAGCGCAATTGATGGATTACCATGTACATAATAGAAGTGGAGATGGCATTCTTCGAATGCCTGTGGATGGTTCTACATTTAGGGACATGGAGGAAAAATGGCCACACTTTAAAGAAGAACCTTGTAATCTCAGGCTTTCATTGGGAGTGGATGGTGTCAATCCATTTGGAGAGATAAGATCTATTTACTTAGTGTGGCTTGTTTTTATTATCAACAATAACATTTCTCCATCGATGTCAATAAAGAGGGAGCACATAATGTTGTCAATGATTGTTCCAGGTATTTGTTTACATCAATTTTCTTTAACGTAGTAGCATCTCATTTGTCTTATTTATTGTATAATGACTTATATTTTTTTCATTCAATAGTCATGTACATTAATTTATATATATTGCAATAAAATGGTTCTAATAATTATGTAATGTTTATGTTCATTCAACTAGGTACGTACCAAGTTAAAGATATGAATATATATATCAAGCCTCTTATCGACGAGTTACTAAATTTATGGAATGGTGTCACTATGTATGATGTCTCTAGACCAATAGGACAAAGACAATTTCAATTCTATGTAATGCTTGTATGGACAATTCATGATGCCCTAGGGCTAACACATTTTTGTGGTATGTTATAACATTTGACTACACTTTAACAATATTTAATTTGATAAAGTAGATATCATGAATATTTTTAAAATAATCTATTCATTATATATAATTATAAAAATTGACATATTTAATCCAATTATATATCATCTTGCAGGTCTTCAAACAAAGGAAAAATTTGTATGTCCAATTTGTGGTCCAAAGATGAAATTTCATCGTTCAACAAGTTTAGGAAAGCAGGTGTTTTATGAGTATAGGCACTTCCTCCATAGAAACCATAAGTATCAAACTACTGAAAAACATATTTTCAATGGGAAAGAGGAGACTACATCAAAACCACGAAGAATGTCACCTCACCTATGGAAGTTGGAATATAATAGAATTAATCGTCAAGGTTATACATCCGATCAAATTGTTTATCTATCATATATGATATGTTTTGAATTTATATTTTTATATTGTGTTGTGTTTACTCATGTTGTAATTGACAATGATTGTCATTGTTAATTTGTTTAACTTATATGCTTCATGAAGGTTGTCAAGGTATTAATGGTCAGCTTCCATAGAGACTAAAAAGTTATCCCAGACAATTTAGTAGGTTAACTTACTACGAGCAGCTACAAATTATGCATTTGTTTGATACAATGCATATCGGAAAGAATATAACAAAAATGTTATGGAAAATATTGGATGGAAGGCATGACAGAAAAAATTATCAAAATTTGTAGTGACATTCAGGAAGCCAATCATGCAATGAAAAATTTCATTCAATTAAATAGTGATGGAAACCAAATTAATATAAGTGCCCTTCCTTGGTTATTAACAGAGCAGCAAATCAATGCTATAAAAGAAGTTATACAAAAAATTTGATTTCCCACAGGATTTGTTGCAAACATAAACAATATAATAACAAAGAAAGGTGAATTTGGGTCAGGGATGAAAACGCATGATTGGAATACCTTCATTAAGGTAATTATTCTGGTATATTATATACACTTGTACAATGCATGTACTTTTCAGTGTATTGTGTTTACTACTTTTGGAAAAATAATGAAAAGATCATTTTATAATTGTTGTAGTACGTTCTACCTCTATCTCTCCCAGACAACTTTGACAACAATGTCAAGCAAGTTATATATGATCTTGGAAAATACATGAGGTAAGTAGCGAGATTTGTTCAATTCACTGTATGCATCTTATAATTGCCATTTGTTTTACTTGTTATGTAATATAATGTATATTTTTATTAAATATCATTAATATATTTGTGTCTTGAATCACTTCTAGATGGCTATCATCTAAAGAAATCCATAAAGAAGATATAAATTATTGGGAGAGAAAAATTCCTCATCTAATGTGTGAAATGAAAAAGTGTCTAACTTCAATATTTTTCGATGCACAAGAACACTACCTCATACACCAAGTTGAGGAGATTGAATTGTGTGGACCTATACACACAAGGTCAATGTGGATGGTTGAGAGGCACTTAAAATTTTTGAAGGCTTTGGTTAGACAAAGAGCACATCCTGAGAGTTCTATGGTGGAGGGATATATGGTATACCAGACCATGGCGCACATTAATGAATATCTTCCTAAGTTTGCAGCAAAGATCCATGTAGATATCATTTGGGATTCCAACTCCATTAACAAATTCAAAGGGGAGTACCTGTTGGGGAAAGGTAGATTGAGGAAAGTGAGGTAATTATAAGATGGTCATGGAGATTAATTGGAATGCATTTTACATATGGTTTTTATGTATATTGTACTTATTTAATTTTTAATCTTCAGTATACATCAATTATAAATTAAGGTCATATACTATGGTATTTAACTAATTATACGTCGTTTGTGAATTTCAATTTATTTTGGTACAATTGGTCGAGAGTGGGATGCACTACATTTGTATGTCGCCAACAATTTTGATTGGATAATAGTATGGATTGAACAATGTCAACAATCTGGTCGCACATTAACATGGGAAGGTGTGGCTTCATTGGTTAAAGAAGCTCATCGTAATGGAGATTCCAATGTTACACAAAGGAAAATTGATTTAGCATATGCTTTAAGAAATAAACAGGTATGTATAAATATATTAATCACCTATATTATTTAATTATTTTCAAGTATATTGATGTATATAGATGTTGAGATTGTTTTCTTTGCATACATTCGGCTAAGAATAAATATGTTTATCAACTAACGATATTGCAATAATTTTTACATGTTTGACATATTGCAGGTGAAACACCACAAGGCTATGTGGTACAATGGTTATAAATTTTGAATCAAAATGTTGGATGACATGAAGAAAACTTGGGATTCTGATATAACTGTAGTCTTTTAGGTGACTAATGTTTCATCTAGAAGCGACATACATCCAGAAGTCTCAGAAAATTGATACTATGGGATTTTGGATGATATACTTGAGTGTGACTTTAAGTCCTTCAGATTAATTTTGTTCGTCGTCCTATGGTACAGGCTACTGATTGAATGAAAATAATCTGAGAGAACTGTTATTGAACATGATAATGGATTTACCATGGTTAATACAAGGTTGATCGAGCAGTGGAAATGATCCCTATGTTCCAAGCCAATGTGAGCAGGTATTTTACTCAGAGGTTCCAGTAAACCGGGTTGGTCATTTGTTGTTAGACATGATCAAGAGGAAGGCCGGTAAAGTATAATGTGGTGGAAGAAGAAGATCTTGAAGAACTAGAAGATGATGTAGATGATGATCCGGGATCAACGGTTAGTTGATGATTTCCAGCGAAGATGTCAAGGAGGAACTAGATGATGATGACGTAGGAGTTAATGTTCATGAAGATGACAAGTGTGGATGATGAAATTATCGAAACCGATATCGATGACGATGATGATGATATGACCAATCCTTACAATGTTGAATCGGATCAGATGATACAGACAAAGAGTTGGATGAAGAAGAAGATCAATGAGATTGAAATGTATAAGTTATGCGATTATATATATTATCTATTTGATATTAATTTCTTGATAGAATTATATTTGACTTATGTGGTTACATAATTAATTCATGATGTTTTTAATTTTTATGCCATTACATAATTAATTTAATGATGTACATTTTAATGTTTGAAAGGTCAAAAAATTAAAACATTTCAATAGTGATGTTAACAACTTTGAAATTAGTGTGTTTTATGTTTCATGTGATCAAAAAATTAAAAAGTCAGTTGTAGAGTTGGTTGTTCAGTGGTTGACGTGTATGTTGGTTCTTTTACAATGTAACCAAGTTTGTCTTCTAATCTACCTATGGAATTGCCAATTCCAATCGAAGGGCAGCTCAAAGGACCTAGACCAACTGATGAGGACTTTAAAAGCCTCGTACACTTCAAGCTTTGCAAGACCCAGGAGGATGATCCCTTAATGTGTTTACAACCTCTGCACCATTATTATAAACAACATTAACAATAAATGTGATGATCTCATTTAATAGCTCAACATGATAAGATAATATCAACTAGAATTGGTTGTTCATAGACAATATCAACTATCTGGAGCGATGAGATAACTAAACACAATCCATTGTATAAGATAGTCAATGATTTGCAATTTGTAGCAAGCTCTAGGCAAAGAAAAACAAATCTTGAACTACGAATAATTACAACTTAGATCGTGCCATATATCCATTGCAGAGTCAAATTCATAAGCATCTAGAGGTTTATAATAGATTTAATACATCGCATATAAGATCCCTAACAATATTGCATTACAATTTCATCATTGTGCATTCTAACCGGGACTACTTATCAAATCCTTATACAACACATATCATCTATAATCCCATTCAAGCATTTTGGTTTAATTCCGAATTAAAGCTAAAATAGAATCATACACACCACAACGATTGAGATGGATAAAACAACCCTTAGTTATTTTCATTGAAAGTTAGGACATGCATGTACCATGGAGACTGAGCTCGATTTTATTTCAACTCAAATGATAGTACTGTTATACAACATTAAATCTCTATGAACTCAAAACCTGTTACATAATGACTCAAAACCTAAATTGCATTTCTCTAAAACCATCGGACTTTACAATTCGCTCTGCAACTTCACCTAGACTCGACAAAAAATATCTAACTTGATAACCTGTACTTCTGGCCTTTGAAATCCTTCTTATAGAAAATGAAGGAGCAAACAAGCACCGGGCCAGAAAGTACACTTGTCACCAGTCAATTGGAGCACCTGGTGATATTCCAAAATTTGTTACAATAGCCACCACCTTGAAAAATATTCTTGTTCAAAAATCATTACAACAACAATCATCTTGGAGCATATTCTCATTCGTCATGTCAGCGGAGGAAGGTTGATGCAATAACAAAAAACCATGTGAAACCCACTCCAAGAAAGTCATCCATACAAAACTAGAAACATTGTAACCGCAGCATCTAATTTTTCACCTGTCGGTAGCCCACTCTTTTTACTCATCATCAATTAAATACTTAGCCACCGACCTCTGGTATTCTTCATCAGTTGGCTAGTCAAAATTAATCACCTCTAATACCTTTGTACTATAAGGAAAATACTTTACCGCTATCTGATTAGCATCTCTTTCAAAAGATTCCAAAAATGAGCTGGTACCAATAATTTTATCCATACAATTTACCAATAAATCATAATCTGAATCATCACAAATTATTTTAATTTGATTATTGATGACTTTACTTGCGTGATCCTGCCATTGTTGGAGTGTTCTGATTTCCCCCTGCTTATCAGTTATATCAAGTAACAATGTGTTACCCCAATCATTGAAGTTCTTTGTAACCAATTCCCTAATCTTCCTACTTAGATCATCTGGTAAGGTCTAAAAACCTTGCAATGATTTAACTAATATATAAGTAGGCTTCAATGATTGGGGCCTATTATTTACTTCAAACCTTGAGGCTTTATTCATAACATCTAGATTATTTACCCAAGGGATCCAATTTTGAATTATTAAAATCACTATCCCCTGATCCCTATCAATATTCTTTATTGCTTCAAATAGCAAATAATACAAATAATGTATAGAGGGTAGTTTATTATCCACCTTTTCATTTAAATGCTCCAAAACAATAGTAACAATTTCTTTTTCTTTTGAAAGAAAACCCTCCTCTTTTACCCTTAGTGATGTCTGTAATTGATCAATTTTCTACATGAGCTGCCTCTTTGTTGGATCAACAGAGCACTCTGTTTCTTCATCAACTTGTTCTGGAGGAGGGGTAAGAGAAGAATTTTGAATGGGAGACCCTGGTGTAGAAAGATTTGGAGAAGCAGGAGGCATTGACCCTATTGTGGGAGGTGATGTGTTGGTTCCTAGAACATTGGATGTTTCCCCAGTATGTCTATACTTGAACCTTTCTACTTCAGTTTGTAGCTCAACATTCATCTATTGCATTTTACTATATTCTTCAATTAAAATGCTATACTTCTCCATTAGGCTTTTTCTTTCAGCCTCCTCCCTTTCAGCAGTCTTTTGGGCCAACTTGGTCATATTCACAGTTAAACTAGTGGCTTTAGTTGTTGTAGTCTCTGAAGCCCTCTTTATTAGCAATCCTTCTTTGAAATTTGGATTAATATCAGCAATGTCTGGTTTTCTTCCTTTTGAAGCCAATGCCCAAATTGCCAAAATCTCATATTCTTTACTGAAGGAAGAGTTTTGTAATATTGCCTTAACTTCTTTAGAATCCTAAAAAGGATTTTTGGACTTTATAATGGAATTGAAAGCCACTACATCTGTGATGTCCCATTCAAGAAAAATCAAAACACCGGCCTGATTCACTAGTTGTCTTCCTTCTTCAAGAGTGATGTTTTTGAACTCTTCCATTAGTTCAACTTTCACTTCTTCATCATTCTCCTGATCTGACTTATTAAGCCTTAGTTGTCTTCTCTCCTTGCATTTATTTTGATATTCCTCAAATTTCATCCTGCATGTCAATTGCAAGAATACAAGAGTCTTTACAAATGCATTGCCATCTAAAAATTTCTTGCAAGCCTCCATTCTTGCATCCTACACACTCTTACCCTTCATATCCAAATCGGATAGAACCAATTCAGCTGACCTAGGAGGGGATGGCATACCAACCTGCATGTCTTGATCAGTAACAATAATTTCATCTGTGAGATCCTCAGGTAGGTGATCAGTTCTTTTCCTCTTAGGGCTTGGCTTAGGTGGTGGTGATGGGGGACTGGACTTTGGTGAAGATTTTAATTCAATGATTTTGACAACCCCAGGTACTTTGAATTTTGGGCTTGGTCGTGAAGGTGCCTTCATTATTTTCTTCCATTTTCTATCTACTTCTTCCTCATCACTGCCAGTATCCCTTTTCCTCCTATAGATGGGCCACATTTTTATAGGCTCACATACTGACCTTGTTTCAATTGAAATATCACTTTGTCCTTACATATCTAGACTTAGCCTTAAATTTATCTTTTTGGTTGTCAAGGTCTCCATTATCTCCTTGAAATTCTTCATTAAAAAATAAATTCTCTTGAGGTATGGAGTGAATTCCATCAATGGATCATACTTTGAATCCATTTCATGCACAATATCTAGTAGCTTACTATAAGCTATCCATTTTTTCTTGTTCAATTCCTGTCTATTTAAATCAAATTCATTCCTGATTAGATTCTCAAGGAAATTGAACTCATGTGCAAATTTTTCACCTTTTATTCTTTGTCCGAAAAGAGCAAAGAAACCTTCAGGATCATGTTGTCACCTTGGACCAAATCTCAAATGGTAATCAACAAAGAATTTTTCAAAATAAGTCCAACCTCCCTTTAAAAATGTAAAGTAAGACACTACTATATAATCAGGGAATAATGTTCCCTTCCCCTTTCCAGTTAGGTTATCTTCATGAATACACCCCATCTACCACATAACTTCTGCAAACCTTAGTCTTGGTGGCACATTGTATGGCAGTATGTGAGAAGTTCCTTGAAATGCATATACTCTCATGACAGTGCTGACTGGATATGGGATAATGTCACCCTAGTTATGTAAAACCCTCAATTCTGGTTTCCTCTCCTTCGGCTTAAGGAAATCATGCACTTCCTCAGGGATCCTAGGTACATTTACCATCAATCTAGCCCTCAATTTTACAGCAAAATAATTATCAAATTGCACATAACTGGTGATTTCCTTATTATAGGAAAAATTTGCAGCCCATATCTGTACTGGCAATCTTTCTCCATTAACTGATTGTCTTAAGTTCATCTTCTTAACAAAGAAATCAGCATTCCTAAACAAGAACATATGCATCAATATGGAATACCAAAAGAATTGAGTACCAGTATCACCATTCTGCAGCTTCAACAATTTTTCATCTATCCTCTCCACCAAAAAAGAAGAAAAGGCATATGTTATAAAGAAGTTAGGGTGTTGTATTTGCACCCCCATGAACATGTATGCAATCGACATTACTGCACCAGGGCTAAAACCCAAAATCTTACATAAGGGTATGTGTAAGATCATGATGGGCCAAAAAATGGCAATATGATGGGTATTTGTAGGGTATGTAGCTGACGAATTTTTTTACCCAAAATTGATGAAATGAAAAGGGTTTTTAAAGGAGATTCTCAGTTTTCCACCAATATAAATTATTCTTTACTTTGAATTTAATAAATAATTATTATTCATTTTCTATTTGAATTATGACTAAAATGTTAATTGATAGGCTGATTGAAAAACATCTATAGCTTTCAAACGGTATCAAATTTTTTGAATCCAAAAAATGCATCACATTCTATGATTCACATACTATATGATTAAAAAAAGAAAAATTTGAATTTCATAAAGTTTTGACCAAGCTAAGGTGGACAGACATACGAGTTTTTTTTAAGTTGTAATAAAAAATTCATAATTAATTATTTACTTGGAAAAAATACAAAAAAATATGCATCACATCTGGACATGAATCCTCTACTTATGTCTAAAATATTATAAAAAATATTTATCATTTTATTGTGGTTAGGTGGTCCAGACACCTACTTCTTATTTTTCCCTCAAATTTAAGTACTACTACATTGAAATTTCAAATTTTCACCAAATAGATTTTTTTTTTAAATAAACCTAGTAGTTTAGAAACTACATTCAATTTGCTACAGATTATATTCTTACATATTTTTGAAATAATATAGATAACTTATTCAAATTTTTACGTCAAGTTGCCTAACTTTGATTTTTCTAAATTTTTTGCCACTTAAGGGCCTATTTTTTGCATGATGATCCTACACATACCCATAGTGAATAGAAAGTAGTCAGCAAAGGCTTTGCAAAACAATTCAATCTGAAGGGTTCCTGGTCACTAGGGCTGATGTGAAATTGTGAACCCCTTGCCTTAACTAGATGAGGTGGAAGCAGCTTAACCCTAAAAGGAGATTTCAATTTTGTATACTCCTACTTCATTTCTTCAAGATTAATAGGAACCAAGTCATCACTTGGCTCACTTAAATCAAAAGTCTATTGGATAACATCTTTGTTAATTTCTAATAGAATCCCTCTATCATTATCTCTAATTACCCATGTGATAGGGTCATATCTTTTGGCCATTGCTCTAAGTAAGTCCACATCAGGGGACACATTTGGAACAACCAGCTTTCCCATGTCGTACATCCATCCATTTGAAAAAGGATGAGGCAAATTCCTTTGTCCATACCATAATCTGAACATTTCTAAGCCTATGAGTGGAACCCTAGTATCAACAATGTTGGAATTATTACACACCAACCCCTCCCCTAGGATTTTTCCTCGCATCAACACCAAACCTTTCCTTCTTTCATTTGTTAATAATGGAAATTGATCTAGGAAATCATCGTACAAGTTTCTTTTCAAATACTCAATATGGCCAGAGTGCTACTTGGTTGGCACCATTTTAGACAAACTAGGGTATCACTACAATGTTACACTTCAAGTGGCTATGAATAAGCAAAGATAGGAAATTATAGAGTAAAAATACCACAATTCCTTACAATTTATGATTAAACAATAGCCCTAACAAAAGATTTTAATGAACTCAGTGACAAGCATAGCAGACCCCCCCTTTCCCAAATTTAGGTGCAGAATGACTAGGAAACAAAAAAAATTAACTCACGGATTTTTTCACACAAACTCCAATTTCTGGCAGTAGCTACTCGCAATTTCACCTTTGGCTCTAAAACTGTTTTCATGAAATACTTGGATGCTTTGTGATACAAATTAGATGAATAAATTGATTTTATGTCGATCAAATTCCACCAGTGGATGTCTCATCTGCCATTAAAGCTCACTCGCGGGCTGCACGAATGGCTCTAACCATAATTTAATACATATTTAAATTTGAGCCATTGATCCTTCAGTTTGATCAAATCATCGACGGCCATCTTCAAAACAAGCTGACATAATCACCAACACGGCAATAAAGGGGCCCACTATGTCATACGCTGCGAAGGAATTCCACGTGGCGGTTACCCGTGATATTGCAATCCTTTGATTTATCATCGCGGGATGGCAGGCACCGTCGATCTTTTTACCATAAATCCTGCTCCTTCAAAAATGGTTGTCATCATTTCCTTTAACTATCAAGTAGTTTTTCCCTTAAAATCACAACATCTGTGTTGAAATTAAACACATGCATCTTACAAGCGCATTAGTAATCCACCCTGTAATACATTTAAAACCGGCAAACACTTTCTTCACTCCTTAGGCTTCATTGGATGAGACACGTGGCAGGCACCCGTGACATCGTAATCCCAAAATTCTTAATCGTGAGATGGCAGGCACCATCAATTTTGAAGAGATAGCTCATCAATGGTCACATAGATTTCATCCTTTAGGAAGGGCACGTGGCACCTGCCCGTGATATCGCGATCCCTGTAATCCCTGATCGCGGGATAGTGGGTGTCATTGATCTTGTTCCTTTAACACAGTCACCAGCCATGTTGTTAACCTTCGAGCAGCTTTTTCAGCAATATTATAACATATCCGTCGATTTAGAATATGTGCGTCTTGAGAACACATTACTAATCCACCCCTTAAGACATTTAAAGCTGGCTAGTGTTTCCTTTACTCTTTAGGCTTCATTGGATGTGACACATGGCACTCACTCGTGATTTTGCAATCAACCCAAGCACCATTGCAGGATGGTGGGGAATGGCTTAGATCAAATGGTAGTTGGTCAGCAATAGCTCAAATTTGATCCCTTGGATAGGACACATGGCGCCCGCCCGTGATTTCACAATCCTTCAATTCCCGATCACAGGATGGCGGGCACCGTTGATATCTGCAGGAAATAGATCAACGACAACACTAAATCAACCCTTGCAAAATAAAATATTCATTAAAATGAGAAGTGGGCATTACTAGGTAGATGACAAATAAAAAAATTATATTTATAGAAGAAAAATAAAATAAATTTACAATTTATTTTATAATTTCACTTTTAACTTTAAATGTATGTTCACTCATTAAGTTGTATTTTTTTACAATCACATTTTTATTTTAGATGTTTGTTTATAAAATATAAAGATGCATTAAAAATATATTAGAAATATTTTTCTTTATATTATATAGCATTCATAACATTAAATTAACATAGAATAATTTCACAATATCACTTAACTAATCAAGAAAAATTTAATCATTACTATGCAACATTATTCTCACATCAAACTAACAAATAAACATTCAAAACAAATTTATTTTTTTATATTATAACATTCATAATTTAAACCTTTTATACACAATATCAAGTTAATTATAAAAAACACATAAAATTATTTATAAGCAACTTAAATTTTTTAACAATTTAATAAAATATGATTTAATATAATTAAGAAAAATTAAATAAGAATTATAGATAAATTTATGAAATATTGATTTATTTATCAAGAAAAAATCAACGATAAATTTACTTATTATAGATAAATTTACTTACCAATCTATTTTAACCATCAAGAAAAAATTAATCATTAGTGATTGCAACATTATTGGCACATCTTTTAAACTGACAAATAAACATTGAAAACACATTTATTTTTATATTATAACATTAATAACATAAACCTTTTTATACACAATGTCAAGTTAACTATAAATTGTATAGAGTTTAGATTTGCTATATCTCTCATATATCAACATAGGTAATTTGAAAATATTTTAAATTATATAATTTCAAAAAAAAATTGAATGAATTTATAGAAGATTATTTTTATTAAAGTGATAGAATCTAATCCCAATACTAACATTAATTATAAGTCTAACCATAACACCAACCCTAAAACTAACACTAATTAACTTCAAACCTAACTCTAATTTTAGATCCAACCCTAAACATAACTATGATTCTAAAACTAACATTAATGAAACCCTAATTGAACCATAACCCTAACCCTAATACTAACCCTTGCCCCAATTGAACCCTAACACTAACCCCAAGCTCTATCATAGAACCTTAATCTTTACCCCAACCCCAACCCTAATCCTAATTGAATCCTATACCTAATTTTAATTAAAGTCTAACCCTATTTGAACCTTAAACTTAATTGAACTCATGTTTAGGGTTAGGTTCAATTAAGGTTAGGGTTGAATTATGGTTATGATTAGGTCAAAATTCAAATAGGATTATGGTTGGAGTTTAATTAAGGTTGCTATTCACTTAGGGTTAAGGTTCAATTAGTATTCAATTTGGGTTAGGGATCAATTAGGGTTATAATTCAATAAGGGTTTAATTAAGGTCAGGGTTAAGGTTAGTCTTAAATTAGGGCTAGGATTGAGTTAGGGTTCAATTAAGGTAAGGGTTATTGTCTATTTTAGGGTTAGGGTTCAATTAGAGTTCTCTAGGGTTTTGATACAATTAGGGTTAGGGTTCAATTAGAGTTCTTTAGGGTTTTGATACAATTAGGGTTAGGTTTCAACAATACCTAGGGTTACGATTACAGATCAATTAGTGTTAGAGTTAGGGTTATAATACAAGTTCAATTAGGTTAGGGTCAAGGTTTAATTAGTGTTAGAGTTAGGGATGCAATAATAAAATTTTCCATAATGATATGGAAAGGCATTCAATTGGATTCATATACAAATGCACAAATAAGAATTGGTAATTAAGAATTCTCTAGAACTAAAGTTATAACAACAAATACAATCCTTACCTTAATCATTTTTTCTTTGTTAGGGTTGGGATAAGAATTTAACGGGGCCAACCGAGACTTAGGAAATAAAACCCTGCAGAGGAAATAAAGTATTAAAATCAAAGTTGAGTTTTAATTTTAATCTGGTGACGTAA
Organism: Sequoia sempervirens; assembly: GCA_007258455.2. Classification (NCBI taxonomy): domain Eukaryota; kingdom Viridiplantae; phylum Streptophyta; class Pinopsida; order Cupressales; family Cupressaceae; genus Sequoia; species Sequoia sempervirens. The sequence goes on along the minus strand of VDFB02047230.1, from coordinate 127,342,795 downwards.
GCCTAAGCCATTAACTCCAGTGGTCATGTCAATGACAGCTTAGCCAAAGCCTTTCATTAAATACTAACTATGCAATGTGTAGGTTTTCTAGATTCAAAGATATGGGAGAAGATCTCGATCGTACCCCGCCAACTCGCAGACCTAAGGTGTCACCATGTTATTTGGCACGAGGTCAGCAAAAGGAAGATGTGTGTCTTGTATGGAATGTGGGGCCTAATCTCCACTATTGAGCTCATAACCTGTGGTTTTAGATCGACAACCAACATCAAAAGCTAATGCAAATCTTTGTTGTTCCCTGCTAACTCGCAGGAGGAAGATGAAGGTTGGTTAAAAGCCATGAGGTCAATGAGATTGTGATGTGTAGCTCCAGCCATTCAATTTGCAAAGTGCATAGGACCTGCCAACATGGTAGTTGGTTTCTGAGATGGATTAATGTTATTGGTCATGAGGAAGGTGAACGATGCTTCGTTGGATGTCAAACTGAGTTAGCCCGAGATAAACCATTTTATCTGCCAACTCTTCAAAAGATCAGCGAGCAGTATTCAAAGTTGGAAAACGGCACATGGTGGTCATTTTATCATACAACTAGTGAAGCATTAATGAATTATTCCTTACTTGTGTAGTCACGTCGATCTCAATATGTGTGAAGATGTTGTTGGCAATCATGAAGGGTGATCTTTGGATTCTCATGCAACTCTAGTTAAACGGTGATAGTACATACGCCGCTGAATTTCCATGTTTGCACATGCATTTTTACTCAGCAGTGATTTAGGTTTCCATTACCTCACACAATAAATACAAGAGGAATTAACTACTAATAGTGTCATTCTTGTAGTAGTTAGATCTGAGCACTTTGTGGGCTGATTCTAATCAAGTTTGAGTGCTTGTCTAAGAAGAGAAAATGAGTAAGTCAGTAAGGAGGTTTGTTCATTTGAGCTCACAAAAGCTCAGTTCTGCTATTCAAGAAGGTGCTTTGGTTGACAAGCCCAGGCTTGTGCCCACTAGATGCAGTAGAAGGCTGTAATTCCAGGGTGTTGCTGCTCAACTGGTAGATGACAAAGGAAAGCAGTCGGTGTGCTCTATTACTAGTGTCGGTAGGAAAATAGGGTATGGGCATGGCTCCTCTAGATGCCAACACTCGCCCATTGACCTTACAAGCAACACTTCTGATGATGTAACCGAGACCGACTCAGACTACTGTCGATATTTAAGTCACTTCAATCATGGTCTACCCTCTGATGAGGAAATGATATTTGTGGGCACATCAACTGTTAAAACCTCAAGTGGATGGACTAGAACCATATTGGGCAAGGACAAGAAAGAAGAGGAGGCTAAGGGTCTACCATATTCGGCAACAACTAGAAGTGGGTGTGTATACCAGGGTCTGAGTGTTGGTAAGGGTATGGTGGCGGGTAAATAAGAAGTTGTGGTGCCTTCGTGGTAATTTGGTTGCCTGGTTTTTTTGCATGGATAGCGAAAAGAGGATTTTGATGACAATTTGTGTTCCCTTTTCTTTTAGATTTCCCCAGTTCGTGTGCCACTATGTTTTGCAGATTCAATGTGTGGGAAGTTTTGAAATGAAAGTCAAATGCAATGGAGATTTTGTTTAAATGAAAATTTGTGGTGAAATTACATTTGAGCCCGAAGCTTGTTGCTCTCTTGTCATATAAAAGGGAATTCAAGGCTCATTTGTAGGGAGAGAACTGATGAAAGCTCTAGCTAGGTTTTGAGTTGAATATATGGGTAGAAAGATATCTGTCCTCTGATGAGAAAATGATATTTGTGGTGCCATTGGTTGTTAAAACCCCAAGCGAACGGAATAGAATAGATAGACTATTTTGAGTTTTGGATGAATATATGTAAATTATCTTAAATTGTATGCAGATATGACTTATAAGCATGAATAAACGTATAATTCTAATATATTTTCTCTCCTTATGTGGATTTGAGTGAATTTTGAATGAAATGTTAATGATGTTGTCATTCTTCTTTTGAGAATTTGTTCAATTGTGTGTCTATGTTTTGGGTAGAATTCAATTTTAAAATGTTGAGGTTTCATATTTATATGTGTGAGATTGATCTAATATTCCAGAAAATGAATGTTAAAATATCATGAAAAAAATGGGCATAGAATGAATGTAGAAGTAAAATTATATTTGCACATATTCATAAAATAAGATCTAATAAACAAAATATATATGCAATTAAAAATAAAGGAAAAATAATTCAACCCAAATTTAGATAAGAGAGATAATTAGATTATCTGGTAACTTTAAGGCTAGGGTTAGGGTTTGATTAGGATTAGTGTTCGCTTAGGGTTATGATTAGAGTTATGAATCTACAATTAGGGTTCAATTAATATTCACTTAGGGTTTCTTTCTTGGGAGAATTTTATTGAATGGTAAGTGTATTTTATAAAATTAATATGTCAAGAATTAATTTTAGATAATACTACATGTGGTTTTTCATATGGTATTAAATTGTAGATTAAAATGATAATAGATTTCCTTCCTTCTTTTGCATTGTAAGCTACCATAATATATGGCCTTAAAATCCTATTCATATTTTGAGCTTTTCTAAACTATACAACACAACATCCAACAAAAAAATTTGTTATGCATTTTTTCCATGCACAAATCCTTAGAATTCTTAATTTGTTACTTAGTTTAATTCTTTATTGCAATAAATAAATACACACTAATATATATATTATGGATTTGAGGGAAAATATTAAAATATTTATATATATAGAAAAATTTAAATGCAAGGGATTCAAGTACATACCTTTGCTTTTGTTAATGTTGATGAAGATACAAATCTTAATGAAGTGCCAAATTTGATGACATGATATAAAAAACTAGAATATCTTTGATCTATGTGGCACTTGAAATTTTGTACAAAACTATAACTAACTATACATCAAATTTGTGACTTTGGACCTATTTTGCATTAATAAATATGAGCTTTGACACATGCCTCCTAATCTAGCATACAATATGTACTTAAATGCTCAAAATAGTTGGGAGTAATGTTGAGATTGGTGGATCTTTGGGACCTTTGTATCCTCTCCCCTATAGATAGAAATTGGGTATGAATATAGAATGAGAGGAGGAAAAAGGGATAAAATAGATAGAGACAGAGAGAGATAGAGGGAGAAATAAATATATAGAGAT
>VDFB02047230.1:127319035-127339522 GCA_007258455.2 Sequoia sempervirens | reverse complement strand
AAAGTTGTCTGAGAGAGATAGAGGTAGAACGTACTGCAACAATTATAAAAAGATATTTTCATTATTTTCCCAAAATTAGTAAACATAATACACTGAAAAGTACATGCATTATACAAGTGCATATAATATACTAGAATAATTACCTTTAATGAAGGTATTCCAATCATGCCATCCCCGACCCAAATTCAATCTTTGTTATTATATTGTTTATGTTCGTAGCAAATCTTGTGGGAAATCAAATTTTTTGTATGACTTCTTTTATAGCATTGCTTTGTTGCTCTGTTAATAACCAAGGAAGGGTACTTATATTAATTTGGTTTCCATCACTATTTAATTAAATGACATTTTTCATTGCATGATTGGCTTCCTGAATGTCACTACAAATTTTGACAATTTTTTCTTTATCGTGCCTTCCATCCAACATTTTCCATAACGTTTCTATTATATTATTTCTGATATGCATTGTATCAAATAAATGCACAATTTCCAGTCAGTCAGAGTAAGTTAACCTACTAAAATTGTCTCGATAACTTTTAGTCTCTGTGGAAGTCAATTCACATTAATACCTTTGACAACCTTCATGAAGCATATAGTTAAACAAATTAACAATGACAATCATTGTCAATTACAACATGAGTAAACACAACACAATATAAAAATATAAATTCAAAACATATCATATATGATAGATAAACAATTTGATCCGATGTATAACTTTGACGATTAATTCTATTATATTCCAACTTCCATAGGCGAGGTGACATTCTTTGCGGTTTTGATGTAGTCTCCTCTTTCCCATTGAAAATATGTTTTTCAGTAGTTTGATACTTATGGTTTCTATGGAGGAAGTGCCTATACTCATAAAACACCTGCTTTCCTAAACTTGTTGAACGATGAAATTTCATCTTTGGACCACAAATTGGACATACAAATTTTTCCTTTGTTTGAAGACCTGCAAGATGATATATAATTGGATTAAATATGTCAATTTTTATAATTATATATAATGAATAGATTATTTTAAAAATATTCATGATATCTACTTTATCAAATTAAATATTGTTAAAGTGTAGTCAAATGTTATAACATACCACAAAAATGTGTTAGCCCTAGGGCATCATGAATTGTCCATACAAGCATTACATAGAATTGAAATTGTCTTTGTCCTATTGGTCTAGAGACATCATACATAGTGACACCATTCCATAAATTTAGTAACTCGTCGATAAGAGGCTTGATATATATATTCATATCTTTAACTTGGTACGTACCTAGTTGAATGAACATAAACATTACATAATTATTAGAACCATTTTATTGCAATATATATAAATTAATGTACATGACTATTGAATGAAAAAAATATAAGTCATTATACAATAAATAAGACAAATGAGATGCTACTACGTTAAAGAAAATTGATGTAAACAAATACCTGGAACAATCATTGACAACATTATGTGCTCCCTCTTTATTGACATCGATGGAGAAATGTTATTGTTGATAATAAAAACAAGCCACACTAAGTAAATAGATCTTATCTCTCCAAATGGATTGACACCATCCACTCCCAATGAAAGCCTGAGATTACAAGGTTCTTCTTTAAAGTGTGGCCATTTTTCCTCCATGTCCCTAAATGTAGAACCATCCACAGGCATTCGAAGAATGCCATCTCCACTTCTATTATGTACATGGTAATCCATCAATTGCGCTAAGCTTTCACATCTAAATAATCGTTGCATACATGGAATAATGGGAATATAACGAAGAACCTTGTAAGACACCTTTTTTGTTAGATGATTTATTCAATATCTACTGATATGACATTCTAGGCATTCTGTTGCAAATTTCTGTTGTTTATAATATATAATATGATCATTGGGACATGCACATCTATTGCTTGATACTCCATTCCGATATCTTTCATAATGACACATAAATATCGATATGAGTGAGGTAAAATATTTGATGGTGCTAACAAAAATTCACCAATTAATCTACAACAAAAAATAATTTGTTCATATAAAAAATATTAATGGTACATATTTCATCATTTATTTACAAGTGATGAACTGATAACAATTAAAATAGATGAAAAAAGATGACATATATGACATACCTTAACATCCGTGAGATTGCTATGTTTGATAAACCATTCATAACTTTCATGTTCAACAGCAACAATACATCAAAGAGAAGAGTTGTTTCAGAGCCTTCATAAAGGGGCTCATATGCCTTCTCAAGTACAGGTAAATCATGAACATCGTCAAAGTCATCTTGATCATCATGATCAGCTCTGCCACTAAATGTGGCATGGATCAATGTATTCATACCATCATCTTCAACTGTGTGTTCTGGCGCATGAGCATCTTCTTCCATAGGATCATTAACTTCATCTTCGATATTCATAGCTCCATGTTCGTCCGCTTGCAAAAACACATTCTCTGGGCTGTGATAATCCATATCATCTGCCCTAGGGTGCCCCACCTTATAATAACAATGATAGACACAAATAAACCATGATCATGATCAAGGATAATATATATATATATATATAAAATGCTAAACAATATAAACATTTACAAATTCAATCAATATAAACACATATAATGAATAACTTACCAATGGACGATAATTATGCCCCCCTTCAACGTGACCATGCTGCCTACAATGTTTCTCAGTTGTTGTGATTAAAAGTCGTCTCGTCTTTAAGCCCTTGCAATTATTGCAAGGACAATAACATTCCCCATCACCCTTTCTTTTCAATCTAGCCCACAATCTATCAAGTGTATCTTCATTTTGTTTTGGACTAATTTTATCTGACATGATTTTTCTTTACCAAGATTGACTATTTAAATCTTCAGAAAATATCAAACTCACACTCCAATAATTTTTATTCATAGACAGGTAACATAATCTAATAATTTTGATATTTTACACTAAAAAAATTTGGCATGCAACCACCCTTGCAAAAGAGAAGGTAGTTTGAAGTTAATGACTCCAAAAAACACTTTAAAATGCTAGTTCCAAAACTTATTAAATTCTGATTTTACTATGATTTCCATCCGTTAAGACTCCTAAAATCAAAATATTGAACTTGATCACAAAATTCTTACAACAATGGAGGTAGCGAGCTAGTAAGAGAAAGTGACCCATTCCTAAGGAGCAACAATTCATAATTATCATTGCTAATGTCAATATGGATTTATCCTTTTAGTTAAAGATGCAATGTGTCACTTCTTATGATGAGATTATCCCTAGGGCCCTCAACATTGAGAGAGCCCTAATAAAAACACAGCTAATATGATACGGGATTAGGTACAAACCCTAGGGCCTTCGTGAGAAACATAAACAATAACTATAGCAGCATTAGTGAGGTTGGGTACTACCGAAAGATTGGTATTACTGTAGGTAAATGTAAAATCTTGGTAATCTAAATATTGTAGCCAATAACAAACACACTATGTAGCTTTAGTGACATTTGTAAATGTAATCTAATGGTAAGAAGAATGACAAATACTCTGAGATGTGACAAATAAAAACAAAATGAGCAAAGAATAAAGACAATAAAGTTTCAAACTCCTTGCATAGTAAAGTGGATATTTTAACAAATGAGTTTCTTTACCCTTGCTGACCTTTATGGTTTTTCAAATGCTTTGGTAGTGTTAGACAAGAAAAATGCAATGTGAATGACTGTCCAAATGAAGTAACAGTGGTAATCATAGGTTCAATATTTCTTCTTAGCCATTAATGCATAATGGAGGTAGTGGATTGCATGTTTGAGCAGTGTTTTGAGACTCATCAAAGATGGGAGAATAGTGAATAATACCTTGTGGATTGTGAAGTAGTGTCAATAAGGTTGAAGGATCTTAAGATCTACAATACCATAAAACAATGAGTCCCCTGTAGTAAGTAGGCAGTCTATAGGGCATAGTTTTATTTTATAGAAGGATGCTCATGAAAGGAATCTTCAAGTGATAGTGAGTGAGCTATTTGAGATTGTAGATGAGGGTGCAATACCCAGTCTTAAAGGAAGTTAGCAAAGCAGTAAATGTGCAAGAAAATCAAATCGTACACAACAAATAATTCACAATGTTATCTTCCATAATGCCTTGAGTTTGAAGACAAAAATCTCATTGTATTTTCATGATGAAAGTGGTGACCTTAATGGTCAATCACTGGCAACCATGATTTTAAAACATGCTATTGTTCTTATGGAGGCAACATTTTTAGCAAGGCAGTGAGTGGTGGTTTGGAACAATGGTAGGTATGAAGGACTTGCTTTATATGCATACTATACAGTTTAGCTTAAGACATCATTCTTAGAATAGATTGAAGGTGGATTATGGAACTCAAGGGTTACCATGAAAAAGATTAAATCAAAGACTAAAATCTATTTAAAATCCACGATCATGAAGATATTAAAGATGTCACATGTAAAACCCTAGTAGCTGGAGTAATGAATACAGTTCCAAAGAGGATAGTGTGCTGGGGAAGATTTAGGAGATCTCCACATTATCTAATTATAGGGAATACATTATTTATTTATTTTTTTAATTAAAAGAAATCATTCTAAACCCTATATAGGATACATTGATACTTCAAAAGCCTATGAAAAAATTTGAGATTATGTAAATATATGTCAAGTAACATTCATAAGGTTTGGAAAATCTTGATCACTCTCTAGAATATCCCATTAAACATGGGTTATGCTTGAATGCACTACATAATTGATATAACACAACCACTCTACATATCAACTAGAGTTATAAGCTCTTTATTGCAGCAATAGGTAATCACTCTTCGATCATGCTATAATTACATCCTAACCTGTTAAACTTGAGACAACCTGAATGCACCCACTGATGATTGACACCTACATTATACAATCTGAATTAACTACATTATATGAGTGCCTCCATTTCTATCACAACATAGCCACATTAAACTTGGGTCACACATGAATGCATCATGTATTTGTTATAGCACAACTGTGCCACATGACCAATAGAGTTATGGATCACATAATTATAATCACAAGAATTTGTTCCTCAGTTTTGATCTTATGGTGATTCCACACAACAACAATCTAGACATGAAATTCTCAAAACCATTAACCTCTAAAAATGAAATCTGATGAGATGTTGCTTTAAAATATGGTTTTCAAACCTGGAACTACAAATTTGACTTCACAACTAAATTCTGCAAAAAGACAATGAGTACCCTCAACTTGGCGATATCTTCTTGAATTTTTTTGATTTTTCCCAAGAAAATCATCCTTAGTTCTCCACAAATTGTTTCAAGTAGAGCAAAAAACTGTCACAATAAATCAGGTGCGAACTCACTTTTCTTTATGTCGGCCACAATTTGATTTTTTTAAATTTTTCATGTTTGTTGAAAATTCGACGAAAATGATAGCCAACATTTTGATGAACCCCAGGTTCATCGAAATTTCGACGAATATCGGGGATAAACTTTCAAAAATTGAAAATTACACATCAAATTTTACAAGCACCCGACGAACATCGAATTTTACATATTTCGTCGAACAATTTCATCGGATTTTGCATTCAAATGTATTAGTGTAGTAAGGTTGCCATAACATCCTCATTAGTTGTAAAGGAATAATAGTTTTTTTTTTTTTGTTAAAGTAATACCTAATGCCATATTGGCTTGTGGAATTGGTTCATTGGTTTTTCATCAACAATCTACTAAATGATTTAATATTTTTCTTTTGTTTACACCATAATAATGTTATATGGCTATCTAGGCCTTATTCATGACCTCACAAAAAAGCAATTCCATTGGAATGCTTTGCAAAGTGATGAAGTTTGTGGAAAGTCATGTTATCCTAAATATTATAAGTTCTTTGATTTTGACATGCTCTCTAATCAAGATAAACACTCAATTATGGTTGTAGATAACTTTTTTAGTAATTCTAAAGTTTTTTACCATATTTTTGATCCATCCAAATTTACTAATACCTTCAAACATTAAATCAAGGAAATGAGCAACACAACTCCAAAAAATGGTGGTATGGATCTCTTGAAGAAGTTTCCTCATGGCTACATATGTGGTCGTGTAGTTGGTGACAATTTGGAGAATGTTCTCCAATTCAACCTTTTGAATAATATATTCTAATTGATTGCACAAATCTTTATATTCTTGATTTCACATAAGGAATATACAAACTTCATAAAACACCAATATGACACAAGAAAATTAATAAAGGTTGTGCCTTTGCCACATATCGACCAGAGTATAAGATTTAAAACCCTCTTAAGTTAGTCTCTTTATGGCACCAAAGTGCAATGTTTTAGGATGTGCTTATTGACTTAGTCAAGCTTGTCCAAATTCCAACTTTTGTAGAGGCATTCCTAGTTCAAATTTAGTGCAAATTATTTTGGAAATGAAAAACAACACTTTCAATCATAGCTTATTCTCTTCAAAAAGAATAAGACAATCAAACATGGATGGAATAATAAACATAAAAATATCACACTTTGGTCAAGCCTTTAACAATGGAGATAATATGGAATTTTAGGAAAAAATTAGCAACAACGCATAGTCAAGGATTATGAAAGAAAATTTACATTGTTAGCTCCAACGTTATTTGATTGCAAATGAGTTGTATCCCTATGAAAATTTTCTTATTGGTGTTCATTTTGTAAAGTTTATTTATCTTATGTCAATCTAATGTGGAAAGATATTAATTGTCATGGCTATCGCTTCATAGTTTTTGTCCGTCATACACGAAATTCATCAATCAATGAATACATTAATTATCATCGCTGATGTTAATAAATGAATGTCATCTTTCGAAGTATTTATTCGTAGAGAATTTATTTTGAAGTGGACCTAACTAAGTATAGGTCAAGGTGGAAATTTTATTTTGAGGTATGCTTTGCTAGAATTTGGGAAATTGGATTTAGTAAAATAAAAGTATTTTTAAACCATATTTTGTTTTTTTAGAATGTTTTCCATGACAAAAAAACCCAAGTGCGTGCTTTGGGTATTAGTGCCAACAATAATAATAAAAAAATTCAAGGTGTAAAAAAGTGGCCAAGGCATTGAAAGCACACACTTTTCTTGTTAGAGTCAAATTAAGTGGAAAAATCCACCTAGGTAGACATTTTGGCTTGGCATGCCACTTCTAGAACTGTACTTTGGTGAAAAATGGTTAAATATGTGTTGCAACCTCTCCAAGTGCATGTTTTTCACATTATGTTGAAAAAGTGAATGCTTAGGATCCCTTAAGTTGACAATTTTCCTTGGAGTGACATGCCCAAAAGTTTTCTTTACAAAAGTAGCTAAGGAAAAATGTAGAAAACAACACTCAAGTTCATGATTTTCGTGATCTCGCCATGTTTTAAATATTCAAACCCTTCTAGGAATGTGCTTAGACAATTGTTACATCCCTAACTTTAACTTTGTTTTACTTTTTACTTTTGAAGTAATTAGTAGATGATTAGATGTTTTAGGAAAATGTCTGGAAAAATCAATATTTTCTTGGGTTACATTTATGTCGCTAAAATTGTCATGTGTTTAAAAGTTGTCAAGATGTGATGACTTCATGAGGATTATGAAATGATTATTAATACACTAATCTTTAGTTGATGATGGAAAATTTCATTCAGGAATCAAGTTTTGCCCTCCGAGAAAGGGAGGGAGAGCATCATTGGAGAGAAGAGTATAGATACAAGGAAGAGAATAGGTTGTCACCATCTTAGGTCTAGTATTGGTGCAAATTGGCGAACCTAGTTGAGTCGGGTAAGTGATACTCAACCCTTTTTGGTCTAAGTTAATTTCTCGACTCAACAAGTTGTTAATGTTGTTTAAAATATATTTGAAGATGTTTGACGTCAACCTAGTTGTTTTAGGGATAGTGACGTCGTCATGGTTGAACTTTAGTTGTTTTGCAATTGAGACAGTTGCTTTATGGTGAATATGTCACTTCTTATGTCGTAAACAAGTTTCACTGTGACCTCAATTGCATAATTGGTTGTTCATTTTGTCTAATAGTTTGAATTGGCTTAATAAGTCGAGGAACTAATATGATAGTCCGATTCCTCGCAAAAGGAAGTCATTATTATGATCATCATTGAATTCATTCATTTTGATGAATATGCTAGTAAGACGATGTAATGACCTATATTGTCAACCTTTCCCATGATGTTAATATTTCTTAAATTATTAATATTTTAAAATATATGTTAAAATTGGCAATGGCTACATAAGCCGAGAGTTAAACGTTATGACCCAACTTTTATTTAAAGAAGAGAAAATTTCTTTGAAGAAATTGTTCAACTCTTGAATCTTTGGTAATGGCTTTTGCTTCAATTCTTTTGGGGGCCATATTAGACTGCACTTATCCTTATCCGATGATGGCGCGAGTATATTATGGAAAGATTATTGGTTCCACGTGGTGGAAACCTCCTTCCCATGCGGGAGATAATTATTACCTTGAAGACTAATTAAGCATTATTGAAATCGAGTTCTCTTGGAGGCGTTAGACCTTGCGAGTAAGTGTAATCATTTTCATAATTGTTTTAATAACCAACTCCTGCAATGACAAGGTCGATGGAGTTACTGGATGTTTTGGTGTCTAGCTAAGTACCGAAGAATTGAATTCTTCACAACTAACTTTTGCAACTATCTTATAACTGCCCATTATTTTGTGCCAAGTAGCAGACCCACGTTGTCATGTAGGTTAAAGGTAAAATTTTTAGACCACGTTGATAGGAACGAGGGTGATGGTTGGAACGGATTAACAAATCCTTGGCAACCGATTCTTGGGGGCTTTTGGGAACTAATTCGGGAGGGAAAGAAACACAAAATGGGGGATCAGAGGAACAAAAGAGGGGGTATTGACTCGTCACGGGAGAGTCTCCCGACCCCAGACTACCAAAGAAGAAAAGATAGTTTCCTTTTGAAAGGAAAAACTCTCTTTAATTATGTGGATGGACATGAGTCTATTTGTCAGCGTATGGGATGAAAAGAGTAGGAGAATAGTCTTGGAGGAACGTTGTGTGAGCAGGTGGCGAACACTGTGATCTCCTCTCTCGAGTTGCAGCGAACTAGAGCCAGTGAGGACGACTAGAGCAATGGGTGTTCGAGCTCTATGGCCTACTTTTGTAACCCTCTACATTGCAAGACCTCGGTCATGGAGTGGGGATCACTCTCACTCTCAAAAGACGGTGCTCAGGTAATGTAAGAATGATATTCTTATTTACACTATGGAGTATGATTCTCTTAATAATGAACTTCCTCGTCATCTGTATATATCGCTGAGAACCTTTTTTGTTTAACCGTTTAGTGGTACATTTTACCTACTATATACTTTGGTTATAGCTCGAAGCTGTGGAGGCCAAGCTGGAAACCTTTGAAGAGATATTATTTTGTTTGGAGGCTCAAAGCATTATAGCTGAGTCGTATTACAATGGTTGTTTCCATACGCTTATGCTCGAGGCCAATGGCCGAGCTAAATTATAACATAATTTTATCTATGTTAATGCTTAAGGCCAACGACCGAGTGGTAGAGTAATGTATTCTTGACTGTGTCTAACTTGAGGTCAATGGTCAAGTTATATTAAATCAAATTCTTATCCTGTCATCACTCCTGGCTAAGGAGGTTGAGCGGTGTTATATTGTAGGCTTCATGGTATCACTCCTCAGGGCCATGGAGGCCGAGTGGTTCTGTGTGTATTTCCCTTTCTGCCTTTTGTGTGTGTCCTTGACTCATGGCCATGAAAACCGAGCGTAAAACATTGAAACTCATACTATGTTCTAGCTCAAGGCCTTCACAACCGAGCCCATGTGTAATCTTTAGTGTTTTTCTTTCAACTATGACATGGTCTGCATTGAATGACAATGGTCATTATGACTGTGTTGATGGTCGACGCGCCTTAAACCCCAAACTGTGCTTAAAGTACTCAAACCAGATGAGGGTTCAACTTATGTAAAGTGGGTATGTGATGCAATAAGGGTATTTAGAATACCATCACCATGCTTGTTACCTTGGCTAGGAATGTGGTATGATCATTTCAGAGCATAGTTATTATTTCAAGTCTGGATTAGTATATATTTTCTTCTGAATGAGAATTCTAAGATAGTACTTAACACTAGAAGCTCACACGGGTAAGTCTGAGTTGTCAGCCATTATTAACTAATCTTTAGTCTAAGGCATGGTATGCCTAGTAAGTCAAGATTTGACTCTTACTTCAAGGTTGATAAAACCGAACTTGTGAACCATAAAGGACCTTGGGTGGTGATTATGGTCATTTTTGTAATAAGTTAAAAGTGGAATTGGGTGACAAGGAGTCACAATTTCCTAATCCTATAGTAACCCAGTGATTGAAACAAAATCAAAATTGGGCATCACTGGAATGATTTACCTCAAGGTGAGATAGAAGGAGAGAGTCGTAATTTAATTCAATATGATGGTGGTAAACTATAGTGATTGATAAATTTTTAAGTAATAAAGGAAGTTATATATGAGTTCATAACTTAACCTATGTAGAAAGTTAGTAGACTCAAATGACCAAGGGATCGAAAATAGATTATTATCTTTTATAAGTAAAACTTTCTTAAGGCTTGGAAGATTAACTTAGATCAAGATCATTGATATGAAATATTAGTATCCTCTTGATATTATATTGGTGAGGGTAAACCTTGAAAATTATGTTTGTTCATGTATGTATAGTGTGAACTCAAACAATGCCAAGTGGTCTAGGAAAGACTAAAAGCATTTGGTTCTTATGATTAGTTATACTTATGTTATTACCTTTGGAGAATCAAGGATGTTGATATTTCCATGCGTTGGGTTAGAGAAGCTAAACTCTAGTATTGAAACAAGGAGGATATAGAACATCTATAACTCTTATGTCAGATATGAAATTGAACTTATATATTGATTGATAGTGAAAGGTCGAAGAAAACCATAGATCAAGACAAGAAGTCTTTATTATACCTTAAGAGATTCTACGATAATGTCGAAACTCATTTTAACGCATCAAGATGTCGGGTATTGAATCTTGAGAGTAAAATGGCAGGAAGTCATAAACCCTAGATATTGCAAGGATGCAATAAGGGACTCTTAAAAGGGTTGAAATACCTAAATCATTACATTGAATGAATATCCTAGATTAAGGATTAGTTCTAAGTCAGATTGGCTAGAATGGATTTTCTTTAATGACTAGTTGAGTCTAGAGAACCAAATAAGTAAGAAAAACTATAGGATGAGGTAGTTTCTAAGACGAGTCAGAGGTGTGTGTCTAGATGGAACGACCAATCAGAATGATCATACTTAGCTAGAAGGGATCTAGAGTTGTATGGTCGATTGAGTTTTGTAGTACACAGCACTAGGACTCAGATGGTGAAACTTGGCAGTTCCTTATATCTATACTCTTCGAGAAGGGCCGGGTTACTTCCAGTTTGGAAGTGCGTGGGTGACCACTTGAGTCCGTGGTTGGAGGAAAAGCACTTGGATGATGCTCTCCCTCCGTAGCAGTAGACTCTCTGAGGCTTGTGAAGATAGAGATTGACATTCCAGATGCGGTGAACTCCATGTTCTGGCTTATGATAGAAAAACCTATGAGGTAAAACTATTCTTTATGCTAAATCTCTTATATGTGATATAAATGAATTCTGTAAGGAATTAGCTTGATTCTAGTTATGATTACATGTGAATTCAAGTTTGAATTTATTTATCTGGAAAAGTTACTAAGTTATTTACTAAGTTATTTACCTTCTAGTAAATTCTTGAGTTTACTTGTGTATTAAGAGATGGAATGTTACATACGGTATCAGAGCTAACCGGGTTCAACACATGGACCTATGAGCTCATTACAAGAAAAATCATTAAACATTTAGCATATTAGCTAAGGTAGAGTTGGTTTGATGCCAGAAGGGCATAGAGTAAAACCTCAAAAACTTTCTAAAAGACTTTGATACTTTGACTTGAAAGGTAAAACCTTGGCCTGCCATTAAATAGACTAAGATCTCGCAGAGCGTTGTCCGTGATGAATTTAAGATTACTCTTTATCAATGATTTACATAGGAAGATCTCGAAGTAATCAACCAAGTGCAGAGCATCCGATTGTTAGAAATCCTTGAAACTATATCCACAACACCTAGATAAGATGGTTTCAGCTCCGTTTAGATGGTTTGAATGAGCCAAGTGGAATAAATGGATCTTATAAGAATAAAGTTTTATAACGAAATCAAGAAAAGAAGTTTGTATTCCAATTGTAATCTTCAGATAAAATGATCTTATGATCATCCCATTGTGAGTGATAGATACCCAAGGAATAGATGGAATCTGATATAACACCTTATTTGAAAAATGATTGAGAATGATGTAAGTCTTAAGAGACTTATTTGTTTGATGTGCTTGTAACACAATCTCTAACCCACTGTAAGCTTTTGGAAAATATAAATACAGTATTAATAGTGTTCTTCTAGACTTTGACACTTGGATTTTTGGTGAAATTCCTTTTAATACTGGAAAGGATTGTCATTGTTTATTCTTTATTTTATGGTCTAGCCACCGAATTTTGAAGATTGTTTATCTTATGACCGGTTGGTCAAAATTTGATTTATTGTTGGAAGAGCTCATTCTTTGATTTATTGTTGAAATTCAAATCTCTTGTATTTTGATATTGAGTTGAGTTTTTTTTTGTGGTGGCTATACAAGAACTTTTGGTTGTTCACTATGTTGGATGTAATGCTCTTCTCTATCATGGCCTAGATGGGCCTCTGATGGATTGTGTAAGGGAGTAAATTGTGGAAATGCGCCTGATATGTCCTTAGCTTTATAGATGGAAGAAACCTTGAATGGAAAGGAATTGATTTCAAACCCTTTTAGGGTTATATAATTGATATGTAAGCTATCTGAAGGAGGTCTTATGTAGATATCACTTTTGAACCTTGTGTTATGGTATATGGGTGGACAGGTAGTCCAGTAAGCCCAAGTGAATAGTCTCTCCAAGTCGAGCAGGGTGGTGAACCATACTACATGGATTGCAAAGCGTATGTATAAAAACTATGGCCATAGTGAGTGTCGTTGCCACGATGTGCACTTGTCAGTTCATAGTACTCTAGCCACTTAGCTAACCAAAGTTGTCGTACTTAGTAGGAGGGTATCCTTAGTAGTGCGACAGAGTTGGTTAAGTGGGGGTACACACCAGAGCTCAGATGGCAACTATGAGGGTTTCCAACACAATCTTTCATCAAAAGGTAAGGCTGCTTCCAGTTAGGAAGTGTGTGGAGGAACCACTTAAGTCTGTGGTTGGAAGGAAAATAGGCAAGTGATGCTTTCCCTCTTTTCAGTGGCATGTCGAGTCTTGGAGGACAGATGAACTAGAAATGGAATTTTGATCATTTCTCTTGTATTTACTTATCAGCTTATTTTGATGATGCATGAAATAAATGAAATTGGTACTTGGTGAAAAACCTTTTTTAGCTAGAAAAGTGAAGGTTGATGTTACTATTGTATCCTACATGAGGAATAGTTGTACCTTACATGCGTAATGTTGTTAATATTTGATATAATTCTCTTGGCGAACCTATGTTAAAGTAGTTGTTTGCTACATGTAGAAAGAGACATCCACCTTTTATGGTGTTTGATATAGCTTCTATAATTCTTCTAACAAGGTGACTCCATTTGAGACATTGGACGGGAAAAGATGTTGAACTCCTATAAGCTAGGTAAGCTAGAAGATAGGATTAGCATTAGTCCTAAAATGTCATCAAAAATGGATAAACAAATCAAACAATCAAAGAGATTGGTGAAAGATGATAATAGATAGAAAAGTTTCTTAAGTAAGGAATGTTTTCCAAAGTAGCTCCTAGAAATAAAGGAATCTTCAAAAATTCTTGAAGTTATCGATTTGATTGATTTAAGAATCATTCTATTCTTATCTATTACCAGAAGGTAAAATGCCTTATATGAATTACATTTGAAAGTATATAACAGATGATAACTATATTATCAGAATGTTTTACAGGTGGAAGACCAGGGAGTGGTCATGATTGAGCTTTTGAAATGCAAGGTCCAATGGGGCCAACAACCAGATGGTAATATGATGTGGAAAGTTTACCATGATTTTATAACTAATATTTTCTCAAATGTGTACATTTTTGCAAGGTAAACAAAAGTTTTTCCTTATAAGATTTGGAGGCATTGGATCATCGAGGACGATGACTCTTATGGGGGGAGATATGTTACATCCCTAACTTTAACTTTGTTTTACTTTTTACTTTTGAAGTAATTAGTAGATGATTAGATGTTTTAGGAAAATGTCTGGAAAAATCAATATTTTCTTGGGTTACATTTATGTCGCTAAAATTGTCATGTGTTTAAAAGTTGTCAAGATGTGATGACTTCATGAGGATTATGAAATGATTATTAATACACTAATCTTTAGTTGATGATGGAAAATTTCATTCAGGAATCAAGTTTTGCCCTCCGAGAAAGGGAGGGAGAGCATCATTGGAGAGAAGAGTATAGATACAAGGAAGAGAATAGGTTGTCACCATCTTAGGTCTAGTATTGGTGCAAATTGGCAAACCTAGTTGAGTCGGGTAAGTGATACTCAACCCTTTTTGGTCTAAGTTAATTTCTCGACTCAACAAGTTGTTGATGTTGTTTAAAATATATTTGAAGATGTTTGACGTCAACCTAGTTGTTTTGGGGATAGTGACGTCATCATGCTTGAACTTTAGTTGTTTTGCAATTGAGACAGTTGCTTTATGGCGAATATGTCGCTTCTTATGTCGTAAACAAGTTTCACTGTGACCTCAATTGCATAATTGGTTGTTCATTTTGTCTAATAGTTTGAATTGGCTTAATAAGTCGAGGAACTAATATGATAGTCCGATTCCTCGCAAAAGGAAGTCATTATTATGATCATCATTGAATTCGTTCATTTTGATGAATATGCTAGTAAGACGATGTAACGACCTATATTGTCAACCTTTCCCATGATGTTAATATTTCTTAAATTATTAATATTTTAAAATATATGTTAAAATTGGTAATGGGTACATAAGCCGAGAGTTAAACGTTATGACCCAACTTTTATTTAAAGAAGAGAAAATTTCTTTGAAGAAATTGTTCTACCCTTGAATCTTTAGTAATGGCTTTTGTTTCAATTCTTTTTGGGGGCCATATTAGACTTCACTTATCCTTATCATCCGATGATGGCGCGAGTATATTATGGAAAGATTATTGGTTCCACGTGGTGGAAACCTCCTTCCCATGCGGTAGATAATTATTAGCTTGAAGACTGATTAAGCATTATTGAAATCAAGTTCTCTTGGAGGCGTTAGACCTTGCATGTAAATGTAATCATTTTCATAATTGTTTTAATAACCAACTCCTGCAATGACAAGGTCGATGGAGTTACTGGATGTTTTGGTGTCTAGCTAAGTACCGAAGAATTGAATTCTTCACAACTAACTTTTGCAACTATCTTGTAACTGCCCATTATTTTTGTGCCAAGTAGCAGACCCACGTTGTCATGTAGGTTGAAGGTAAAATTTTAGACCACGTTGATAGGAACGAGGGTGATGGTTGGAACGGATTAACTAATCCTTGGCAACCGATTCTTCGGGGCTTTTGGAACTAATTCGAGAGGGAAAGAAAAGAGGGGGGATGGACTCGTTACTGGGGAGTCTCCCGACCCCAGACTACCAAAGAAGAAAAGATAGTTTCCTTTTGAAAAGAAAAACTCTCTTTAATTATGTGGATGGACAGGAGTCTATTTGTCAGCGTATGGGATGAAAAGAGTAGAAGAATAGTCTTGGAGGAACGTTGTGTGAGTAGGTGGCGAACACTGTGATCTCCTCTCTCGAGTTGCAGCGAACTAGAGCTAGTGAGGACGACTAGAGCAATGGGTGTTCGAGCTCTATGGCCTACTTTTGTAACCCTCTACATTGCAAGACCTTGGTCATGGAATGGGGATTACTCTCACTCTCAAAAGACGGTGCTCAGGTAATGTAAGAATGATATTCTTATTTACACTATGGAGTATGATTCTCTTAATAATGAACTTCCTCGTCATCTGTATATATCGCTGAGAACCTTTGTTGTTTAACCGTTTAGTGGTACATTTTACCTACTATATACTTTGGTTATAGCTCGAAGCTGTGGAGGCCAAGCTGGCAACCT
This sequence comes from Sequoia sempervirens, assembly GCA_007258455.2. Lineage (NCBI taxonomy): Eukaryota > Viridiplantae > Streptophyta > Pinopsida > Cupressales > Cupressaceae > Sequoia > Sequoia sempervirens. The sequence continues at coordinate 127,323,351 of VDFB02047230.1, read as the reverse complement.
TTGAAGAGATATTATTTTGTTTGGAGGCTCAAAGCATTATAGCTGAGTCGTATTACAATGGTTGTTTCCATACACTTATGCTTGAGGCCAATGGCCGAGCTACATTATAACGTAATTTTATCTATGTTAATGCTTAAGGCCAATGACCGAGTGGTAGAGTAATGTATTCTTGACTGTGTCTAACTTGAGGTCAATGGTCGAGTTTTATTAAATCAAATTATTATCCTGTCATCACTCCTGGCTAAGGAGGTTGAGCGGTTTTATATTGTAGGCTTCATGGTATCACTCCTCAAGGCCATGGAGGCCGAGTGGTTCTGTGTGTATTTCCCTTTCTGCCTTTTGTGTGTGTCCTTGGCTCATGGCCATGAAAACCGAGCGTAAAACATTGAAACTCATACTATGTTCTAGCTCAAGGCCTTCACAACCGAACCCATGTGTAACCTTTAGTGTTTTTCTTTCAACTATGACATGGTCTGCATTGAATGACAACGGTCATTATGACTGACTTGATGGTCGACGCGCCTTAAACCCCAAACTGTGCTTAAAGTACTCAAACCAGATGAGGGTTCAACTTATGTAAAGTGGGTATGTGATGCAATAAGGGTATTTAGAATACCATCACCATGCTTGTTACCTTGGCTAGGAATGTGGTATGATCATTTCAGAGAATAGTTATTATTTCAAGTCTGGATTAGTATATATTTTCTTCTGAATGAGAATTCTAAGATAGTACTTAACACTAGAAGCTCACACAGGTAAGTCTGAGTTGTCAGCCATTATTAACTAATCTTTAGTCTAAGGCATGGTATGCCTAGTAAGTCAAGATTTGACTCTTACTTCAAGGTTGATAAAACCGAACTTGTGAACCATAAAGGACCTTGGGTGGTGATTATGCTCATTTTTGTAATAAGTTAAAAGTGGAATTGGGTGACAAGGAGTCACAATTTCCTAATCCTATAGTAACCCAGTGATTGAAACAAAATCAAAATTAGGCATCACTGGAATGATTTACCTCAAGGTGAGATAGAAGGAGAGAGTCGTAACTTAATTCAATATGATGGTGGTAAACTATAGTGATTGATAAATTTTTAAGTAATAAAGGAAGTTATATATGAGTTCATAACTTAACCTATGTAGAAAGTTAGTAGACTCAAATGACCAAGGGGTCGAAAATAGATTATTATCTTTTATAAGTAAAACCTTCTTAAGGCTTGGAAGATTAACTTAGATCAAGATCATTGATATGAAATATTAGTATCCTCTTGATATTATATTGGTGAGGGTAAACCTTGAAAATTATGTTTGTTCATGTGCGTATAGTGTGAACTCAAACAATGCCAAGTGGTCTAGGAAAGGCTAAAAGCATTTGGTTCTTATGATTAGTTATACTTATGTTATTACCTTTGGAGAATCAAGGATGTTGATATTTCCATGCGTTGGGTTAGAGAAGCTAAACTCTAGTATTGAAACAAGGAGGATATAGAACATCTATAACTCTTATGTCATATATGAAATTGAACTTATATATTGATTGATAGTGAAAGGTCGAAGAAAACCATAGATCAAGACAAGAAGTCTTTATTATACCTTAAGAGATTCTACGATAATGTCGAAACTCATTTTAACGCATCAAGATGTTGGGTATTGAATCTTGAGAGTAAAATGATATGAAGTCATAAACCCTAGATATTACAAGGATGCAATAAGGGACTCTTAAAAGGGTTCAAATACCTAAATCATTACATTGAATTAATATCCTAGATTAAGGATTAGTTCTAAGTCAGATTGGCTAGAATGGATTTTCTTTAATGACTAGTTGAGTCTAGAGAACCAAATAAAGTAAGAAAAACTAAAGGATGAGATAGTTTCTAAGACGAGTCAGAGGTGTGTGTCTAGTTGGAATGACCAATCGGAATGATCATACTTAGCTAGAAGGGATCTAGAGTTGTATGGTCGATTGAGTTTTGTAGGACACATCACTAGGACTCAGATGGTGAAACTTGGCAATTCCTTATATCTATACTCTTCGAGAAGGGCTGGGTTACTTCCAGTTTGGAAATGCGCGGTGGACCACTTGAGTCCGTGGTTGGAGGAAAAGCGCTCGGATGATGCTCTCCCTCTGTAGCAGTAGACTCTCTGAGGCTTGTGAAGATCGAGATTGACATTCCAGATGCGGTGAACTCCATGTTCTGGCTTATGATAGAAAAACCTATGAGGTAAAACTATTCTTTATGCTAAATTTCTTATATGTGATATAAATGAATTCTGTAAGGAATTAGCTTGATTCTAGTTATGATTACATGTGAATTCAAGTTTGAATTTATTTATCTGGAAAAGTTGTACTTTATTCTTGTGCTTATGCAAATATTTTCATTTAAAAAAAAAAAATCTCCCTCATGTTTACTAAGTTTATTTAACTTCTAGTAAATTCCTGAGTTTACTTGTGTATTAAGTGGATGGATGTTACATATGGTATCAGAGCCAACCAGGTTCAACACATGGACCTATGAGCTCATTACGAGAAAAATCATTGAACATTTAGCATATTAGCTAAGGTAGAGTTGGTTTGATGCCATAAGGGCATAGAGAAAAACCGCGAAAACTTTCTAAAAGACTTTGATACTTTGACTTGAAAGGTAAAACCTTGGTCAGCTACTAAACAGACTAAGAGCTCAGGTAGAGTAGTGTTTGTATGAATTTAAGATTACTCTTCTTTATCAATGATTTAAGGATGGGAAGATCTGAAAATAATCAACCAAGTGCAGGAGCATCTGATTGTTAGAAATCCTTGAAACTATATCCACAAAACCTAGATAAGAATGGTTTTAGTCTAAGTTTAGATGGCTTGGAATGAGCCAAGTGGAATAAATGGATCTATAAGAATAAATTTTTGTAACGTAAAATCAAGAAAAGAAGTTTGTATTCCAATTGTAATCTTTGTATAAAATGATCTTATGATATCATCTGACAGGTGAGTGATAGATACTCCAAGGAATAGGAGTGAATCTGATATAACACCTTTATTTGCAAAATGATTGAGCATGATGTATGTCTTAAGAGACTTATTTGTTTCATGTGCTTGTAACGCAATCTCTAACCCACTATAAGCTTTTGGAAAATCTAAATACAGTGCAACAATCTACTCCCTTGTAGTGACTTAGTCAAGTCACACAATGTATTAATAGTGTTCTTCTAGACTTTGACACTTGGATTTTTGGTGAAATTCCTTTTAATACTGGCAAGGATTGTCATTGTTTATTCTTTATTTTATGGTCTAGCCACCGAATTTTGAAGATTGTTTATCTTATGACTGGTTGGTCAAAATTTGATTTATTGTTGGAAGAGCTCATTCTTTGATTTATTGTTGAAATTCAAATCTCTTGTATTTTGATATTGAGTTGAGTTTTTTTTTGTGGTGGCTATACAATAACTTTTGGTTGTTCACTATGTTGGATGTAATGCTCTTCTCTATCATGGCCTAGATGGGCCTCTGATGGATTGTGTAAGGGAGTAAATTGTGGAAATGCGCCTGATATGTCCTTAGCTTTACAGATGGAAGAAACCTTGAATGGAAAGGAATTGATTTCGAACCCTTTTAGGGTTATATAATTGATATGTAAGCTATCTGAAGGAGGTCTTATGTAGATATCACTTTTGAACCTTGTGTTATGGTATATGGGTGGACAGGTAGTCCAGTAAGCCCAAGTGAATAGTCTCTCCAAGTCGAGCAGGGTGGTGAACCATACTACATGGATTGAAAAGCGTATGTATAAAAACTATGGCCATAGTGAGTGTCGTTGCCACGATGTGCACTTGTCAGTTCACAGTACTCTAGCCACTTAGCTAACCAGAGTTGTCGTACTTAGTAGGAGGGTATCCTTAGTAGTGTGACAGAGTTGGTTAAGTGGGGGTACACACCAGAGCTCAGATGGCAACTATGAGGGTTTCCAACACAATCTTTCATCGAAAGGTAAGGCTGCTTCCAGTTAGGAAGTGTGTGGAGGAACCACTTAAGTCTGTGGTTGGAAGGAAAATAGGAAAGTGATGCTTTCCCTCTTTTTAGTGGCATGCCGAGTCTTGGAGGACAGTTGAACTAGAAAAGGAATTTTAATTCTTTCTCTGGTATTTATTTATCAACGTATTTTAATGATGCATGAAATAAATGGAATTGGTACTTGATGAAAATCTTTTCAGCTAGAAAAGTGAAGGTTGATGTTACTCTTTGTATCTTACATGAGGAATAGTGGTACCTTAGTTGCTTAATGTTGTTAACTTTTGATAAAATTCTCTTTGTAAACCTGTGTTAAAAGTAGTTG
>VDFB02047230.1:127168055-127308989 GCA_007258455.2 Sequoia sempervirens | reverse complement strand
TATGTAAATATTTGAATTATTTTTATTATTTATTTATTTATTTGTTCTTTTTGTTTCATCAAATCTCTTTTATTTGATTTTTTTGTTAATTTTTCATTATTGTAGTTGCACATGACTTCCACCTATCTATCCTTTTAAATGTAACTTCAAAAACTTTACATAGATTTTTGAATGCCATTGTAGATGTCTCTGGACGTAAAGAAACACTAAAGTAGATTTGTAAGTGGGAATATAAAATCTTCGAAAGCTTTTTAGTGGCTTAAAGCTTAAAACCATGTGAATAAAGCAGGGGATTGCTTAAATTAATGTCAAATTTTAAGATTCTTTTAAAATTAATTCGATACCTCCTCCTACGGCCTCTACGCCCCCTCCCATGATTTACTGTAAACAAAATAAACGGAAAACAGAAATTTAAAAAAAAAAGGTAAAGCCCAAATTAATCCTCAACAACGAACAGCCTTGCTTTCTTCTACAAAATTAACAGAAACAGTAGTTTCCATTGCTTCTTGACGTCTATGCCTCTTGGATGTCTCTGCTGGATTTTACACTCTTTGTTCATAGCCTTTACAACAGTTATATTAACTCTGTATTTTTTTAGGAAAACCTTGCTCAAGCATGACATCTATCATATAGAGTTTCAAAATATAGATGACATTATAATACACAACCATCTTCACTAATAATCCAAGTAGAATACTTATTACATATACCTTATTTATAAGGTACATCTATATTATTTATAACATAAAAAAGTCAAGCTAAACATTTTAACTGTAGTATAGGGCGTAAAACTTTAAAAAACAAATGGACAACCGGAATCTATTAGAGGTCTGCTAGATACTGTAGAGATCTCATGACTACCTGCGTATTAGCATCCATCTTTCCTTGGAGCATCAGGAGAACTTGACCCATGCTTGGCCTCTCGTTCTCATCCCTTGCAGTGCAAACCAAGCTTGCAAGAGTAGCTCTTCTCACCTCCTCAACATCCGCATGCTCTGCAATTCTTTCGTCCACAATACTCATCAAGTTTCCCTCTTGAATTTGAGTTGCAGCCCATGAGGGAAAGTACTGCTTTGTTTGTTCCTTCACTCTCATGTCCACATTTCTTCGACCTGATATTATCTCCAGCAGCATCATGCCGAAGCTGTATACGTCTGCCTTGGAAGTGATTTCTAAGCCTTCGAGCCACTCGGGAGCAATGTACCCTCGAGTTCCTCTCATGCTTGTCAAAACCCTGCTGAAATCTCTTCCCACTAACTTTGCCAGCCCAAAATCAGCCACCTTTGCGCTGAAATCGCCATCCAGCAGAATGTTTTCGGGCTTTATATCGGAGTGAATGATTTGATCTCTGCATTCTTCGTGGAGATAAACTAAAGCTCTTGCAGTGCCTAAAGCGATCTCGAATCGTGTCTTCCACTCCAACAGCTTTTGTGATCCAGCGAATAGAAAGGCATTGAGAGATCCATTGGGCATGTATTCGTAAACCAGCAACCTTTGTGATCCTTCTGTGCAAAATCCGCAAAGCCGGACCAAATTGACATGCTGTATGGTTCCGATTGTGCTTATTTCTGCACGAAACTGCTTTTCTATCTGTGGAGAGCCCTCTAATTTTTTGACTGCCACAAGCGTATTGCCTGGGAGAGCTCCTTTGAAGACAGAGCCGAATGCTCCTCTCCCTAACTTATCTCTGAAATTGTTGGTTGCAGTCCGCAGCTCCTTGTAAGTGAATGTTCTCAGCGAAGTGGGCAGCTCATCTTGCATGTCTCCCCCCTTCTCCACTATTCGACCCCTCCGACCAAAAAACATTACAAGAAGGAAAGCAAAAACAAGAATCAAAGCAACGCCGGCGGGAAGTGAAATCGAAAGGACACGACCTCGGCTACTTCCTCCATTGGCTATCAGCTGTGGCAACTCAGAAGCAGCCATGCGAAGGAAGACGGGTTGGCTATTTGATGCATCGCGAATATTAAAGAGATCGCCAAACCACATTCTACAAACCGGGGAAGCAGAATTAATCAGATCGTAGGCTGTGCAGGAGCAATTTTCCAAACATGCAACTCGGCATGCTGGTAGAGATGGGTATTGGGAATATGGAACAGCTTCTTCCTCAGCTAAGGATATGTCGTTCCTTTGCAAGAAACCATCGGTAGTGCCGTTGGTGGGAGAGCAGTGGAGAGGGCTACTACGAATGCATCCGCTTGACCACCAATTTTGTGAATACCAGGCGCGATTGTCTTTTGGGTTAAAGCCCTCCAGACAGCTGCAGAATTGAAGATTGTTTCTGTTGCATGCTCCGTAAGTCCCGCATACATGGTAGACATAGCAAATGTCTCCCGGCACAGACCTGACAAGGTTCCAGCTGCTATTACGTATTCGCATGTACGCTCGTAGATCTCCAGACTTGTCCACGACCACGCGCTCAATGAAACTATCGAATTTTGATATTTGAGAAAACATGAAGTACATCGCTGTGGGAGAAATCGTTACAAAGGTTGTCTTAATAATTAAAGAAAAGTCGTTATTATACATATCTGGAATATTGATCCAATGGTCAACATCCCACTCTTCACTGTTCCAGTAAGTAATATTATTATTATATACCAGTAAAAACTGCGTCTTGCCTGGGGTTGGATCCATTTCGAAAGAGAATGGTCCAGGTGCTGGATCCAACGAGCTCTTCCAAGAAGTTAGCTTTATGCCTTTCCATATCTTCATTCCCGACAACTGCGTGTCCCCTGGATACAAGAAACTCTCCCAGACAATCTCAGATATGTTACGTACACCCAACAAAACAAAACTACCAGTATCCAATATCATAGCTCTCAAGGCTATCGCTTTCTGGTTCTTCCTAGTCGACCAAATTGATCGTCCCTCGGAATCATACAATTTGAGATAGCCGTCTGTTGAAAGCTTCAAAACACCCGGCTTGTTTTTGATGGGAGTCTCTCTATTAGCCACCCAAACAATGGTCTTGTCGGTGATTTTGGCATACCAGATACCGATGTACCAATTATTGGTTCCATTAGGAGAGAAAAATCCCAATTCGAAGGTGCCATTCTTTGAAACTATGCTCTGATTTCCAGTGAGAGAGGCCCCCAAAGAGATGCTGTCTCCACCATCAACGGCCAGCGAATCACAATTGTGAGGTAGAGAAAACATATAAAGCACTGAAAGGAAGCAATACCATGCAAGCAGACTCTCTGTGGCCATTTCTAAACTCCGTATGAAAAGTTAAAACACTCTTGGAACAAAGCCAGATAGATATGACTCTTCAATATCACGCACAGGTTTGGTGGTGTCTTATACATGGCAAATGGACAAAACGAAGGCACGTAGACGTCTCGTTTTCTTCGAGTTTACAAGGTGGCCGCAACGTTATTTTCGTTTGCGGGAGACGGCAATGAGTTTGTCAAACTAAGCTTTGAATGAGTTTGTTAATTTAGTGGTTAAATTCATAATTAAAATTTACAGGTTATTTTTATTTATTTTTACTTTAATGATAATAGATTTCTACAATTCATAAAGATTATTGTTAAATATTTTTAGATTAGATTGTGTTAGTATTTTTGCATCAACGTTTTGGAACACACTTTGTAATCCATCATCAGGATGAAGTACATAGCATAAGTAGGAAAATAAATAGTTGCAAATCAAGAATTTCAAATCAAAGTAAGAAAGAGAGAGGTAAAAGAAGGGAGGCACAAGATACAAGGTATCAAGATGGACTAAATTGACCACCTTGACCAAAGAACTAGAAAGCAAAAACAAGGGAAACACATAGAAGGATAGACATAAAATGATCTAACAAGATAGAGAGATTGGAAAGAAAGACGAAGGAACCAAAAAGAGAGAGTTCAAAAGAAGTTCAAAAAAAAATAATAATAATATATTTATATATTATATGATATTATATATAGATTATATCACAAATTATACTTATATAATTTATAGTATAAGTATATAAATATAAGAAAGTGAAAAAAAATATTATTTTAAAAATAAAAATAATTTATTAACTTATAATATAACGAAATAAAAAAATTATTATAATATATAATATAAAATATCTACATAAAAATGAAAAATATGAGAATAAATTATATAATCTATGTAGTTTAAATTACATACCTTATATTATACTAGAAATCACACCTTGTTGTGTAATGGGCACGACGAAGAAGTGTGGAAGGTCAATTAAGGGAAATTTTGGTCTATTATTTGCATACATTTGTGTAGTACATGAGTTCAATTCATAGGAAATTTAGCAAATGATGTTGTTTTTGCAACAAAGGTCTTAATGGAGAAGTGATAGCTTCAAATCAACTATGCATCTACTTACAAGGAGACAAACACAAATGAAAAAACCTTTGAATCATGAAGATAATCAAAATCAATTACCAATAGGCTCATGTTTTGTTTGCAATAGGGAGAGAGGGACAGAGAGGTATAGAGATGGATAGAAAGAGGGAGAGATAGAGGGGGGTGAGTGAGGGAGAGAGGGGCAAGGAGATAGAGATAGAGAGGAAGATAGAGATAGAGACAAAGATAAAGATGGAGAAGGAGAGGGAGAGGGATATGAAGAAGAGGGAGATAGAGATAGAGAGGAAAATGGAAATGGAAAAGGAGAATGAGATGGATATCGAGGAGAGGGAGATATATATATATATATATATATATATAGAGAGAGAGAGAGAGAGATACAAAGATGGAAGATATATATATATATAGAGAGAGAGAAGGAGAGGAGAGAGATGGAGAAATGGAGGAGGGAGAAATGGAGAGGAATGGACAGGAGAGGGAGAGGGAGATATGGAGAGATAGATGGATAGAGAGAGGGAGACATGTCTAGAGATAGAGGGAGAGAGGAATATATAGGTATGAAGATAGATCAAGAGAGGAAGAGGGAGACAAGTAGATAGAGATATAGAGATAGAAGAGGAGAAAAACTAGAGAGAGATAGGGAGATAGTGATGAAGAGAAAAATAAAGAAGAAGAAGAGGGAGATAAAGATATAGAAAGATGGGGAGAGGGAGATAGAGATTCAAAGATAGAAAAATAAAGAGAAACAACTATAGACAAATATAGATGAAGAAAGGGACAAATAAATAGGGGTGATAGAGAGAGAGAGAGGAAGATATAGAAGAAGATAAAGAGAGAGATGTATGAAGAGAAATGTAGAGAGGTAGAGGTAGATCTAGATAGAGACAAGTAATAGAGAGAGGGAGAGAGATAGAGAAAGGGAGGAGAGATAGAGAGATAAAGATAGAGATAGGGAGGGAGAAACAAGGATTGCATGTGTGTGAGAGAGAGATATAGAGATAGAGATAGGGATGGAGAAATATGGAGAGTGTGTAATGAGATAGATAGAGAGGGAGAGATAAATTTAAATAATATATATAGGGAAAGAGGGGGAGAGATATGGATAGAAAGAGAGATATATAAAGAGATAGACATAGTGGGAAAGATAGAGGGGGAAGAGAGATAGAGATGCAAGGAGAGATAAGGAGTTAGAGATGGGGAAGATACATAGAGAGGAAGATAGAGATATAGATGGATATGAAGATGGAGATGGATCATATCTTTCACATATTTTGTATACATATTTCTCAATGAATGTGGCTTCTAAGGGGCACTGTAATATGCTCCAATAAAGGTATAAATGAAGTGATAGCTTCAAATAAACCATGCATCCACTTAAATGGATCCTAACATGAACAAAATAAAAATTTTGAATGAAGAAGATAATTAGGCTCATGTTATGTTTGCAATAGGGAGAGAGGGAGAAAGATGGAGAGGTAGTGATAGAAAGAGGGAGATATAGAGGATGGAAGAGAGAGAGAGAGGGATAAGGAGATAGAGATATAGAGGAAGATAGGGATGGTGTAAAACCCCATCCCGCAACCTAGAGGATGATGCAACACTGTGAAAGCACAACTATTTTTTTTTCTTAAGAAGAGTAACAATGATGAGTGAAGTAACCTACTCTAACACATACATCCTCTAGGCCATGAAATGTGTCTACATGTGAAATTCCAAACTTACAAAATTATTCTTAAACATAGTATATGAAATAACTCATGATAACAACATACAACAAAGTAGTAATCCATTGCAAAATAATTCTAACACAACTCATGATTACATCAAAAGGGTTCCTTCTTGATTACAAATAAGGAATACAATATATAGTGTCCACTATTACAATGAGAAAGAGAAGTACAAATCCATAGAACCACACGAGCTCCTCGAAAAAGAAGATATCGCCATCACGAATAGGAAGAGAAATCTCAATAGTGTAAGGTGCATGCCACCCAACCATATGGTACCCATAGGTCCATCCCCTATGCTAGGAGATAGTAAAAGGTAACCAAGACAAACCTATTACATCAAGACATAGACAATATACAAGATAACAAAGTACTAGTAAACACAAAAAAAGGTTACATTGCTTCCAGAATCATTGAATCAAGAATAATCATTGTACAAAAAAAACTAACTGTTGTCATAGGAGGAGTGTCATCACAAAGGTTGCATTGGTTATCCTAAGGAGATCTTCCTAGGTTCTGGCCCTCATCTTGGGTTATCCTGGCAACCTCTTACGAACTCCGGCCCCGCATGCACACCAGTGCAGAATCGATTATCTTTTGAGAAGACAAGATAATGATCTTTCCATTCTAGGACTTCCCAACTCATCTCAAGTCTAACACAAGCCCTTGAGCCAATGAGCAAGGCTAATTATCAAGTTAAATATGTTAACTAACCATTCCCCTAATGTAGGTTATTTAATTTCCACTGATTACACTAACTTCCACACGAGTTATCCTGGGGCCACTTTGTGTCTCGTCCCTTGTTGAAAGCTACTACCCTATCGACAACGCAATAACTCATTCTATAGCCAAGGGTAGACAGTGCACAAACTGATAATAACACAACACAAGAGATAACACATCCCTATGGATGTCCAATACTAAATCCAACTACATGCACTACCCAAGGAAATCTCAAGGTGACTAACAGAAGTGACAACCCTTTCACAATTAAAATATGGAAGACTTATATTTCACAATAACAAATACTCCCCCCAATACACAATTACAAAAACACTAAATATTATAAACGCAAACTTAAGAAATTCAAAACACTACCATTCGGATTTCCTAAATCCAAATCAATCAATATCCCATATTTAAATACATCATCCAAAACACAATTTCAATTTATAAAACAACAGCCAAATAGTGCTAATAAAACAAATCTCAATTCTTCTAATAAAAATTATTTTTTTAAATAAAATATCTACTAGTGCTTTGCAAGCACTAACAATATAATATTTAATTAAAATCATTTACTTACCTTAAAAAAAAACAATTTAAATAATTATATTTAAATATATATATATATAAATATATACAATTTTATATATATAATAATAATAAATATATTATTTAATATACAAAATTATATTACATTACAACCATATCAATTAATGTATACATAATATACATTTATAATATATATAATATATATTAAAGAAACTATCGTACGATAACCCACAACACACAAACTGGCCATGTTAGGCAATCATGAGGGAGACGACTGTTACAGTCGATCCTCCCAACTATGGGTGTCAAGTGTGCTAGCCATGCTAGTGCTACCCTCACTGCCATCTCCCATGTGGGAGGGACGGCTATAGGGGTAGCTCCCCTAGCCTCACACAATATACAAGCCCTGCGATTAATAAAAGCCCTGCGATTATTGAAAATCGCGTACGACGATTTTTCCCAATTTCATTTCAAAATAAAAATTCCTACATGAAAATTATAGTACCTTATAAAATAGAAAATATTTATATATAATATATATGTATATGTACATATATATATTTCAATATATATGTATATATATTTATTATCCAAGAAGTTGTTCAAGTTGGGAAATTAATTTACATAGCAGAAGTTTTTTACAGGAAAGATAAATGAATTTTACACAAAGGATCTATAATTTTAATAGAAAGAATTCTTCTACAGGAACAAAGTATAAGTATTTTAGAGAGGTTTTCATATCACCACAAATATTTTCTATAGAGATCTATAATTTTCTTTGGTATCAATCTATTTCAAATGAACAATTTACACAGAGGATCTAAATTGTTTTCTACAGAGGTTCAATTTTCATGGCAATCTTTTAAAAAAAACAAAAGTTTCTACAATAATGAAAAAATCTTCTAATATTTTCCAATTTGCATTACAATAATTAAATAACTCTTTCAAAACAAATTTCACAAAAATAATTAAGGAACCTGTACCAGAAGAATTGTTGCCTCGAGGGTTGATGCCGAGCTTCTCTGTAATCTTCAATTTGCCAAGATTTCCAAAGCTTCCTCTAGAATAATTGCATTTCCCAGAGAACAAAAACAATCCAAAGCCAAGAATATAACAAACTAGATTCCTAAAATTATTAGAAAACTTCTAAGATCTACAATTTCTTCAAACCCAAGAACAAATCTTTTATTTCCCAATAACCTTTGTTCCTCTTTTTCCTATGAAACCAACTTCCTCTTTTCTCACCCATTTCAATCAATCTCTCCGTAAATCAATTTTTAAGACAGTAAGAAAACATATCCTTCTAACTTCCTGTTCACACAACAAATATCTCTTCTTTAACAAACCAAGATATTTCTAAGATCTTTTCCCAAATATGCATTTAAAATTAAAAACAATTTATTTAATCTAATTTACAATTTAAATAACTTATTTATTTTAATTCCCTATTAATTTAATAATTAAAATTACTTTATAATATAACTTAAATTAAATTAATTAATTTATAATAAAATCTCCATATTAATTAAATACTTAATAACAACACAAAACTTAATCCTTACAATTTGAACTTGCACGATAAATAAAATACCAAGACCAACATGGATAAAGAAGATGACCAACATACAGATTGATGACACACTGTGCTAGGGTAATGGTTTGACTAGGTAGCCCGTTACTATCTCCCAATCATTACTGTTGAGTAGTGGACATGCTGAGACCTATGAAACCAGGTGAATTCGTTGTTCTATACCTACAAACTTACAACAACAAAAAAAGTCGTACATGTATACATATAATAATTCATACACACCGTGAAGAGAGAATCACAGAAAGCACAAGGCACTCGCAAGCGAGTGATGCAATATCGTTCTCTTCATAAATACAATGTCACATAAACTGATGAGATAGTATATCAATTAAACTACAATAAACATATATAGCAATGTCATCACAACTAAACATCTATGCAAACTTAAAGCATATTAAACATAATCACCATGGATATAATGTATCATCACATCCATATAGTCTATCATCGCTACACTATTAGCGATAGAACAACCATAACATAAAATAAGGTCTAACAAAGTATCTGAGTTGTCAAAGAAAATATAGCAAATCGGAGGGGTGTCACATCCTCCCCCCTAGGATCAGGCTTACTCCTAGAAGCCTGCAAACAAATAAGGGTAGATCTCCCTTATCCTGATAGCATCCTCCCATGTAGTAGAAGTGTCATCTCTAGGATCCTACTGGACCCTCACCTGCTCCATATCTTGACCCCTGAGGGCAAGTCTCCTGTGTTAGGTAATGGCCACGGGCTCTAAAGCTAGTTGCTCGTCCTCTACCTATAAAGCAGTCCAATCAAGGATATGAGAAATGTCTGGATGTTAAGATCTAAGTACAGAAACATGGAACACATCGTGGATGCACAAGAGACTGGGTGGTAAAGCAAGGCAGTAGGCAACTGGCCCAATCTTCTCCAGAATCTCAAAAGGCCCAACAAAACAAGGTGCAAGCTTAGAACCCTTTCCATAATGGATTGAAATCTTCCTTGGTCGCACTCGCAAGAAAACTCGGTTACCCACAACAAACTGGCGATCCACATGATGTGCATTCACATACTTCTTTTTCCTATCCTGTGCAGCTACTAAATGCTCTCTGATCCGAACCACCTGCTGCTCCATATCCTAAAGCATATCAGGACCTAATAAAATCTTGTCCTCCAACCTGTCCCAACTCAATGGAGTCTGATACAACTGTCCATACAAGGCCTGAAAAGGTGCCATGCCAATAGAAGTCTGAAACCCATTGTTATAAGCAAACTCTACAAGATAGAGATAATCCTCCCATTGTGTATGTTGGTCCATGACATACATGTGAAGCATATCTTCAAGGATCTGATTGACCCTCTCAGTCTATCCATTTGTCTCAGGGTGATACGCTGAACTAAAGTTCAACTGTGTCCCCATAGCATGTTGTAATGATGTCCAAAGAGCTGAAGTAAACACATGATCCCTATCAGAGATAATCTGATGCAGAATACCATGCAACCTCACAATGTCCTCCATGAACACTCTGGCAACTGACAAAGTGTTATATGAGGAACAGATAGGTGAGAAGTGTGCCACCTTCGTCAACCTATCTACCATCACCATAATTGCATAATGTTGTTGCGAAGATTTGGGTAAACCAACAATGAAATCCAATGAAATGATATCCCATTTCCACTCAGGAACCTAAATGAGGTTGTAGAAGACCAGCCAGATGTTGGTGTTTAGCCTTAACTCACTGACACTCCAAACACTGTGATACATAATCAGCGATATCTCACTTCATACCTGCCCAGAAATGAAGTAGTCACAGATCGACATACATCTTCTTCACTCTAGGGTGAGCTGAATAAGGTGCCCGATGTGCCTCTATCAAAATCAAGGTACAAATCCCTTTTGAAGATGGAACAAATATGCATCCCATGTATCTCAATAACCCATCTGTCTCCAAAGAATATCCTAAGTATCTACCATCCAAAGTCCTGCTTGACTCAATCTCAAACCTTACCTCCTGGTACCAACTATCTATAGGAAGTGTGGTAAGAATTTGGCTCCTCAAATCTATAGTAAGAGTCATCTCAGATAGTTTGTGCCTCCATCTGCTGAGAGCATTGGCCATAACATTCTCCTTCCCCTAGATGTACTTCACCTCCAAATCGTACTCACAGAGGAACTCCATCCATCGCCTTTGCCTAGCATTAAGGTTAGGCTATGTGAAGATTTACTGTAGACTCTAATGGTCACTATGTAACTCAAAACGGTGCACCAATAAGAAATGTCTCCATTGAGTCAATACATGTACAACTACAACTAACTCAAGATCATGCATGGGGTAGTTCAACTCATGATCCTTGAGCTTGCATGACTCGTACGCAATGACTTGACCATCCTGCATTAATACCACTCATAACCCCTCCAAAGATGCATCTGCACAAATAACAAAGTCTCCTATAGGATCTAGTACCACAAGGATCGGTGCACTAGTCAACCTCTCCTTTAATGTCTGAAATGCAGCCTTGCTCTGCTCTAACCAATTGAACTTCTCCCCTTTCCTCTGAAGAGAAGTGATAGGATGTCCTACCCTAGAAAAGTCTTGAACAAAACGCCTATAGTAACCTGCTAACCCCATAAAACTACGTATCTCGGCCACATTCATGGGCGCAGACCAATCCATAATTTCCTGGTTTAGCAGGATCTACTGCAATACCTTCTCCTGATATAACATGACCAAGGTACTTGACCTCAGTTTTGAAGAACTCACATTTGGACAAGTTGGAATACACCTTAATATCCCTCAAACACTATAGTACCTACCTCAAATGTTCCTCATGCTCCTCAATTGTCCTGGAATAAATCAATATGTCATCGAGGAATACCACTACGAATCTATCCAGGTATGTGCAAAAAAATCCATGCATTAGGCTCATGAATATAGATGGCACATTTGTCAACCTGAACGGTACCACTATAAAATCGTAGTGACCGTATCATGTGTGAAACATTGTCTTATGAATATCAGACTCCACAATCCACAACTAATGGTACCCTGACTTAAGATCAATCTTAGAAAAGACCGTAGCACCCTTGACCTGATCAAACAAGTCATTGATCCTAGGTAGAGGATATTGGTTCTTGATGGTGACCTTATTTAACTATTGGTAATCTATGTACAGACGAAGAGAACCATCCTTCTTCTTCACAAAGATCATTGGTGCTTCCCAAGGTGAGACACTGGGGCAAATGAAACCCTTCTTCAATAACTCCTCAAGCTACAAGCAAAGATCTTTAAGCTCCTAAGTCATCATACGGTATGGGGCTCGAGAAATGAGTTCAGAACTAGGTAGAAGACCAACCTTGAAGTCTATGTCATGCTAAGGTGGCATCCCTAGAATATCATCTAGAAAAACATCTGCATACTACTGAAGTATGGAGTGGCTATCTATAGACACCTTCTCTTCTCTATCACCCATCTCCAAGTCATCTACTGTCACAACAAATAACTGACATCCCCGATGAACACATCTTCTCAGCTACATAGCCGAGATAATCCTCAATGATATAGGTCTTTGAACCCCTACTAACTCAACCTCACTACCTGATGCATCAATGCATCGTATCGACTTGCATCGACAATCAATCATGTCCTTATGAGCATCGAGCCAATCCATCCCTAGGACAATGTCATAAGAACCTAATGGTATAACATGAAGATCTGCAGTAGCACTGTGGAAAGGAGAAATCTCTAGTCTACAATCTGATACATAAGAATGTATAGCAACTCTAGCACCAAATACTAACCCAACCTACCACTTACCCTCTTGCCTTACTGGTCCCAATCTATCATGTACCATGACAAATGATGAAATAAATGAATCGAAGGCTCCTGAATCAAATAATATGGTAACTCTATTACCCTACAACATAGCTGTAGTCTCCACCATTGTACTTTGGTGGTCAGCCTGGCGGTTATCAACCACAATAAATACATGATGTCCTTTGCTTGCATCACCAACAATTCTCTTTGATACCGCTGGCCTCTGTGTATATCTTGATGTACCCTTATTGGGACACTACTGAGCTATGTGACCCTATTGGCCACAAGAAAAAAATCCGGTACCCCTGCCAAAACCTCTACCTCTAGAAGGTGCACTGGAATGATGTACACTACCCCTAAAGGTAGACTAAGTACTCTATGTTGGTTGTGCATTACTAAAGGGTTTGACATGCCTCCAGTTCTGATCACCTCCTAATTGATATCTGTCATTCTATCTAGGTGGAAAATCCTTTTGTTTCCCCTGAGAGTTCTGGTATTGTCCACTCTGTGTTGGTGTTTGATGTGCCCTCGGTAGTCTAGCTCCCTGAGTCTAGCCACTGCGTGCACTAGGCCTTGTAGTTGAAGTACTGCCCATCTACACTCCTACATGATCGCCCAATGCCATTGCCAAATTCTCCTCTACAAGTCTGGCCTTTTCTACCACAGTCTCCATAGTCTTGGGTTTGAAAACCCACATAGCTCCATTGATCCGGGCATTTAAGCCCCTTAAAAAGTGTTGCACCAACATGCCCTCATTGTCCCCAATGCCTACGTACTATTTGAGCTCGTAAAAATGATGCTCATATTGTTCCACTAACATAGTCATCTATCGTAGAGTATGGAACTCATCACCACGACGTTGTTTCCAATGATCAGAGAGAAATCTGGCACGAAACCTCTCTAGAAACATCTCCCAAGATATGGTACCAATATCAATATGGAGCTTCTGCTTCTCCAATCTCCACCATGTGGAAGCAAAGCCTCTTAGGTGTATAATCATACATCTGGCTCTGGTGTTGCTACCATATGGGTGCATAGCAAAGCATCTATTCAGGTCAATCAGCCAAGTCTCAGCCTCTAAACCATTGTCTAATCCATCAAATAAGGGTGGTCGAGCTCTAAGTAAATCTCTCATGTGTGCAACTACCACTGCCTCTGACTGAGTTGGTACATCTCTCTCTCTAACAACAATATCCTCTACTTCCTGCCTCAATCCAAGATGGGCAAGAGTATCCTCTAACAATTGACGCAACTAAGCGCCTTCGACCCCTGGTGGATCCAAATACTGAATACCGCCTCTCAAAATGTTTTGGGAAGCTTGTTGTTCCTCACGGTCTAAATCATGAGAAACATGCAGAGGTGAGTTCTGCTAGCTACCTCCATGTTTGCCTCTATGACCATGACCATGGCCTCGACCTCACCTAGGTGGCATGATCCTGCACAACACACCAAGGTGTAAGACAAGATATGCAACTTAAATCCTACATAAAAAACTTAATGGTTTCAAATTAACCCAGAGTTTTCAGTGCTTAAACCTAGGCTCTGATACCAATTGTAAAACCCTATCTCGCAACCTAGAGGATGATGCAACATTGTGGAAGCACAACTATTTTTTTTTCTTAAAAAGAGTAACAATGATGAGTGAAGTAACCTACTCTAACACATACATCCTTAGGCCATGCAACATGTCTACATGTGAAATTCCAAACTTACAAAATTATTCTTAAACATAGTATATGGAAATAACTCATGATAACAACATACAACAAAGTAGTAATCCATTACAAAATAATTATAACACATAGAAATGTAATGAGCATATTTCCACAGATACAACATCATATAAACAATATATACCATTTAATCCAATGATGAATAGATCATACATAATGTCACAATTACATCACAAGGGTTCCTTCTTGATTACAAATAACGAATACAATATATAGTGTCCACTATTACAATGAGAAAGAGAAGTACAAATCCATAGAACCACATGAGCTCCTCAAACAAGAAGATCTCGCCATCACGAACAGGAAGAGAAAGCTCAATAGTGTAAGGGGTATGCCACCCAACCATATGGTGCTCGTAGGCCCAACCACCATGCTAGGAGATAGTAAAAGGTAACCAGGACAAACCTATTACCTCAAGACACATACAATATACAAGATAACAAAGTACTAGTAAACACAAACAAAAGGTCACACTGCTTCCAAAATCACTGAATCAAGAACACTCACTGTACAACAAAAACTGACTATTGTCATAGGAGGAGTGCCATCACAAATGTTGCATTGGTTATCCTAAAGATATTTTCCTAGGTCCTAACCCCCATCTTGGGTTATCCTGGTAACCTCTTATGAACTCTAGCCCCACATGCACACCAATGCAGAATCAATTATCTTTTGAGAAGACAAGATAACGATCTTACCATTCTAGGCCTTCTCGACTCATCTCAAGTCTAACACAAGCCCTTGAACCAATGAGTGAGGCTAATTATCAAGTTAAATATGTTAACTGCCCATTCCCTTAATGTAGGTTATTTAATTTCCATTGATTACACTGATTTCCACATGAGTTATCCTGGGACCAATTTGTGTCTCGACCCTCGTTGAAAGCCACTCCCCTATTGACAACACAATAACTCATTCTACACCCAAGGGTACATAGTGCACAAACTGATAATAACATAACACAAGAGATAAGACATCCCTACAGATGTCCAATACTGAATCCAACTACATGCACTACCCAAGGAAATCTCAAGGCGACTAATAAAAGTGACAACCCTTTCACAATTAAAATTTGGAAGACTTAGATTTCACAATAAAAAATACTCTTCCCCCCCAATACATAATTACAAAAACACTAAATATTATAAACAAAAACTTAAGCAATTCAAAACACTACCATTTGGATTTCCTAAATCCAAATCATTCAATATCCCATAGTTATATACATCATCCAAAACACAATTTCAATTTATAAAACAACAACCAACTAGTGCTAAATGTTTTAATTCCAATTTCATAATTATAATTAAACAAATCTCAATTCTTCTAAGATTTTTTTTAAAAAAAATAAAATATCTACTAGTTCTTTGCAAGCACTAACAATATAATATTCATTTAAAAATCATTTACTTACCTTAAAAAAAAATAATTTAAATAATTATATTTAAATATATATATATAATTATATATATAAATATATACAATTATATATATATAATAAATATATTATTTAATATACAAAATTATATTACATTACAACCATATCAATTAATGTATACATAATATACATTTATAATATATATAACATATATTAAAGAAACTATCGTACGAAAACCCGCAACACACAGACTGGCCACGACAGGCAATCATGAGGGAGACGGCTGTTACAGCCGAGCCTCCCCACTATGGGGGTCGGGTGTGTCAGCCATGCCAGCGCTGCCTGTGAAGGCAGCACTGGGCACTGCCCTCACTGCCATCTCCCATGTGGGAGGGATGAATATGGGGGTAGCTCACCCAGCCTCACACAGTATACATTTTTTTTAATAAAAGCCCTATGATTATTGAAAATCGCGTACGACGATTTTTCCAATTTCATTTCAAAATAAAAATTCCTACAGGAAAATTATAGTACCTTATAAAATAGAAAATATTTCTATACAGTATATATGTAGATGTACATATATATCTTTGAATATATATGTATATATATTTATATATTTATTATCCAAGCATTTGTTCAAGTTGGGCAATTAATTTACACAAAATTTTTCTACAAGAAAGATAAATGAATTTTACACAGAGGATCTATAATTTTAATCGAAATAAATCTTCTACAAGAACAAAGTATAAGTATTTTATAGAGGTTTTCCTATCATCACAAATATTTTCTAGAGAGATCTATAATTTCCTTTGGTATTAATCTATTTCAAATGAACAATTTACACAGAGGATCTAAATTGTTTTCTACAGAGGTTAAATTTTCATGGAAATATTTTTTAAAAAACAAAAGCTTCTACAATAATGAAAGCCTCTTCTAATATTTTCCAATTTTCATTACAATAATTAAATAACTCTTTCAAAACAAAATTCACAAAAATAATTAAAGAACCTATTCTAGAAGAATTGTTGCCTCGAGGATTGATGTTGAGCTTCTCTGTAATCTTCAATTTGCCAAGATTTCCAAAGCTTCCTCCAGAATAATTGCATTTCCCAGAGAACAAAAACAATCCAAAGCCAAGAATATAACAAACTAGATTCCTAAAATTATTAGAAAACTTCTAAGATCTACAATTTCTTCAAACCCAAGAAAAAATCTTTTATTTCCCAAAAACCTTTGTTCCTCTTTTTCCCATGAAACCAACTTCCTCTTTTCTCACCCATTTCAATCAATCTCTCTGTAAATCAATTTTTAAGACAGTAAGAAAAGATATCCTTCTAACTTCCTGTTCACACAACAAATATCTCTTCTTTAACAAACCAAGATATTTCTAAGATCTTTTCCCAAATATGCATTTAAAATTAAAAATAATTTATTTAATCTAATTTACAATTTAAATGAATTATTTATTATAATTCCCCATTAATTTAATAATTAAAATTAATTTATAATATAACTTAAATTAAATTAATTAATTTATAATAAAATCTCCATATTAATTAAATACTTAATCACAACACAAAACTTAATCTGTACAATTTAAACTTGCACGATAAATAAAATACCAAGACCAACAAGGATAAGGAACATGACCAACATACGAACTGACAACACACTGTGCTAGGGTAATGGTTTGACTAGGTAGCTCGTTACTATCTCCCAATCATTAATGTTGAGTAGTGGACACACTCAAACCTGTGAAACCAGGTGAAGTCATTGTCCTGTACCTACAAACCTACAACAAAAGCAAAAGTCGTACATGCATACAGATAATAATTCATACACACCATGAAGAGAGAATCAAAAAAATCATAGGGCACTCACAAGCAAGTGATGCAATACCGTTCTTTTCACCAATACAATGTCACATCAATTGACAAGATAATATATCAATTAAACTACAATAAACATATATAGCAATGTCATCACAACTAAGCATCTATGCAAAAATAAAGCATATAAAACATAATCACCATGCATATAATGTATCATCACGTCCATATAGTCTATCATTGCTCCACTGTCAGTGATTGAACAACCATACAATAAAATAGGGTTTAACAAAGTATCTGAGTTGTTAAAGAAAATATAGCAAATTAGAGGGATGTCACAGATGGAGATGGAGAGGAACGTTTATTTTAAAATAAAAATTATCCTTAGAGTGCATTGCGCATTAATTAACAAAAATAGATTGTTGGGCATAGGGATTTATTGCATGATGAAGTGACACTCACTGATATTTGAAAGGCCAATAAACCATGTTTGTATGTAATCATGTTTTCCTATATTTTCTGATAAAGAGAACCTTTGAAAAATTATCTCGAACCCACTTATATATGGTAGGAAGTTGGAGTTATCTTTTCAAGTGGGCCTAATCTTTCTTTTAGACCCATGAATAATTTATCTATATTTTAGAAAATTAGTTATATTTAATTAGTGAGAATGATGATTTTTTTGTATTATATCATTTATCAAAGTTTCTTTTTTGGTATAATTGATCTTTATTCGATCCTTGAATCATTTTGATGGGTTGGATCATTTACTTGTGATAGTTTAACCAATTGCTAACTTCTAATTTAGATATATGCTCCCTCGTAATACTATAATCTAACATACAAAAATAAAATTCCTTATATATAAAATAAATTATAATTATCTATATATACCATTATTTTCATTTGAATAAGTACATCAATTTTTTTTCTTAGTTAAAATATTAATTTTAGAAAATAAAAATATTCAAAAATTAAATAATTAAAATCACACTACAAATTAAAGAGTTTGAAATGTTTTGTAATGAAGGTAAAACTAGCACTTGTACCTAAAGGAGGTTAGGATAATGTTGATAGAAAATTATGTGTATGCTAATATGTTAGAGAGTATGTGTTTGTGCATGGGTGTGTATGAATTAAACAATTAATAATTAGTGCTAAAAAATGGAATGAAATAAACTTAGACAAATCTAGATTTTTTCCACTTAGACAAACCTAGATTTTTTCTTTAAAGAAATTGGGTATATTTGATTTTGAAATATTTGCATGCAAATTTAAAGCATACAACAATGCAAATGAAAAATTAAAGTTTCCCTCAAATTGGAAAAAACACTACAAATAAAAATAGAATGCTATCATCTAGTTGGAAAATCAATATGTATGTGGCTTTTACCTGATAAGTGAGATTTTGGAGGATTTTGCTATTAAAAGGCAGTGATTTACCATTAAACGACAACTGAATTTATTTTTTAGGTAACTAAATAGTGGTTTGCAAAGTGAGATTTGTTTCAGGCTCAAACCTCACACTTTATGTAACTTATCGGCTAATTATGATTTATACTATAATTTAGATGTCTATCCTTTGTTTCCTTAAAAATAATTATAATTTAAAAAGGAATGCAAGAGAATGTAGATATTGGATCTCAAAACTATTTAATTTTTAAAGAGTTATTTTATCTCTTCATCACCCTAGTGAAATCATCATTTATATCTTGATCCTCTAAATGTTCTTATAGAGATTTCATGGATTTTTTGCTTATATTAAAATTTATGCATTAGTAATAAAATAAATAGATTTAACAATATTATTAAGTTGGATCATTTAAATTTAATATAGATAGAAAGTAGACATAATACCCATAGTATATTTATTAGTAATTAAAAATATACAATTACTATAAATTTTTTTAAAAAATTAAACAATTTAAACAATACTACAAAATAAAGAATTTAAAATGCTTTGCAATCAAAGTAAAACTATGATTTATACAAAAATCTAGATTTCTTTATTTTTTGTTTCATTAAAAGTAATTGCAACTTAAAAAGGAATGTAATAGTATGAAAATATTTATCTCCATATTATTTCTTATACTATGCATGTTCATGGGATTTCATGTATTTTCTTTCTACTAAATTTATGCATTAGCAATAGAAATTAAAAAAGAAAAACAATAATTTAAAGTTGAACAATATGTAATCAATCTAAATAGAAATTAGATATAATAACCATAATATATTTATTAATAATTATCAAAAACATTACATTAGCATTTATTATCAAAATCATAATATATTTATTAATAATTTAAAATAGATGATTGCATTAATTTTAGAGAGAAAAATCTTAAAAATTGAATAATTAAAATAGTATTAATGATTTGTAATGAAAGTAAGCTATGATTTATGCAATAAGCTATATGCTTATCCTTTGTTTCATTATGAAAAATATAAATTAAAAAAATGAGAGAATATGTAGAGATTTGATTTCTAAAACAAATTAGTTTTTTAAAGTAGTGATATTATCTCTATGATTCATTAGAAAATAATATAATTTTGATTTGATTTCTAAAAAAAAAGTTTTAAATATTGTTATTAGCTATTATTTTTATGGCCAAATCTTTCTCAATGGTCTAGCATCATTCTAGCACATTCTAAACTATTGATAACAAAAGTAGTTGATTGAGTTCATATAGGGAATGCCTTTGGCACAATAATAGCTTATTTTTATTTTACCTTTCAATCACGATAGTACAATGCTAACTATAGAGAAGTAAGGTTAAAAAGTCTTGTTTACTAATCATAGTCAATCAATGCAACATGTTGAGACTATAAATCAAAAACTTCTCCCAGCCAAAGGTAAATTTAACTTGGATAAAGACTTTGAATTGACAAGACTCTTAGGGTAACCATCATTTCATAAAATGTTGACCCCAAAATGTGCAATTGACCATATTTATTAACAAGTGGAATACAAGTTTTCTAACTAAATATAGAAGAAATTTAAAATTAATTAATGAAATAAACTTGATTCTCCTTTTGTTTGACATTTTCTATCATCAAGATCCCTCAAAGAGCATGATGATGAGAGCATACATTGTTATATAAAAAAAACAATTCTTATGTTGGTGGCAAGCCACACAACTAAGATTTTTTTCTAAAATATTGTTTATGTGTGCAATTTAGATTACATCCATCTGATCCAATAAGAAAAGAGAAAAAATAGTTTGTTTTTAAAATTTAAAATTAGAACTAAATTATAGAGTAAAAAAATACTCTAATATACTATATATACTATATTATTTCTTCATAATACTGTATATTATAATATATAATATTATTATTTTTTTATCAGTAAAAGGAAAGAAAATCCTGCATGTTATTTTATTGATTTTCAAGAAAATTATAAATGCTATGTTCTAGTAAAAAATGACCACTCTAGATTTCATTCACCAAGCTAATATTAACTTGTATTTAACTACTCCCATCAACGCACAACAACCTTCAACAAAAAAGATTAGCCACCAAAGTCCCTGCCACTACATTCCTTCAACTAGCCAGTCCTTCACCATTCCTTTGCTCCCAACCTTGAGATCCAATAATAGTTCTAGAGAATAACCCTATCCCTTTTACACCATCTAGAATGTGAAAAAATAACTAGTATTAACCTGGTAGCTGCTAGTCACTCTTTGCAACTATGTACATATGTCCTTTATTTCACCCCTAACCTATTAGACGTGAGACATCATTGCCATGATACCCAAACACCTCTCCTCGAGAAAAATTTGGAACCTCAAACCCCCACTCCTCCACAGGCACTATCTCAATGTTATGAAAATATTCATACATAGGGAGATTGTGAATTGACAATGTTGAAACCGCCCAGTTTGCTAAGGAGCCGACTATCCATTCCCACTTTGCAATGTATGAGACAACTTAAAGTATTCCAACACACTTAGTTTTTTCCTTATTAGTGAAATGTATTTGTTTATCTTCCACACTTGTGAGCTACCATTAGCTACAACATTAACTATGATTTTTGAGTCTCCTTCCAATTGAATTTTTCAAACTCCTAATTTAGACACCAAGTTTACAACCAACACACAGTTCAAATCCTCAAGTAGGGGTTATAGGATATGAGTGAAGTTGAAAAGGAAGCCAAGGAGTTGATGAACACCTTGAAGTAGTGCTACTGTAGTTGTTTTTGGCTTTTTGGCGGTCCTTTTTTGGACCCTGTTGTCTCTCTTTGCTGTCATTTCCTTTTTTGGGACAATTGTCTATTTGTTCGAACTTTTTATGCTCTTTCTTTGTTTATTTTAACTCTGTGGTTTCACGTCCCTGTAAAACCTATTTTTTCCTTTTCAAAAACAAAGCTGCATGTGCTTTCACCTCATTATTTGTACCATCAGACAAATTTTGAGCACCAATTCCCAAAATGTTACCAAGGTCATCCCGCATGATGCATCCCACCCAAGAAGGACTAGGATTCCCTTTTGCAACACCATCAAAATTTCTTTCAACACCCATTTTCTAGTTTATCTACTCAACCATCTTATTATTTGCAGGAATCAAGTTAGCCTATGCACCATAAAAGTTCAAAAGCTTTAGCATTAGCCACCTTCTTTGGAGCATACTATCAACATGGTTGAAAGGATATTTACCGAGCTTGCATCTTGCAACTGCCATATTGACAACTTCTGAAATAGATAGCTCTATTTTGACAATCATAGATTCTATGCTAAGCTATTTTCCTTGGAAAATCCTTCTATTACGTTCCTTCCAAAGCTCCCAAATTATTAGTGAAGGGCTCACATACCATATGATGGAAAAGAGATTTCTTATGGTTCACTCTCCAGCTGGAGAGAGGGTTTACCAATTCAGTTTATTTTGGAAGTGTTTCCAACAATTGTACAAGAATTCACAGTGTAACAACAAATGATCCACCATTTCTTCATGTTGTTTGCAAAGAATACATTGATAAGGGCCCTTAAACTCGATCATTTTGAGTCGCTCTCCCATCAAGATGTGCTAGCGCAGTGCGAACCAAGCAAATATTTCAACTTTTGGAAGGTAAAACTTGTCCCAGCATAACTGATTTGACCAATCAACCTTTAACTAGGTGTTCTCCAACAACTTATAGCCTATTTTAACATTAAACTATAAGATTTCTAGATTAAAAATGTGTGTCAATTTTTACATCAACGTTTTAGATCATACTCCATGATCCATCATCAAGATGCAATGTAGATGATCCATCACTCTTCTCTCTATCTGCATTGCATCCTGATGATGGATCATGGAATATGATCTGAAACGTTGATGTAAAAATTGACACACAGTTTTAATCCAGAAATATAATACTATACTATCATGGACTGTGAAAACTTCATGCTTTTAATTTAACTATAATATAAAACACCTCACTCAAACAAGTCTCCAAAAACCATCAACTACATTACAACACAACCCTTGCATTCAAGTATTACCTTTCTTTAAAATTACAACCTTGTGATTTATACATCCTTTACACACTTCTTAATTTTATTTTTCTTCATAACCTTTTATATCTGCCTAATGATCCTTATTCTTTTCCATAACCATTTTACTTGAATGTGTGCAATATTCTACCTCTTCTATTCCTCTACACCATAATGCTCATCTCAAATCCTTATCCACTAGGGCTTAAACTACCTATTATGGAAGATGCACCAACACTCAACTTTCTTCAATGGAAATGATAACTTTGATCATGATAAATACTATGAGAAGGTTGAACAACAAATTTTTCAGATGGTTATTTAAAAATTCCAACTATATCAAGAAGAAATGAGTAGGATGGAATATTGAAACAATACCTCTTCTTTAATTGATATTTACATATTTATTATTCTCTACCTCTTCTTTAGAATCTATATCACAACTAATCCATTTTACTTATTTTAATCCAACATACACATACACATACACATACACATACACATACACATACACATACACATTTAAACTTAATTATATTTATATGGTGTATTATATTCCTTGCAACTGTGAAGAGCAGAAGAAATCCGTAATACCATATGATGTCCATCAGAGTTTTCTTACTCCTTGATAAGCCTCGTTGCAGCGAATCTTGTAGCACACCGGTAGAATTTGGACAAACATCTCCTTAACGTGCGTTCCACGACAAAGTGTTAAAAGGAAAAAAATAACATATATCTGGACTTGTGAGGCCACAAATATTTGCAATCCTACGTTGTCAACTACCTCGGCGTGCTCAGTTTAACATGTTACTTCATTCATTTCTTACCGTCCCTGTCTCTGAAAGAGGAATGCACAACTTTGTTCAGGTATTGGACGAGCACCAACTACTGTCACCTTGTGTGGCGTTCGGGAAAACTTCGAACCCTGCACTGTCAATGTCTCTTTCACTCAAACAGTCAGCTGAATGACTGTTGAAGTCCGTGAAAGGTTTCTTTGGGAGGCTCGTGAATTATACACTTGAACAAATATTTAACAGAGGCTCGTGACATTGATTGTACTAGATAAACAAGACTCTTTTACCTGGTGACACCAACTCATCCATTCTCGTGTTACCAGTTTCTATGGATATAGAAAGACACGGATGAATAGAGAAAGGCACGGATGGACAGGACCTTCTGTGTAGGTAATTCATTTCCATTCTTTCATGAGTGCCCCATTTCTCATTTTCGTCTCACCTACCCTACGCAATAGGTGCATGAATCGAGTCAACGACCTATAGTCTACAGTCAATGGTCATGGGCAGAGGTATCTTGACAAGGTACATTGTCCTATGTGGCAAATGAAAATAGTGTTTACAAGAAAATGTGGGGTGTTATATTATTTATTGAGGGTCAAATAAGATTTGAATTGGTTTGGTTTTTGAGTCATTTTAATAGAATCTATGTTTGTAAAAGATTAGAATTTTTTAATTAATTTTAATTAATTAAAAAATTAAAATTTAAAATATTATTATATTTTTGTTTTTATTGTTGATGTTGGCACAACAACATCTTCTAGTATCATAGGGATGGAGGGGAGACTAGACCTCATGACCTCCTACTTGCAACAAGATGTTTGAACCAATCAACCTAGGTCCCTCATCCTAAAACATTAATAAATTTAAAATTAAATTTGTTATAATATTTATAAAAAAAACAAATATTCAATAATTTTTTAAAAAAATGATTACATAATAAATATTTTATAATATATTAAAATGTTGATATAATTCAATTAAATCTATAGAAAAATAGTGTATAATCTATTTTATAACTTTATCTTGAAAAAAAATAGGGCAATGGATGTTTCAAGAGGAAAAAAAATAGATTTAATTTTTCTCAAGCAATAAATTAGATTGGATGCTTCAAAGAAAATGAAAAATGCAAGTGATGTTCGAGTTAATCTAATGTGTGAATTTGAACAATGACAATATTTTAAAATAGATTTAGAGAATGTAGTAGATTACAAGCATCAAGTTCTCCTTAGTTGATCTTCTTATCAAACCAACTTTATAACCTTGGGAAAATATTGAAATACAATAAGAAAGTGTGCAAGTGGGTTATATGCATATTTTGGAGCAATATATTTCTTTTATGTTGGGTCATCCCACAATAGTATGTTCCACATTTTGATCAAAGTGGAACATTAAAGTTAGTATTTATTTATTAAATTTTCACTTTCTATCATTCATAGCAACTAAACTATTAGGAATTTGAAGATGATATGAACTAGTGTATTTTGAGATTTCATATATATATATATATTAAATGACATTTATTCCATAATGCAAAACATTTTTTAAAAAAATAAATAAAATTATAAATTCTTGAACATACTTATCTAGTGTGTCTAATTTTTTATAATCTTTTGTTGCATATTTTATTTTTTATTAATTTCTGAAATGAGATTAATTATGAATTACACATAGTTTTATTCCATAATACATTAAAAAAAAATCAAGCTCACATTTTTTTATGTCGAAACAACGACATCAATATTTTAATTTTCCTATTTTTTCATGCATGTGGAAAAATACCTTTTTGTTTGGTGAAAATCCTATGTTCTCTAGAAATTTGAAAGTACATATTATGATTTAATTTTAAATGTATTCAAAATTATACTTGTTCCAAAGCTGATTTTGAGGGCCCTACAATCTTACAAATTGTCTTGTCATGTTGATTCCATTTGCTAGTCCAACCCAAGGTTTGAAATATAATTTTTTGATCAAAATTTGAACACTAAGGTAGAAATGGAAATATGAGGGTGTTCATTCAAATAACCTTCAAACGAAGGCACCTTTGATTAAAGGTGTACAAGGGACTTTGTTTGGAGATACCTTCATTCAAATATCCCTTCCATTTGTAAAAGAAAAAATTAAAATGTTAAAATTTGAAGGTGTTGAACACCCATAATACTGAGAGGGGGGGTGAATTAGTATTCTCTTGAACTATTCAAACATTAAGCATCCAATCATCAAAGCATATTCAAATATGATAAAGAAAGAATGAATGAAACATTCAACCACATCACATAATACATGAACACCAAGATTTTTATGTGGAAAATCCAAAATGGGAAAAACCATGGTGAGGATTAGCTCACAATATATTATAACTAGTTATAGTATATTTACAAAATTGCTCACTGTAGTGACATAAAATGTATCCCTCTATATTTTCACACTCGTTTGGGCCCTCCCTATTAAATTAAGCATAATGTTGCCTTGATTTAGTGTTGTAATGTGTTTAACACATTCACATTAAGTCTTGGGCCCTTGTAAACTAAATGGACCTAGTTGTGCCTTATTTAGGGTGTTATAGAGTGTACCTTTACACTTTCACACTAATCTAGGGTTTCATTAATAAATTGGGCTTCTTTATGCCTTATTTGGCCTTATTTTTTGCATTCATAAGCCTTATTTAATGCATCTTTCTATGATTAATCCCAACATTTAACAATATCCAATCATAATTTATTTTTTTTGGATTGTGTGGCCTAGATTTAGTGATCTAGGACTCATACGCAACCTTGGGCCTATGGGTCCCACCTAGGTATCAAGGCCTGATTAGGATTTCACACTAAACTAGGCCTTTCTTGAAAAATGTCCCAAGATTAGCCTAATGGGACTCATACGCCATAACTAGCGTATGAGTCCTGCTTAGCTTAGATCTAAAGTAAATTCAAATTCTTGGCAGGATTTTATCTTCCTAGATATGATGTCAGGTTGTACTATTGTAATTTTGAGAAAATTTGCATAAACAATTATGAATAGAAGGTTATTTGACTCATTTTCACCTAAGAATTTCATGAGAGCATTCCAAGTTATAGAAAATGTGAGTTCACAAAAGCATACAAGTGTTTACAAGAGCCTTCTAGAGCCGATTATCAAGTGTTTTAGAGAATTATTCAAGTTTCAAGCATCATGTTAAAGTCGTCATGCATCATGTTTATTTTTGAGCTAACATTTGTGATGTAGGGTTTTATGATTCAAGAAAGCTTTTAAGTTAAGATCCATACCATTCAAGAAAGATTCAAGATCCACATTCATGCTAGCCATTTTATACATGTTTGCAACATCTTGTTCAAGGGTTTGGTGAGTTACAACATTGCATATTTGTTCATTCATCATTCCTCCTTTCTATTTCATTTAACTTCAAGGTTTTATTACCAAAATGGGGTTTGACCAAGGAAAATACCTTTCTACTAACAAAACAACATTTTCCCCTCTCTTTAGTGTGTGATTTGCAAGTCTAGGTTGAAGATAAATTGAAGAGAAAGATTGGAAGAAATTGTCAAGCTTACAAAGTTGCAAAAGTTGTCACCTTGTTTATAAGACTACTAAAAGACACCTACAGAGTAATATTAGCAGTTCAAATCCAAAAATTGGGTTGAGAAGGCAGAGATAGGAGAGTAGATTTAGATCTTGACCTTCTAAAAAAGTTGAGTAGGACTGATACACCACTTCTAGCGTATGAGTCCCAGTATACGCCTTTTTCTAGATTTCAAGAGTTATATCCTTTTCACTACTAGATTTATGTTCCTGCCCATAAATCCTAATCTAGGACTAAATTTCCCACCCTAGCGTATGAGCCCTAGTGTGCATTAAATTAATCATTTTCAACATTTCATACCTTGTTTTGATCTTCTACAGGTTTCCAAGTGCACCTCTATACTTCTTCAGTTTAGTGTTTTGATTTGCATTCATTTCTAGGTCATTTACTTAAGTCTTGTGCATCATTAGGTTTTGCGTGTTACTTGTCTTTCCAAGCCCTAGCTTGGTGGTGAACCCCCTTTTAGCCTTCAATCACACCCTAGGATACCTTATTGCAAGATCTCTTTCACTCACGTCATCCTTGGATTGAGATCTCTAAGGTTTCCTTGAATGAAATAGGTGAAATAGGAGGTCATTATCCCTTAGTACCATCTCCTAAAAGGTGGGACCCTAATTCCCCCTGTTTCACTCACTACAAGAAGAATCACTATCTAAGTGGACTCACTACCCAAAGAGAAAAAGATAGAAGAGAGATGGTGGCTAATAGCCTACTTTGAACTATTACAATTGCATCTAACATATACATGATATATAGTTCTAATGAAGCACAATAAAAAAACTTTATCTGATTTTGAATCAATACTCTACCTTGCTCTACATTTGCAAAACTTTGATCTTCAACTCAACATTCACAACTTGAATTCACATAGCTCTAATCAAATTCACATCATATACATGTGGAACCTTCGCAACATACACAACATACATCAAAACACTAAAAAAAATCTAGCATATATCTGCATCAAGTGTAACATCAATTAGATCGGCCTAATTAGATGTAACACTCAAAATATACATTGTTGACTCCAAAATTTTCATCCATACTATGTGCCACAATTCAAATCTCAAAACACCTTAAAATAGGTTGACATCTAGACCTAAAATAGATCCCTCATAAGATGAAAATACTTATTTAACCTTTTCACAACATCAAATGTGTCAAGTCGGCATGACATAGGACCTAAAAATAAATTCTTTAATTATGTATCCAAATCCTAACATGTGGATATCAAAAATTAGTGCAAATCCAACAACTTATCTGTGGAGAAGTGCAGACTCTCCCACATAAACAAACTATATAGAAAATAACTGTAATTTTCCATACTGAACTTTGTTACTCATCTCTCAAACCACTTGTCAAAACATGATAAAAATTGGAATTAGATGAATCTAACATACAAAAAATTGATGTTAGAAGCATAGAGGAACATCTTCTTTTATGGAGTGGTGCGAACCCAAAAACAAATGCACTATTACCCTGAATTTGTAGAATTGACACTTAGTCAATTTCCCACACAACTGATATTTCTGGATTAGATCAACTGGTAACAATGTCTTCCTCAACACCTCAAAACTTGTTAGAACTAATCAAAATGGTCTGCAACTAAAATCTTCACATAAGTTACAATGTTGACATCAATGACAACATTGCAACATATCGTTATGTTCCTTCCATGCTCATCTTGCCAAACAACATCATGACTAACTTTCTTCTAAAAATATCCTCAAACTTCCAACAATCTCCCCCTTTGTCATTGATGGAAACATACCAAAAATCTCCAAAATATTCTCCCCCTTTGACATCAAGGGAAAAGGGTGCCTATACAACTATTCTAACTTTTATTGGAAATCCCCTTGAGAAATGTAAAGTCATATATATATATATATAATGGATTGACTCCCCCTGAATCATGTAACAAAGAAAAAACCAAAAATTATATGAAAAATAGCTCTATATGGTTTGCATGTGTACAAAGAATCTAAACTAAAATACTGGAAATGCATGAAAAGATAAGAAATAAGTCAAACAGAGGTGGTTGAGGCTTGTAACTTCTATAAATGATTTTTCCAAGCTTTCCTTCCTTGTTCCCATTCTCTCTTAGCTTCTGCAAGTAGCCTACATTGTGTTTCAAACTCAAGAAATAACTCTTCTCCTTGCTCCAGAGTGTCAGGGACCGGATTCATCTTCTTGGATTTTCCTGCACTCAGAAAATCTTTTGAGATAAGTATATATTTAGAATTCACAAGATTCCATACCTCTCCAAACTATAGAATAATGTGTTCTTTCTACGCTTGTAGTTGAAATAATTTCTTATGCATGTCTTCTATTGTATTCCTTGTCTCTCTAGTTAGGTCAAGTGTCAAATTATAGGATTTTGAGGTAGTATTAATATAAGACTCAATTGAACCCATCTCCTTCCTTATGCTCTGTGTCACCATGGGCCACTTCATGCCATATTTTTTATAGATCTTTAGCCTCATCAATGTACCATTTATCATACTTTATCAATTATAAAAAAAAATTTATGTGCGGGTGCACATTTTTTAGTAATTTCTAATATTTTCTTATCATTTATCCTTGACTCAACCTCTTTCACCGCTTCTTTCAATATGTAGGTATATACCTTAAATGAAACAATCAACAGTTTTATATTTTCCATACCAGAGAGTGATGTGTCAATGTTTGCACCGAGTATGGTCTTTTTTAGTACTTTCACTACTCCTTCCATTAGTTCTCCACTCTTCTAGTGTACTTCAATAAAAAAAATTCTTGCAGACACATTAAACACATCTCCTAGTTGTACATTATGAAGGGGAGAGATCTTTTGTCTAGATCAACACTACCTTGTTGCATTGGTAGTTGCAAAAGTTGTGAAGACACAATAGGTTGGAAATTGGGATATACACTTAGTAGATTTTTTAGGGAATCTCTTGAGAAGCTGAAAGATTCACCAGAATCCTTTGTTGTCTCTACAAGTTTTCCTTTTTCTTTAGCACTTCCGGAGTCTATTGGGTTTTCCCTTTCTATTTGTGCATCTCTAGATGTAACCTCATCTTGCTTTCCATCTTCCTTTTTATGTTCTTTCTCCACATCAACATTCTCTTCTTCATTACCCTTGTTTGTGTTCTCTTCCTTTGCAGGGTTTGTTGTGATAGCCAAAGGAGTAACTTCTTCTTGTACTGTAGGAGGAGTGATGGTATTTTCCTTTGAAATTTCTTCTTCTATCATTACATCCTCATCATTTCTTTCTATCATGTCCTCCCCTGGGTGTTTCCACAATAGTGGTTTACACTTTCTGGGAAATCTTGATTTTTGCTGAAATCACATATTTTTAGAAAATATAATGATTTAAGCCTTGAAAATTTCCATTTAAAGGATTCCAATTGAAGAGGGTTTGATCAAACCACTTTAGACCAAGCCCCATTGGATAGAACTCTGCTAGTTTTAAACCATACCTGTAACAGAGTCTCCTTTACATCTATCAAAATGATGATAAAAAACCACTTTTGATTTACCTTTTGGGGGATCAAATGAATTAATTTGAAAGTTATTTTTTGTAAGTATGTATTCCTTATTATAAGCTTCCAAAAAAGTATAATATTAATTAAATTAAATTTGGTTATTATATTTATTTTTTATTTCTTGTGAATGTAGGTTTTTCACTGAAAATCAAGCTCTTTGTTCAGCACATGTGGAAAAATAGAATATTATAAAAAAAATAAAAAATATGAGTGCACCAAATATTGAATTCCTTGATCCAACAAAAATAAATTAATTGAATTTTGATAGATACAAAAAAAATTATGTGTTATACAGTCTGCCTATGTCTGAATTGTAATTGGTTTGACTTCAAAACTTGATTAAGGAAAAAATATTTAATAAAACACTATGAAACCAATTGCAAGCACTAGATATCATAGTTACAAATCTAAATTCAAAAGAATTATAATTTTATCCTTCATGGAAAAAATTTATGTGTTATACAATGAGCGTCACTCCTTGAAAATGGTGTTTATTGAAAAAAACTAATTTTCAAAGGAGATGGAAGAAGAAGTGTAGTCTGATTCTAAATTTTTTGAAAAAAGCATATTTAGAATCTACAGAAAAAATCTCACAAATCACTAGTTTGCATCATCTTCAAATTCCTCACAGTTTAGCTGCTATAGGTGTCCAAAAGTGAAGATTTAGTTAGAAAAATTCAATTCAGTGTCCAGTTTGGCAAAAAGTTGTAAACCAGTATTGTGGGATCAACCCCCACTTTTGAAGGAGAGTTGTCTAGTCCTGCTTCTTCATTTGTTTCATGATCATTTTGAGCATCATCTGTTTGCACTTCCTCTTCAATGTTGGTTTCAGAGCAAGGGTTTCTACATTTAGTTCATCTTCATTTACTCATATCATCCCCAATTTCTATGCTATCTCCTCTGCTTTGTCAAATATTTCCTTCCTAATTCTTTCAAGATCACCTTGATCTTTTCCCATAACAGTTTTTACCCTTTGCTTAGTCCTTAACTCCTTGTTATATAGAACAACCAATGTGGCTTTGTGTTCCTTGGAGAGGGTGCTAACTCTTTTCAAGGATTCTTCTCTTACCCTATCTTCTTCATCTATTTCCTCTTTTCTCCTTTCCATCAAAATGTTCCATAAATCTTCAAGAATATGTTTCCTAATGTTCCTCATTTCCACTTCAAGGACAACAATGTATTTAATAATAGCTTTAATGATGGCGAGCTTATCCACCTCATTTGGATCTTTGTACAAAGCTGCAGTTTCATCTAACATTTCATTTTGCAAAATACTATTAAACAATGCCTCTAATTTCATAGGTGAGAGAGGCCTTATTGATTCTTTTTGTTGTTTTCTTTCACTTGGAGTCTTCTTATTTTGATTTGTTTATTTCCCCTTCTTCTTAGGTGATCTTTTCTTAGTAGTTTCTTTTCTCATGTGAACAACAAACTTTTTCTTTTCTACCTCTACCTACTCTTCACTTTTAGTATCAATAATATCATACCTTCTTATTTTTTCACTAGCTTCACCATGTGAAGCTTCACTTCTTCTAAATCTTCTTCTTCTTCAAAGACATTAACACTTGTAACCTTTTCTCTTACCAATTTTTTCTTAACTCTTCTCTTGGAAAGGGTAGCAAGTGGTGTAGTAGTGATAATTTATTCTTCTCAACCCTTGTAGTTTGCACAACTAGAGGGAATTTCTCATGTGCTATAGGACTGGAAGTTTTCTTCCTCTTCTCTCCAGTAGATGGAAAAGTCTTGAAGGACTTCTAAATGGAAAGAGAAGTGGAAATGGTCCTACTAGATCTTCTTATTGTTTCTCCTACACCACTTGACTCTCCTTCAACTTTTTCCCTTGCATACTACACATTCTCTTTTGGAATTGCCATTTCCTCTGCAAATTTTTCAACCATATTATCAACCTTTTTCTTGATCTCTAGTTTCTTTTGTTCCATATGCACATCCATGGATTTCCCCTCATATGTTCCATATCTTTCTTTGGTGGTTTCTTTAGGGATTTTCAATAAAATTTCAATAAAACCAACAAGATCTTCCTCTTTCACCTCATAACCTAGGTCAAGAACCCAAATAGTTCTTGGTTCCATTGCCTCCATTGTGCATTGATCTATAGACACCAAAAAGGTGATGTCATTCTTGTATCTTTCAACAATTTTCCTTGGGAACCTTTCTCTTTCATGCATTCTCTTTAGAAATACTACAAAGAAAGAAGCAAGAGAATCATCTTGTGCTTTGACATCTCCAAGACTTCTCATAAAATATGATGTGCCAAAGGTCTTCTATTTAACCAAGTAACACTTCTAGTTATAGGAAGCTCCTTCAAGATATAAAAGAGTAAACACATAGCCAAGGTACCATATTTAAATGAAAATTTCCTCTTCTTTGTCTACTTCAAACCTTCTCCATCAATTTTTTCCTAAGAAACTCACAAAAATCATAATCTACACCATTTTCAACCGTCTGATATGCTACATTAATTGTGTTGGTTGACACTGAGTTTTCTTAGTTGGTAAAATGGATCTTGTATCCAATTAGCATTGTAACATACCTAGCAGTCTAGGACTTTTGATGGTATTGACGATCAGGGCTCTCTTGTTATAAGTAGAACCAGTATGTTCCATAACCACTTCATTTTTGATAGATTTCAAAACAAGGATGGGTTTGGTGGAGCATAAATTGGTGACTTCTCTAATTACTTCCTTAGTTATCATACTAGGCTTATCAGTCTAGACAAATTGATCATGTACTCTACTGAAGTCCATCCTAACCCACTTGACATCATAGAAAAAATTAGGAAACCATTGCCATACATCCAGTTTCTTCTCAACTTGATTCTTGTATTCTAGTTTTAGGGAAAAATCATCTCTAGTTAACTCATTTTCCCACAAATCTCCTTGCTTAGTGTGAGTGAATTCTTCCACTTTTCCATGAATATAGATTATGATATCCTCAATCGA
Source organism: Sequoia sempervirens (assembly GCA_007258455.2). NCBI lineage: Eukaryota > Viridiplantae > Streptophyta > Pinopsida > Cupressales > Cupressaceae > Sequoia > Sequoia sempervirens. Next base: position 127,275,028 of record VDFB02047230.1, on the reverse strand, counting down.
AAAACTCAAGCTGATTGGAAAAATCTTATGAATCGAAAAAATTCCATGCTTTTAGCTAAACACAACCAAGAGTTTGATGCAACTATTCACTTATTCCCAACAAATAGGTTGGTCACCTTGCATAATAGGAAAATGCTTCAATAGTTAAATGTTCCCATTGCAATTAGTATTGTTGAAACTACTTAGGAAAACAAACTTGATTATGGCGATGATGAACAACTTCAAACAAAGTTCTTACTTGCAATTGATGAACAAGTAATGTTAACAACAAATCTTTGGATGGCAGTTGGCCTGGTCAATGGATCATTGGGTTTTGTCAAGTCTATCATATATGGTATGGGTGCTAAACCACCTCAACCGCTTGAATATGTTGTTGTACACTTCCCAAAGTACATTGGCCCAACATGGGATCAAGACAACCCAAAAGCCATCCCCATTCCCCTGATCACATGGGGCAACTAAACGTAGCTCCCCTTGACAATAGCTTGGGCAATAACAATACATAAATCTCAAGGCTTGACATTGGAGAAAGCTACAATAGATATTGGAACTAAAGAAAGACAAGGGCTAACATTCATAGCTCTTTCTCGTGTAAAATCAATTACAAGAATATGCATAGATCCACCTATCTCTTTTGATAGATACTCCATATTACATGCCAACAAATACAGTGCACTCTAAATCAAAGAATAGGTTTGCCTCCAACAATTATGTGCATTTCCATCATGATGAAATGTTTGTATTATTTTTAGTAACTATAGTGCTTCTCCTTTCCCTCTTCATTTCAATTCATATAGAATTTCCACCATTTCCAATTTCGCTTCCTTGTTGTTCTCTCTATTGTACAGTTGCAATCACTCCTACCAAGCTAGCTAGTGTTTTGCTTCTATGGTGATTACTAAGAGAAGTTGTTCAATTCTTGCATTATGCTTCTCCTCTCCTCCAATGACAAACCTGTATTCCTTCCTCTTCTTTGGTTGACCATATAACATTTATATTTAATTTTTCTCCGAATTCCTTCCTCTTCTTTAGTTAATGATGCCACTGCCAGTGCTCTCACCTTCAAACTGTTTGTGTCTAACTATATCTGATTGAAACCATTTTAGATTATAAACATTCTTAGATGTAACTATAGATCTCCACAATGCTAAATAGTTTCACGATTGCATGTTTGGCATGGTGTACAAGCCACAACTACATTCCATTTATATACAAGGTAAGGCTATATGTCCTTTATTCGATCTCTTATTTCACAACTGCATCTCAAATTCTTTGTCAAAACTGATACAACTATACATACTTTAAAAAAATGTATAATGTTGATTTCAACTCAACAAAATTCTCAAGTACTGAAATAGAATTATATGAGAGTTATAATCATAAACATATTGCATCTCATTGTGTGCACAAGGTATGCCTACATCTTATGTATTTGATCTCTTCTATTGCAAGTGCATTACACATTATTTGTTATAAATTATAAAACTATTTATATTTCCTAATTTAGATATTGTCTACCAATGACACATGTTCAACACACTAAACTTCACATTTTCATTGTGTGTAACCATATCTGATTGAAACCATTTTAGATTACAAATGTTCTCAGCTGTAACTACAGATCTCGACAATGCTAAATAGCTTCTCGATCACATGTTTGGCATGGCGTATGAGCTGCAACAACATTCTATTTATATACAAGGTAAGGCTATATGTCCTTTATTCCAACTCTTATTTCACAACTGCATCTCAAATTCTTTGTCATAAATGATACAACTATATATAATTTTAAAAATGTATAACACTGATTTCAACTCAAGAAAATTCTCAAGTGCCAAAAAATTGGTTTCAACATTAATCAAAGTGGTGGACAATGTATGTTCTTGCTCAAGGATTAGGTGAGATCCCATGAGTCTCCGTGACCCAATATGGTAGGGTGGAGAGCGGGCATTCTTTTGTTGTGTTCATACTACATCCCGTTGTGTGCACAAGATATGCCAACATCTTATTTATTTGATCTCTTCTATTGTAGGTGCATTACATATTATTTGTTATAAATTATAGAACTATTTATATTTCCTAATTTAGATATTGTCTACCAATGATAGATGTTCATCGCACTAAACTTCACATTTTCCTTTGATTTTTGAGGAACATACTCAAGACAAACAAATTCAACGATAAGAAGAATACTATAATGGACATAGTGATAATGATCATATCATAAAAAAGCAACCTACAACCAATGATTGCCAATATGGGATTTTTTATATTTGTTAAATTTTTCACACTTCCATTTGATAGAAATGTTGCAAGCTCTTCATTTATAACATTAAATATGGTTCTTGATTATCATGGAATATTTTTGGGATCTCAAATAACTTCACAATATTCTCCTCTACATAGTTGTATTGAAAAACTCAATACAAATTTATCTTCCCTCAATGGCTATTGTTTGCATTAATTTTTTCTATTGGCTGTTAATAAATTGCTCCCAAATTCTTTAAATTTTCCTTTCATGCACTAATGTATTCTTTCAATGCATCATTCTCTTGCCTGCATATTGTTCTATATGGTCACAATAGCAATTCTACATTTATCTTCAACTCCTTCACTCTCTCCTAGATTTTTCTTAGCATCCCCCTCTTTAATTCCTCCTATGCGTGTACAGATCCCTACCATTTGGAATTCCCCTCCACCTATCAGTTCATCGTTGCATGTCACTACACGCAACTGTTAGTTTTTAACATATTTAACATTTCTAATTATTATTACTTAGTCCTTTGAATGACGAGCAAGAAGAGCGAGACAGGTAGGGAGAGGAAGGATGGAGGAAAATATCTTGATGCAAATGCAAATGGACCTTCTTTGAAGGCTCCCTTGCTAGTTGCAATGGAGTTTTTAATGGTGGGATCTAACATGGATTGTGTGCAGTTGTGTGATGGTGGTAGTTTCGGCTATTCATCCTTTTTTATGAAGGTAGTACAATTGAAGATGAGGACCCTATTGATGGATAACTCACAAAGTTGGGCTAGTCGATTTTGAAGGTGGGCTCCTATATTTTCCCCTCAAGGGCAATTAGGGGTGGCTCTTCTATTGCAAATATTTTCTAGTGATGGTGCATTCTCTAATTTTGCTGAAGATGCCCCTTTCTCCTTAGAAGTTGATTTATGGGCACAAGAATGGGATGAGGAGATATTATTTCCTCTGATTATGGAGATCCCAGTGATGGTTCTCTTCTTGTTGATGCTTGGGATAGGGACAGTTAAGGGTTAGTTGAGGAGGATGAGTTTCTTCTTGATATCTTTCTTGAGGCACAGTTGAAGAAACAAAAGAGTGAGCTTACGAGATTTGAGTTTCTTCTTAAAAACACTTAGTTTAAATGTCTTAAGAAAGGTTTTCTTCTCCCTTGTTTTATTTAGGGAGGTATTGTTTCACCTTCTCTTGAGGGGATTCATGTTATTTCTCCTTTGACCTCTATTGGTGAGTAGAAGGATTACATTATTGAGAGCACAAGTGATCCTATAGTTGTTGTTTCTTCCTTTCCCACCCTAGTTCCAAACCCAAGGGTGTTGGATGGGCTATGTGCTAAGGAAGTGAGTGACACATCTAACCTACAGGATGGTTTTGACTGCAAAGTTTCAAATGGAAGCTCCATAGATGTTATGGAGGAAGGTTAGATTCAAATTGACATTCTTGATTCTCTCCTTTTTGAGTCTATGGAGTGGCTTAAGAGCTCATTGGTTGAGAGATTTTGTGGCAATCATCCCATTATCAATTGTTTTCAGAAGATGGGCCCTTCAGGCTTGGAAGATTAATGGTGGTGTTGAGGTGACTGCTATGTTGAATGATTTCTTTCTTTTTTTCTTTTCCTTGTGAGGAAGGTTGTTCAAGGGTCCTTTGAAATGGCCCCTAGTTTCTTGGCTCAAAGAACCTTTGTCTTAAGAAGTGGTTCCCTAGTTTGAACCCATTAATAGAAACTTTCAACTTTCCTATTTGGGTTTGTTTGCTAGGGTTGCTTTAGATTTTGGAATGAAAATATTTTTATGAGCATTGCTAACTCTTTTGAACAATAACTGTACTACTGAATAAGGTTTCCAAATCCATGAAGCGCTTGTTGTTTTCCAAAGTTTGTGCTTGTGGAGAATAATCTTGTTCTTCCCACTAAGATTGCCTTATCTTCTAAATTTGCTAAGTGGGTGCAGTAGATTGATTATGAGGACTCCCCAGTTATTTTCCATTATTGTCAAAAATTCGGTTGTGCCTCAATTACTTTCTTAAATTTTAAGAAACAATACATCATTTGGAAGAAGGAAAAGATTCTAGAGTTGTTGTGCAGGATTACACTACTTCCCTCGTGGAGTTTTAGAATGAAACTTTTAAAGGAATTCCCTCCTCCCTAATGTTGGATTCATCTATTGCAACTTCGAGGTTGGAAGCTGGTTCTGTAAATGATTGAGTGTCTTCTCCTTAAAAAAAAAAAAAAGGTTTTTGGAAAAGAGTCCTTATGTTACATTACAACAAAAAGCCATGGAACAATTTTTTAAACCACCACGACTTAGTGCTGGTTGGTTGGTGTTCTGTAGTTCCGGTTGTGTTTGTTGATTTGTAATGCTTTGTTTCTTGTAGTCATGCCACTTTTTTGTTTGGTTGTCCATTTTTGTCAGGTTGTTCTTATTGCCCTATTTTTTTCTTTGTACAAAGATCAAAACCTTTTCAAAAACCCGCTTTTTTAATAAAAAATATTTCTGATTATTAATATTTATGAAAGTATTTTAATATAATTTTTATCTAAAATTTTCTATTAGTTGATTTAAATAAATTAAACAGTTATTTTAACTATATAATTTTTCAGTAAAGATTAATTCAAAATCGATTAAATAACCAAACCATCTTGAAACTGCATATATGACGATGTGGTCATAAAATTCCATTACAAATTTATTCTTAGCTTCTATAGGGGAGAGGGGCCCATAGTGGAGCAACGTAACTTCACGTTTCTCAAAATCTTATGTGAAAATTTTAAATCATTCCCAATTTTTGTATAGCAATTTATTTGGCAACTTATGTGCTTCTATATTTCATTTTAGGTCCACATCATCAAATATGATGCCACATCAATATGCTTTTTGTTGAGGTATCCAAAAATGCCCAAAAAAAAGTGAGATCGACAGTTGTGCACTAAGTCATGTTTTATTGGTGCGTTGATGTGGCATCACATGATTTGTCAGTTTGTGTACTTAATGGATAAAAAGTGTTTTACAATTGGATATTACGGTGCTCCACTATAAGACCCACTGGGGCCTACTTCTATCCCCAATATTGAACCCTACTCCATTATGGACTCCTCTCCCATATATAACATTCACCTACGGAATACAACATTCATAATCGCCGAGAAGGAAAAGCTTGTTTATTCCCTCGTCAAAGCAAGCCTTACGTGAGAAGGCACCCTGCCATAGAGGAGCTAAACATTTTTAGAGTAGTATAGGGCGTAAAACTTTAAAAAACAGATTGACAACTGGAATCTAATAGAGGTCCACTAGATACGGTAGAGATCTCATGACTACTTGTGTATCAGCATCCATCATTCCTTGGAGCATCAGGAGAACTTGAGCCATACTTGGCCTCTCATTCTCATCCCTTGCAATGCATACTAAGCTTGTAAGAGTAGCTTCTCTCACCTCCTCAATGTCCGCATACATTGCAATTCTTTCGTTCACAATACTCATCATGTTTCCGTTTTGAGTTTGATTTGCGGCCCATGACGGAAACTATTGCTTAGTCTGTTCCTTCACACTCATGTCCACATTTCTTCGACACGATATTATCTCGAGCAGCATCATGACGAAGCTGTACACGTCTGCCTTGGAAGTGATTGCTAAGCCTTAGAGCCACTCGGGAGCAATATACCCTCGAGTTGCTCTCATGCATGTCAAAACCCTGCTGAAATCTCTTCCCACCAACTTCGCCAGCCCAAAATCGGCCACCTTTGCACTGAATTCACTATCCAGCAGAATGTTTTCGGGCTTTATATCAGAGTGAATGATTTGATCTCTGCATTCTTCGTGGAGATAAACTAAAGCTCGTGCAGTGCCTAAAGCGATCTTGAATTGTGTCTTCCACTCCAACAGCTTTTGTGATCCAACGTATAGAAAGGAATTGAGAGATCTGTTGGGCATGTAGTCATAAACCAGCGGCCTTTGTGATCCTTCTGTGCAAAATCCACAAAGCCTGACCAGATTGACATGTTGTATGCTTCTGATGGTGCTTATTTCTACACAAAACTGCTTTTCTACCTGTTTAGAACGCTCTAATTTTTTAACTGCTACAAGCGTATTGTCTGGGAGAGATCCCTTGAAGACAGAGCCAAATGCTCCTTTCCCTAACTCATCCCTGAAATTGTTGGTTGCAATTCACAGCTCCTTGTAAGCGAATGTCCTCAGCGAAGCAGACAGATCGCCTTTTCTGTCTCCTCCATCACCCAGTGCTCCATGCCTCCTTCGAAGAAACATAATAACAAGGAAAGCTAAAACAAGAACGAAAGCAGTACCAGTGGAAAGTGAAATCGACAGGACACGTACGTTTGTATTTCCTCCACTGGATATCGATTACCGCAACTCAGAAGCAGCCATGCGAAGGAAGACGGGCTGGGTGTTTGATTCAACGTGAATATTGAGCAGATCCCCAAACCACATTCTACAAATGGGAGGCGTAGACTTTGTGAGATCGAAGGCTGTCCATGAGCAATTTCCTAGACATGCAGCTTTGCATGTTCGTACAGTTGGGTAGTGCGGATACGGAACATCTTCTTTCTCTACTAAGGCTATGTCACTCTTTTGCAGGAAACCATCGCTGGTGTCGTTGCTAGGAGATCAGTGGAGAGCGCTATTGCGAAGGAATTCGCTCGACCACCATTCTTGTGAAATATACCAGGTGTGATTGTCTCTAGGATTGAAGCAATCTTGACTACTGCAGAATTGAAGGTTGTTTTTGTCGCATGCTCCGTAAGCCCCGCATATATCATAAACAAGGCACAGGTCTTTTGGCACAAACCAGATGAAACTCCAGCTGCTATTATGAATTAGATAGAAAGATCGTACATCTTCAGTTTTGTACAGGACTAGACGCTGCATGACACTGTCAAATTTTGATATTTGAATATAAGTGAAGTACATCTTTGTGGGAGAAATCGTTACGAAGGGTGTTCTAAGAGTTTCAGATTCGTACTTATTCAACAAATTTGGAATACCGCTGAAATGGTCAACAACCCACTCGTCGGTGCTCCAGTAACTAATATTTCTATTATATACCAACAAAAACTGCGTCTTGCCTGGGGCTGGATCCATTTCTAGAGAGAAAGGATCAGGTGCGGGATCAAACGAACTCTTCCAAGAAGTTAGCTTAATGCCTTTCCACATCTTCATTCCCCACAACCATGTGTCTCCTGGATACAAGAAACTCTCCTAGACAATCTCAGAAATGTTCCAGACGCCCAACATAACAAAACTACCAGAATCCAATATCATAGCTCTGAAGGCTATGGATTTATGGTTCTTCCTTTTCGACCATATTGATCGTCCCTTTGAATCATATAGTTTGAGATACCCGTCTGTTGAAAGCTTCAAAACACCCACCTTGTTTTTGATGGGAGTCTCTCTATTAGCCACCCAAACAATGGTCTTCTCGGAGATTTGAGCATACCAGATGCCGATGTACCAGTTATTGGTTCCTTTAGGAAAGAAAAAACCCAACTTGAAGGTGCCATTCTTTGAAACTATGCTCTAATTTCCAGTGAGAGAGGCTCCCAAAGCGATGTTGTCTCCACCATCAACTGCAAGGGGGTCGCAATTGTAAGGTAGAGTAAGCATATAAAGCAAAAAGGAAGAAATGCCATGTAAAAAAATTAGGGGAGAGGGGTGTAAAAAAATTAGGGGAGAGGGGTCCTAGTGGAGCACCCTAACTTTGCGTTTCTCAAAATCTTATGTGGAAATTCCAAATCACTCTGAATTCTACAACAGTTTATTTGGTAACTCATGTGCTTCTATATTTTGTTTTAAGGCCACATCATCAAATATGATGTCACATCAGCATGCTTTTTGTTAAGGTATCCAAAAAGGCCAAAAAAAAAAAGTGAGACCAATAGTGGTGCAGTAAGTCATGTTTTATTGGTGCACTGATGTGGCATCACATGATTTGTCACTTTGCGTACTTTTATGGATAAAAAGTGTTTTGCAATTTGATATTAAAGTGCTCCACTATGGGGCCCACTGAGGACTACTTATATCCTCACTATTAGACCCTACTCCATTATGGGCCCCTCTCCCCTATTTGTGGCCATTTTAGAAAAACCTCAAATGCGCTTGGAACAAAACCCGAGAACTACGCATAGGTTTGGTGGTGAGACCATTATATAGCGCAAAAGCAATCGATATAGGTATGTTCATTTTCGTTTTACAGAGTACATCTAGACCAACAATCATTTTAACGTTTGGCTTTCTTCTAAATATCCATTGGTCTATTTTCTCCGAATTAAATGTTATGTTATGGCAGAATTTACAAAATTGGCCAAAATTGTTATTTGATTTACTTGAGAACTATTAATATTGACAGTTAATAATTTTATATTTCGTTTATATTTAAAATAATTTAAAATATATTTATTTAAAAAAAATTAAAATGTTATTTTAATTATATGATGAATTTTAAAAATTATTTTTATGAATTGTGATTGTCAAATATTTGTACATGAAATTTGATATTCTTCACATCTTTTAATATTCCATAGAGTCAAATGATATTCAATGAACTCTAATTGTCATATATTTATACACGACACTATAGTAGACCTGAAATTTGATACTCTTCACATCTTTTAGTATTTCATAAAATCATGCCATATTCAATGGACTGGGATTGCCATATATATTTGTATATGACATGACAATAGACCTGAAATTTAATACTCTTCACATTTTTTGATATTTCATAAAGTCAAGTCATATTCAATGAACTATGATTGTCATATATATTTGTACATGATACACTGTAGACCTGAAATTTAATATTCTTCACATTTTTTGATTTCTTAAAGTCAAGTCATACTCAATGAATTGTGATTACCATATATATTTGTACATGACACTGCAGTAGACCTGAACTTAATACTCTTCACATTTTTTGATATTTTATTTTATAAAATCAAATTATATTAAATGAACTATAATTGTCATATATTTGTACATGTCACGTCAGTAGACCTGAAATTTGATACTTTTGTATTTTTTAATTTTCCATAAAGTCAAGCCATATTTCAATGACCTGTGATTGTCATATATTTGTGCATGACACAACAATAGACACAACAATAGACCTGAAATTTGATGGTCTGTAAATTTTTAGGTTTTTTATATATAATATGATAAAAGATTATTCTTGTAAGTCCCAAAACTACTGCCGTGTCGTGTACAAATATATGGTAGTCACAGTCCGCTGAACATGGCTGGGCTGTCGAATATCAGTTTGGTCTTTCTTTTCTAAGATTTTGTCCAATCTTCCCTGCCAAGCCATTTGTAAGGGGCTAAAAGTCCTCGTTTTTTGCCGGCCCTTACATAACACAGTCTATGGTGACGGGTTTTTCTCGCACGCGGAAGACAAGTGGTGAAATTAGTGTCTGTTCTCGCATAGCAAAACAAGTAGCGCGGAAAATGGGAGGAAAGCAATCATTTTTGTCTTTGAGACTTTGCCTGAACGAGTTGAAGAGGTGGTGCGTAAAGCTTTCCATCATCCTCATGAACATTTTTACATTAAGCTCACAAATAATCAATCTAAAACCTAGAGATTTAGGAAGATGATGAAAAGTATAAGAATACATAGTTAACAAGTGACGCAAGCGTCGAGTTTCTGTCGAGAGGTAAACAGTATTTAGATAGGAGTTAGAAATATAAATGTATTAAATATAGTTAGAAAGGTTTGAAATAGACCATAAAAGATGTTTGTAGATGCATATGCATATAGACATTTATGCTTGTATAAAGACGTGCAACATTTGTACATGGGCACATATGTGCATAGACACATAGATGGATGCATATATCCATATTTGCATAAATAGATGCATTCATGCATGGTATCCATATATGCATACAGACATGTACTCATGGATACATGGATCCATAGACACATCTACACATTTATTGATATATGCATCCATGGATGCATGTATATATGAGCTTTATAAAGAGTATTTACATTTTACCTTTTCTGATTATGTAGAGGTAAGTTTGGGTAAGTCTGTTGAGAGCTATTCATTGCCTAGAGAAGTTAGGAAAATTATTGAAGTCAAATTTTTAATAAGTTTTTGTTGTATATAAATTAAAGTATTGAATAGGTGTTTAGAATCTATTTTATCTAGTGATGTAGAGGTAAGTTAGAGTATGTTTAGAAGTATTCATTGTCTAAATCTTTCAAGAGAAATTCAACATTTTTATAGTTATATGAGATAGATAAAAAAATTTATTGAAAAATCAAAATTTTAATATTTTTTTTATATATAATTTTTTTCAATAGATATATAGAATCTACGTCTTCTTATGTAGAGGTAAACTTGGATAATTCTATTAAGAAGTATGTATTGTATAAGTCTGTCCAAAAGAGCTCAACACTTCTATGGGTTTTATAGAGATAAGTTAAAAAATTTATTGAAAAGTTTGAAGTTTTAATAAAAATTTTGTTTTATATAAATAAAAATATTGAATGGACATTATTAAAAATATAGTACTTATAATTTCTAATTAAAATTAAAAGAAATATGTTATAGTATATGGGTGAAAATTGTATTTTTTTATTTTTTAAATTTTGAATTTATTTTAATTGAGTTGTTTCTAATGCAACTAATAATGTACAATTGATCATATTTTTGTGTGTAAGAGTATACATCTGATCTTCAATTTTTTGATTTTAATATTTGTAATTACAGAAATTTAGATTCAAGCTGACTCCCTTCTTTTGAACTGTTATTTGTCTCTTTGAAAGTAAAATGTTTAATTTGTGTGATATGATATTATATCAAAGGAAATTTTTAATTCATTATTGATCAACCAGAAAATCATAGAGGAGCTCCACTACACTGTGCATCATCATATTGAGAGTATATTATTTGACATTAACATGAATATTCTAATAAAAAGTTTGTTTTTATCCAGGGAGAGTTATTTAAATTTAAATGTTATAATATATTCTTTGACGGTTAAAATAAATAAATAACTAAAATATTAATTTAATGATGTTTTGTTCGGTGTGCAATCAAGTTTTAGTGGTGGTAGATTTCTATTTTCTTTGAAGGAAACAATTGCCTCCAGGTGGAAAACGAGAGAGGGGTAATAGTGCCGAGTGGTGAAAATAAAATTTGGGGATTAGCCACCTGTCCCGTTTACTCTTAAGCTATCCTAATAAAATTGGAGGAATGGAGGCAGGAGGGGACACGGTAAAAATAAGAAATTTGCTCTGGTAAAAGGGGAAAAACAAAGGAAGAAAGGAAAAAGAAAGCAGGAAGAGTGGTCTCGCCATCAAATTTGATTTCAACAACAAATTCAGATACCTTCGTTGCTAATTTCCCTATTCTGGATTGCAAATAAATAGGCATGGATTTACTGCATTACAATTGTGTATTTATCTTCTTGTGTGTATCTGACTGCTTGTCAAGGGTATTTCAGTTATCTCTCCCGATTCTTAAGATATCTGTATCTAGAAGTTTTTAGCATATCTCAATTTCTGAAGTCGCCTGGTCATTGTTTAATTTTATTCTAAATTCAAGTATGATATTATATTTGTCCTCTGCCAGCACCCATCTCCCAATTTTTATTTTGGAAAAATCTGCGTATAACTATTTCCATCTTCCTTATCTGGTTGTTAAGCTCCTTTTTGTGACGCGGGTAGTGAGGATACTGGTAAAGGTTTTAGGAATTAGATTTTATCTCAGCCCATCTGAAACCATCGGCAACCTAACACTGTTGCTGCGTTTAGACATTGGAGGGTGTATACATTTTAAATAACGTCCATGATATCATTTGCATCCTGTCTCAGCTGCAACACTTTAACGTAGCAGACTGTAGCAGTGTATAGACTTTGGAGGGTGAATAAATTTTAAATAACGTCCCTGTTACCATTTGCATTCTGTCACAGCAGCAACTCTCGAGTGTAGAAAAATGTAGAAGTATAAATAGCCTTCCAGATACGTTGGTAACCTGTCACATTCCGCAGTACTTGAAAATAGAATATTGTAGAGATTTAAATAATCTTTCTGATTCCATCATCAGCTTGTCCTAGCCGCAGCACTTTAAGGTAGGGGCATTGAACTACATTTCTTTGAAGAATTCTGTCATACAGTTGCTCACCTGGTTATGGCATCCTGTTTCAGTAGAAACACTTGAACTTAGGATGTTGTAGAAGTGTAAATTATTTGTCTGTTGCCATTGTCAACCTGGCTCAATTGAAGCTCTTGAACATAATAGGAGTTCCTTAAACCTTATCAACAGAATCATTTATGTGCGTATACTGCAATTCCTAAACATGAAAATGTTGCTTACTATTTTAAATGCTTTTATGCTTTTTAAGATGAAATTTGTTAAAAGAGATCCATGTGTAATATGTTGTCTAATATTCTTTACTATTGATTCTTTTTTTTGAAGGGAGGATATGAAAATGTATCTGTTTCTTTTTCTCTCTTTAAATGTCTATTAAAACAATTACTTTGAATACGCTCACCGTTCCCTATAGACAAGTCAATTACCAAACCTTTAATTCTGTTTACTTGTGGAAATCTGCGTAGCCTATTTTTTTAAAGAGAGTGCACTTATAAAAAATAAAATATAATAACAAGGAGGTAAAGCCCATAGTTTGAAGGCTGTAGTAGCTAAACTGCATTTGCATGTATAAATAGTGTAAACTTTGGGGAGGTTATTTGTGTTTGTGTACTGGAACATTGGATCATGCACCTGCTAATACCATGTACATTGTTGTCCAATAAGTCTTAGGGCTCATTAAATTTGTGCACTGTACTAAGACAAAATGAGAATCACTGTTAATCACCAAGGTTGAAAGCATCAGGAATGGCTTTGTGAAGAAATTGGCATTTTCGGCTACTCAGACAAAGGAAAGTATATGACTTCTTAAGCTGGGAAAGTATGACTTCTAAAGCTGTTACTCCCAAATCAATTTGACAGTCAGCAACTGCATTGTGGGTAAATGACGAATATGTAAACCAGAGGTCATGGCAATCCTTAGTTGTCTAGTGCAGTGATTTTGATGTTCCAAAATGAGGAGTATATCTATAGGGTAGAATTTTTTTTTGTACCTGTTAAGTATATCTTGTGGCAGCAAACACATGTTTGAACAGAAACTCAGATAGCGCAAAATTTAACAAAATATCCCCTTCTCAGTGTAATCGAGTTGTGACTTATACCATATGACATTGTAAATAGGTTTGAAAACATTTTTAAATTTTCAAGCTGCTTACATCCTAAGAATGTCAATGTATGAATAAAATGAAGCATGTAGAATTTAACAAAATATCTCCTCCTCAGTGTAATTGATTTGTGACTATACCATATGAAATTGTAAACAGGTTTGAAAACATGTTTTAATTTTCAAGCTGCTTACATCCTAAGAATGTTAATGTATGAACAAAATGAAGCATGCAGAATTTCCTTTTTGGGACCAAACCAAGTGTTCATTAATGGATTTACTTATTCAAGTGCAATGTTTCAAGTCTAAATAACTGGGGCTGTAATTCATACAAAGTGCTTGGAATACAACCACAGAAAGTGAAAATGGCAATACCAGTATCATAAAATTATCTAATGGATTGGCTCAAGCATTCTAATTCTTCAGAGAACGTAATAGAGAAAACATGAAACAAAGCATTTTAGAGCCAAAGACACTAATTATTTTATGGAATATTTCACACATGTTAATTGTAGCACACACATATACTATCCCCTCTTGGGTGGGTGAGATGAGATAGCTCTAGGATACAAACTCTTCTTGATCTGCATTGTACTTTTCATATAAAATAAACTCTTATGTTTTTCTTAATACAGAAAACTCCCACACAGAGCAGGCAATATTGCTTGATTTCTTGCAAGTAAAGTTACCCTTAAATATCAACATCATCCTTTAGGCAAGCAGTCCTCAAGCAAAGAGCACCGATGTTGGAATCTATAATCCAATAAAGAATAACAACATATATAAAACTTATAAAGCAAAAAATAAATCGACATTTATAAACTTATAAAGAATGTGTAAAGCATTTGTTCATCATCCTTCATTAAAGAGCAAGAAATGACATCTCAGTCACACAGTGCAATGCCTTCTAAGACATCCGCTGTCAAAATTTAAAATTCCATGCAAAAGCAAAGTTTTTTCTCTACTGAGGTGGTGCATAACTCATAATTTTTTTTATTTATCAAAATTTATGGAGTAAATTTGAGGGAATAAATTAGAGGATTTTTGAAATACGGTAGCTAAAGACTTTCACAGAACTGGTGATCATATATATTATAATCACCAAATTTATTTATCAAAATTTATGGAGTAAATTTGAGGGAATAAATTAGAGGATTTTTGAAATACGGTAGCTAAAGACTTTCACAGAACTGGTGATCATATATATTATAATCACCAAATATTTACAAGGCTTTCAAAAGATCTTGTATAGAGAATAAGTATCCTTAAGAAATCAGTTTTTAAAAGTGTAATTAGACAATAGACTTTTAAATAAATTGGCAAATTCCCCAAAACATAATAGCAGTAAGGCTTTGAAGCTAGCAATCCTTGTTCTTTGAAGTCACTAGTGCCTTACAAATACAAAAGGTTGATTTTGAAATGCTGGGGCTTAGAGCCCAAATGCTTAACCCAGATGCCCAATGTACAAACCTCAGTTATGGAGAGACTCTCCAACAAATGAGGGTCACCAATTTTAGGGATTCAAATACCCTAGGACTTGCACATAATCAAAGAGGACATGAGTCAACTATGCAAAAAAGTATATGCCCAATAGCCTAACCTCTGAGAACCAATTAAAGACATTGATTTTTCCACAGCCCATAATACTGATATTGAAATTTTTTGGATTTAACTGTGAATACTTTTTCCATTTTTCCATCAACAATCAACCATGAGGCTGTAGAGAG
Source organism: Sequoia sempervirens (assembly GCA_007258455.2). NCBI lineage: Eukaryota > Viridiplantae > Streptophyta > Pinopsida > Cupressales > Cupressaceae > Sequoia > Sequoia sempervirens. The sequence continues at coordinate 127,259,837 of VDFB02047230.1, read as the reverse complement.
CAAAAGAAGACAATGTAAAATGGTAAATTGCAGACAACAACTAATTACATAGAGGAAGTGAGGTGATACAGGAACCAAGTGATCACAGGGGTTAAAAAATAAACTAACTATTTTGAAAGTTAACACAAATAGTATAAAATTGAAAATAAGTGACAATTAATTTAGTAGCAGACGTGCAAAAGAAGACAATGTAAAATGGTAAATTGCAGACAACAACTAATTACATAGAGGAAGTGAGGTGATACAGGAACCAAGTGATCACAGGGGTTAAAAAATAAACTAACTATTTTGAAAGTTAACACAAATAGTATAAAATTGAAAATAAGTGACAATTAATTTAGTAGCAGACGTTATGGAAATTAGTTACACATAGTTTCTACAATCATAGTAGTACAAGCTTTACAAAACACACAAAATTCAACTCGCTAAATCTTAAGTTTAGTTAGATCGAGCAAGCAATCATTTGCTTAAGATGAAGTAGCCTCACTTATTTACCCACATAATATGCAGACAAATCCTTAAAGCAGCTTAAGAGTAATCACTGTAATAGTAAGAAAGAGGAGCATATACTTAGATAAATAAACATCAATTATTATTAAGAGGTGTCTTTTATCAATTTAACCTTTACAAATCAGCAATGGTTTTGCAATTTCAGTGAAATGATAAAGAGTGACTACTTCTGATGCAAAAAATTTTGTAAAATTCCTCTAGTCTGCCATTTACAGCAAATTGCATATGCCAGATAGTAAAAGATTAAATACTTTGATCAATTGGATCAAAGGAAAAATGGAAAAAATAAAGTCAATGTGAGCTCTATGCTCTTTCACCATGAATCCTAGCGAGCTGAACGTCTCTAGGCATGATGGTAACTCTCTTGGCATGAATGGCACACAATTTGGTATCCTCAAAGAGCCCCGCCAGCTATGCTTCTGCTGCCTCTTACAATGCTAGGACAGCATGGCTTTGGAATCACAGATCTATCTACAACAATCAAAACAAGATAGACATTTAACCAGGCTACATAACTGCCAGCCATAAACAGACATAAGAGAAACATAATTTTCAAGGACTGAAGCTATAACATTATAAAACGAAAAATCTTGATGTAACATGGAGAAATAAGGAAAAGTAGCGGGAGGATGGATGCGTACCTTAAAATCCTGTGCAATTTCTCAGACTAGTCTCCGAAAAGGCTGTTTCCAGATTAGAAGCTCAGTCATCTTCTGGTACTTACGAATCTCACTGATATACAACAAAACCATGAATCTCACTGATATACAACAAAACCATGAAGTTAGATTTGGCAATGATTCATCAAAACAAATTTTAAAATTAGAAGCCGTACCATGTCAACCATGAATCTCACTGATATACAACAAAACCATGAAGTTAGATTTGGCAATGATTCATCAAAACAAATTTTAAAATTAGAAGCCGTACCATGTCAAGCAACTTGGGGTCTAGCAAAATAAACAACATGAAACTCCCCATATAGATCAGAAATTCAAACCCTGGAACATTAACAAAGCTTTCAAACCACAAAATTAAAGCCAGAGATAAATTAAACAATCATACCGCAGAGTGACAGTTCCAGAACGATATCTGTGTGGCTTTTTCACTCCCCCTATTGTGGGGACAGATTTATGAGCGGCCTGCAACACGAAACAAACAATAACCTAAATTTAAAACCCTAACACCACACAAAATACGTATGCACAATTGAACTGGGGCATCTAAGAGAGTAACCTTGTGGCGAACTGCTTCCTGGGAGCTTTCCCCCCCTATGGACTTACAGGCTGTCTGCTTTGTATGGGCCATCCTCCCTTCAAATGGATCTGCAATCACCAGATTTAAAAAAAGGTTAAGCCATCGCCATGTCTCGCAAACAATATAATAGTGATCACCCATCTCAGGTGAATAATACCCGCAAATGTCATTAAAGAAAAAAAAACACAACTTTTAACAATTTTAGCTTATCTTTCCTAATACAAAGCTTTCACAACAGCTGAAACAAATGAGATCCTAGACCGAAAACTGAAAAAACAATTGAGATCCTAGACCGAAAACTGAAAAAACAATTGAATAGGTAAGCAGATGAAATGTATAGTTTTTCTTTTGAGCTTTGGGATTATATTATAAACATTTTGCCCGGGTCTCAATTTATCAGAGAAGGAAAGAAATAAACAAATGACAAAAATAAAATTCATTGAGACCATGCATTTAACTTACCTCAAGATTCTACACAAATTGTGTTGTTTGTCAAAGATGCCGATGAGAAAAGATGGGCAGTTTAGAGGAAAAATTTAAGAAACCCTAACCCTAACATGTCATAATTTTTTTAAGTTGAACGAACCAAAATCAATCTCCCCACAACCACTGCTTCAATCTATAAATAAAAAGTGGATATGAAAATATCAGGGTTTTGTGGAAATTCGATTCAATTAAAGATTTGCATATTAAATGCGTATCGATGGAAATCCGATTTGCATATTAAATGTGTATCCAAGGAAATATGTGATTTAAGTATTTTGTGCTGGAAGAATGAAAGGTGACGTGGAAAACCCCTCATGGAAACATGTTTCACGAACTGGTAAAACGGTTTCCAGGCGTGAGATAGGTTTGGCGTGCAAATGGACTGGCTAAATTAAATGACCAAAGTATCCTGGCCATGCGTGGCCACCAAGTCATTCCAGTGCCTTCACCTCCAGCGAAATGCCATTTAATGCATTTAATTTGCATTCATGGATTATGTACCTCTACCTGCGAGTTTTATAAATAAACTATGCCTTTTCTTAAATTAATTTAATCAATCTATGCATTTGCATTTTCCTAATTTTTTAATGCATTTAATTTGCATTCATGGATTACGTACCTATAGCCACCAGTTTTATAAACTATGCCTTTGCTTAAATTTATTTAATCAATCTATGCGTTCGCATTTTTCTGAATTTTTAAAACGAAAATGATTTATAAAGCTACTCGGACGAATAGAAAAATAGATAAATGCTAATTTTCCAATATAAAAAATAGCTCTCCAAATTCAAACTATACAAAAAAATAAGTAATATGTTAAATGCCAAAATTTGATTGGCCGATGCTCCAAGAAATGCATTCCAGGCGAATGCAATAGTATTCCTTTGGCGGCAAGAACTAAAAAACCAAATTGTTTTACTAAGATTATAAAATTATTATTTTTAAATTAAAATAATAAGAAATAATATTAATAAATTTTTCTAACATTTTTAAATTAAAGGATTAATTTAATTAATAATATCTATTTATTAAATAAATTATATTGTAAAAATTAAAACAGAGATATTTTTTAGATTTGAAATAATAGAAAGTATAGGTCTATTGTATAAAAGTATATTATTGTGAACGAAAATAACGAACTTTTAGAATTGGTCTAGGTCAATTTAATAAATATATACATAAGTATACAATAATATAGACTAACAATCAATAATTGACATAATGTTACTTTGACAAATATACATTTCATAAAAAGTAAAAGAGAATAAAAATATTTGGTATGATAAATAAAGAATAATATAAATTGGGGAATATTTTGATATGACCTTGATCTCTGTCTTGGAAATGCAATTTCTTATTGTAGTGAATGCTTTTATTTTTGTGCTTGACATGTGCACTAGTATAGAATAGGTTTGCATTTGTAAAATAGATTCCTAAATAAAATTTAGTCCTTTGCTCTTAAACTCATCCTACCTCTCAAACAAAATCTTTCTCGTCTACTCACTTGGTTGGTATCAATATATTATGTGTCTTTTTGATAAATTTACCAAATTCCAATTTTTTAAAATACCTTAGAAGAGTTGTTAGGTCACAAGGAAACATTGCCTAGATCCATTACCAACAAAAGTGTACAAAGATGTAAATCCATTCAATTTTTTAAAGTGTCTTAAGTGTTTTGCTATTAATCTTGTATTTAATGATCTACAATGATATTAAGTGCTAGTACATGGCATTACATCACATAATGTGTGTTTATATAACTCTAGGCAAGAAAGATAAAGATAGATAGTTATGTTAGGAGGTATAACCTATTGTGGGAGAAAGTGGTGAAGTGTAATGACATGAGTGTGTTAGAAAAACTAAATAAAGAGCTAACATTAAAATATAATAAATTATTTAAAAAAGAATATTGACATACAAAATATTTGATAAATCTCTAATATAAAAATAATAAAAAACTTAAAACAGGTAAGAAAAAAGGAGAAGAAAATAAGAAAAGAAGAATAATACAACATCATTAAAAAATAACCTAGTGCAAATGTCAAAATAGTTGAATACAAATATAAGAAAGAATTACAAAAATTACATATTTGAAATTTATTTTTAAAATATTTTTTTAACTATTTAATTTTTTTATTATTTATTTAACTATATTATTTAGAGATATTTTATTGTATTTTATATTTTATTATATATAATAAATTCATCTCATCTAATTAATAACTAAACCTGAATTTATAACACACACGTATATAAAGTAGTGGTTAGAAATTTTAGAATTTTAATAAATATAAAGTATTTCAACAATAATTTATTGAATAATTTTAGAATTGATAATTTAAGAAAACATATAACTCAAATATATCTATTTAAATAAAGTTTTTATTTTTTTTACATACAAAATTTACATTTAATTTTTTATAGATATAATAAATTAATATTCTACCAATTAATAGTTAATTACTAGTCAATATTATATATAAGAAATATTTTATTTTATTCGCATTTTTACTGCATATAATAATTTCATATAATCTAATTGATTAATAAATATTTTTAAATTAAAAATTATATGATTAGATATATAAAGCAGTAATTTGAAACTTTACAATGTAATAAATACACATCTTAAATATATTTATCCAAATACATATTTTTTGTATATATGAAAGTTATAACTTTTATAGATGTTTATAAATTAAAATTTATCAATTAATAGTTAATTATTAATTAACAATATTTAAAATTTATATTTTAGTTATTTATACATTTCAATTTTAGGATTTATTATTTAAATTTATTATAATTTGATTGATAAATTTATATTTTGAGGGAAAAAAAAGATTAATAAAATGAACACTGAATCAAATATAGCTAAACTTATATGAAATAGCAATATAAATGTAAAAGATAAAAAGTAAAAAATTATCAAAAATAAAAAATGATAGAGAAAAATGTGATAAATGTACAATATATATTATAGTTGATGATATCAAAGTAGAAATGAGACAACATGTAGGTGAGATGTTAATAATTTTCGATGAACATATCAAGAGGTGAAAAATAGATCAAGAAGGAGATTACAAAGATATATGCATTTAGATGAATTCACTAAGATAGAAAGATAACAACTACAACAACATAACTATGAATTAGTTCAATTACATTCAAAGAAATTGTCAATCTCATGTTCATGTTGAATTTAATTCTAAAGAAATGTATTCTATTATATAAAACATTTGATACAAATAAAATATAATATTGTTCAAGATTTTATGGATTTTGATAATTGAAATAATATAGAAAGTAAAATTTCATAGAACAATTAACATCCCAATTAAAAAGATGGAAAATATTGTAAAAAAAAGAAAGAAACAAACAAAAATAAGTGAATACTCAAAGACTAAATAATCTCTACATATTATAATAACCCCTATTTATTTGAGATCTCAATTAATCTACTTCACTTATTTTAATCAATAAAATCTAATCTCAACAAATCCATTTCATTTATTTTAATCACTTCAAATCTAGATTTTATTGAGATTGATATATCATCATTTAGACTTACCCATATTTGTAGATTGTATTTTATTACTCACAAGTGTGAAAAGAAGAAGAAATCTGTAAAACCATGTAATGTCCATAAGAATTTTCTTACTCCTCGATAGGCCTCGTTGTAGTGAATATTGTGCCACGCTCGGTAGAATTTGGACAAGCATCTCCTTATTGTCCAGTTCACAACAAAGTGTTAAAGGAAAAATTTTAACATTTATTTTATTTCTAAAAGGGGAGCCAAACATAATGTGAAATTTTTGGGGTAGATAATTTACGACAATACATTTAGCATTGACTTTAGTGAGATTATGAACTTATGCTCATGCTCACACTAAAGTAAGGATAATCCAAATGGGCTCATTTATCAAGACACTGAAGAAGTAAGATACCACTAAGTCTAGGAATGTGCTTTCCCCCAGGGTAAAGATCTTACTACACAACATTTAGAAGACAAAGAAATGCACATACATAAGATACAATGTAAATAATGATCAAAAACTAAGAATACACAATGAAGACACAAAGAAAAATATACATGAACATAAGATAAAATAATTATGCAAACAAAATGCAAACATGATGCATACACAATGTAAACACAATGCATACACAATACACAATGTAAAAATGACACAAACATGCAAAAGGGGTATGGCATCACAAACTAGCAAGATCCATAGATACTTACTAGGATCCATACACAAGATATCCATATATCATAGGCTAGAAAAGTCTGATTTTTACTAGCTAACCACGAGTATATAAAAAGCATCACAAGCTAGTGAAGTTTGGTATTCACTAGGTGATCTTGATAAGAGACAACACAAGGCTAGTGAAGTCCAATATTCACTAACTATGTTTTTACAAAAAGGGAGTAATTGAAAACACACAAGGGCTAGTGAAGTTTGATATTCACTAGGTTAGTTCTCATGTTAACTATCTTAGGAATTATACTTAGAATAATTTTGATAAGGCACTAAAAAATATGATCAATATGCCAAAAATACATCACAAAGTCCCAATTTGTGTGAAACAAAGTGAATCATATAATGTAATATATCGCCCCACCCTAATGTAATTTCTAACACCAACTGGGAGCAATTACCTTTAAGGTAGAATAAAATGATATTTACAAAACAACAAGGCATGAGAGTTTATTGGGAAACCCTATGCCAAATGATATATTCCCAAGAGAGCTAAATCATGACAAGGGGTTTCCCCTAAAACAAAACTACATAAAAAACAAGACAAAGATAACACATAAGGGATCCACAGATCTAGAGTCGGTATAGATGAAGGATAATGGATAATATGATCTTGCTTAGAATTGGAATCATTCCCCAAATAATTGTTTTTTAAATATGATCAAAAGGGAGGAATGAAACATGAAGAAAACATAAAATGATTTTGGGTCATATTGGAAGAGACCTAAATGTTTTAATACTTTGTATTGTTCCCAAAAGGAAAAAAGAAAATATGTGTCACAATAGATTCATTTTCTTTGTGTCCTTGTGTTAGTAAGAACAACAAGGATCATCCAAAGAAAACTAACAAACAACAAGACACAATAGGAAGCACATTATGGGGAGATCACATTACATGTAAGAAAAGCACACAATGAGACAATGGTACCACACATGTGAGCTAATCTATAGCAAGTTAGTTGCATCCCAATCTTTCTTATCATAAATGGAAGGTGAACAAAAATGTAAAGGAACAATAGAAAGTGTGATACAAGGAGAGGTGTTAGATTCAACACATGGTAGGTCACTCTCATTTGGAGGACCTCATAGTTGCTCTCATCTAGATTCATTGATTTTTCAAACATAAGAGATACATTTTTTGAATGTTGATCATCTCTTTGAACAATATAATTGTTAAATATTTTATTTGATGTGGAAAAATGTTAGCTATTTATTTTAATTCTTGTGAAAAAATTATGGTGTTTCCTTTATATTTATATTGACCTCTATTTGGGCGGGGGCCTAGCTCGATTGGCTAAAGCATCCTATTGTAGGCAAGTGGTCATGAGGTCTAGTCTCCTCCCAAACCCATGGTACCGGAGGGCATGTCATGCCAGCACCATTGGTCACGTGAAAAAAGTTTACCAGGGGCACTGCAGTTTATAGGGGGACGGATACCCGACCGATTCCTGCAATTTAAAAAAAAAAAAAGAGAAAAATTTATTGACCTCTATTTGCATGTGTGACTTGAAGTATTGAGTTAACATTTCTATCAACATTTTCTCATCATCTATTAAATGTAATTTTTTATCATTGTGGACCAAGATCCATGTTGTTTAATTCTAATAATTAATTAGCATTCTTATATTATTGAAATCTATTACAAATAGGGCCTTTAGGTGCCAAAAAAATGTTCATTGTATAGTAACTTTATTAACAAATATAAGACATGTTCAATAAAGCAAGTTTATCCAGTCCATGTTGAAATATTATTTATGAAATTTTAAAATAAATCTCAAAATTTATATTACGATTAAGTATACCTTGATTTATTTCAAATTTTTTTCTTCATAATATATTTCATCTTCTTAGTTGCGATCTTAATTTGTCTATTATCAAAATTCATTAAATCTTGAACAAATTCTCCTTTATTTGTATCACATGATCTATTGCAATATAATTCACCCGTTTAGAATTAAACTCAATATGAACATGAGATTGGAAATGTCTTTGAACTAATTCATAGTTACATTCTGGTAATTGTTATATTACTATCTTAGTGAATTGATCTAAATGCACATCTCTTCACAATATTCCTCCTAATCTATTTTCACCTCTTGATAGGTTCATAGATAATTTGTTATCGTCACATATGCATTTTCTCTCATATCTACTTTGATATCATCAACTATCATATATGCCCTACATTTAACACATCTTTCTTTACCATTTTTATTTTTGATAATTTTTGACTTTCTCTCTTTTGATATTTTCCATTTTTTATGTTGTTATTTCATATAATTTTAGCTATATTTGCTTCAATTTCTTTATTTTTTGTTTTCAATATATAACCTTCAATAAGTAATACATAGAAAATTAGAATTAAAAATATATCAATCAAATTATAATACATTTAGATAATACCTCCTAAAAATTAAATTTATAAATTTGAGTATATTTTGAATGACATAAATTATATAAATGAAAATAAAGTATATCAAATATGAAAAGAAACAAAATAAAAAGAATTCTTAATCTTTGATATTATTTTTTAAATTTATATTTAATATATTGTTATTTATTAACATTCTAATTTATAATAAAAATAATAATATTAATTTAAATTATGGATTAAAAATAAATAAATAATAAGTAAAGTATTAGAATTTATTTTTTAAAAATATTTAACATTTCTAATTATCAAGAATTATGAAATTATTTTAAAATAATTTTTTATTTAAATTTTTCTACTAATTGATTTAAATAAATTAAACAATTATTTTAACAATTTAGTTTTACATTAAAGATGAATTAAAAATCAATTAAATAACCAAACCATCATGAAATTGCATATGGTGGTGGGGGCATAAAAATCCATTACAAATTTGTTCTTAGCTTCTATATTTATAAGATTCACCTACGGAATACAGCATTCATAATCACCCGGAAGCAAAAGGTCAAATTTATTTCCTCGTCAAAGCAAGCCTTACGTGAGAAGGCACCCTGCGACAGAGGATCTAAACATTTTAGCTGTAGTATAGGGCGTAAAACTTAAAAAGAAGATTAATAATGGGAATCTAATAGAGGTCCACTAGATACTGTAGAGATTTCATGACTACTTGTGTATCAGCATCCATCTTTCCTTGGAGCATTAGGAGAACTTGAGCCATGCTTGGCCTCTCATTCTCATCCCTTGCAATGCATACCAAGCTTGTAAGAGTAGCTCTTCTCTATTGACAAATGATGCTGCAAATCTTTTACCTCCTTGCATGTTATGCGTTACAATTTACTTTGAATTGCTGTCAGTATAATGCATGTTCATGCAGCGGCTGTTTTTAATTTTTAGGTTTTTTTTAGTTTCCTGTTGCTGCCCTTTCTTCAACGCAGCAAATTATGCATGTTCTTTTGTCTATGTTTAGTCTCTTCTAGGTTCTTCTTTTTTGAATCTTTTTGTAACTTTTTTCCTTGTATTAGCATCGTTGTTTTCTATTTAAGTATGAATAAAGAAGACAACTTGTTGTAGCTTGAAAAATATATACAGAAATTATGTGTATTACAGTGGCTCTATTCTGCCTTGTTTTCTGATAAATAAAATTAGTTTGTGTGTCTGATAAAATATTGTTTTCTGTTATGTTTTCTTTACTTTTCTGTTTGGCTTTATCAGCTGGTTTTGGAAGTAGGGGTCTAGATTCTACATTTGGTATCAGAGCAGGTATTTTCTTTTGGGTTAAAGATTTTGTGGTTAGAATTTTTCCAAAGGTTTATCATGTCAAACTCTAACTCCTTGCCTAGTCCAGAATTTGATGGAAATGAGTATGATTATTGGTGCATAAAAATGATGACTTTTTTGATAGGAAAGGATTTGTGGGAAATTGTTGAATTAGGTTACTAAGAGCCAACTGATTGGAATGCCCTCACAGCCAATGACAAAACAGCTAAAAAGGAAGCCAAGAAGAAGAATTCTCAAGCTTTGTTTCACATTCAAATGGCTCTTGAAAAGAGCTTATTTCCAAGGATATAGCGAGTGCAAAGACAACAGAAGATGCCTGGAAGATTTTAAAGGAAACTTACAAAGGAAGTGATCAGGTAAAAGTAGTTAAGTTGCAAACTTTAAAAAGAGATTTTAAAAATTTGAAATGCAAGAATCTGAGAAAGTAAGTGATTATTGTGTGAGAGTTAAAGATGTGGTCAAGAAGATGGCTGCACTTGGAGAAATTGTGAACAGAGAGGTTCTAATAAAAAAGGTATTGCAAACTCTCACCCCAAAGTGGAACCATGTTGCCATTATCATAGAAGAAAGCAAAGATTTGACAACATTTCAGTTTGATCACTTGGTTGGATGTCTTATGTCACATGAAGAGAGATTGAAAGATTCATTTGGAGAAAGTGATGCGAAAGCCTTTTCATCCAAATTGCAAATCACAAAGAAAGATGATGCCAGTAGCAACACCAAAAATAATGAAGGTCAAGGTAGAGGCAAAAATCAGAATTATGCAAAAGGAAATAGAGGTAGAGGTGGTTCAAGAGGAAGAGATGGTGGAAGAGGTGGTTCCAGAGGGCGAGGTAGAAGCTCTTTTGACAAGAGAAATGTTCAATGTTACCATTGTAATAAGTATGGCCACTATGAAAGGTAATGCAGATTAAAAGAAGGTAAAAGTGTTAATTATGCTAAAGAAAGTGATGAAAATCCTCCAAATCATTTATTTTTATCTTATTCTAAAGGTGAAAGTCATAGTAAAGAAGTTTGGTATCTAGATTCTGGATGCTCTAACCATATGACAGGGAATGAGAACTTGCTTTCAACAAAGGATGAGAGTTTCAAGTCCAAGATTCAGCTTGGTGATGACAAATCATTGGAGGTTGTTGCAAAAGGAGCTATGGAAGTCCACACAAAAGAAGGTATAAAGAGTGTCAATGATATTTATTACACTCCATAGTTAAAACATAATTTGTTAAGTGTTGGACAACTATGTGAGAAGAACTATAAAGTTGTTTTTGATAATAAGAAATGTACATTTTTTAATAAGAATCAGGGCAATAGGATTGTGACTGTTGTGCCTATGACAAAGAATAGAATGTTCCCTTTGAAATTTGGTGAACATAACAACAGCCTTGCTAATATGGCATATGAGGATATCAGTTGGTTATGGCATCTCAAGTATGGACATTTAAATTTTCATAGTTTGAAGATTCTCACATGATCAAATGCATTAGTTTCTGGTTTACCTAAGGTTGAAGAGCACAAGGAGGTTTGTGAAGGATGTGCTAAAGGAAAGCATGCAAGGGAAAAAATTTCAAAAGGCAATGCATGGAGGGCCCATCATCCCCTTCAACTTGTTCATTCTGATATTTATGGTCCTATGCAAACAAAGAGTTGGGGTAAGTCATCATATTTTATCACTTTTATAGATGACTACTCATGAAAATGTTGGGTGTATTTTTTGAAGGACAAAGATGAAGCCCTTGATACATTCAAGAGGTTTAAAGCACTTGTGGAAAATGAGAAAGGGTGCAAAATAAAATGTTTAAGGACCGATCATGGAGGAGAATTTTGTTCAAAATCCTTCCAAGATTATTGTGAGGAGAATGGCCTCAGGAGGCAACTCACCACTGCATACACACCTCAACAGAATGGAGTAGCTGAAAGAAAAAACCAAACAGTGGTAGAAATGGCAAGGAGTATGTTACAAACCAAGGGGTTAAGCAATGCTTTCTGGGGTGAAGCAGTTGCTACAGCAGTGTATATTCTCAATAGAAGCCCCACTAGTGCACTCGAAAAGATGACTCCTTATGAAGCATGGTATGAGAAAAGGCCTAATGTTAATCATTTCAGAGTTTTTGGTTGTTTGGATTATGTCCATGTACCTGATTAGAATAGACAAAAGTTAGATGCAAAAAGTGAGTCATGTATTTTTGTTGGATATAGTGAGGAAAGTAAGGCTTATAAATTTTTTAATCCTCTCACTAATACGCTTATTGTGTCAAGAGATGTGATTTTTGATGAAGGGGGACTTTATGGTCATCAAAAAGGCCATATGGAGAAGTCAAAATCTGTTATTGTTGATGATATTGATCATGAGCAGCCCATTAATGTTTATGCTGCAAGTGCTACAAATCCATCAAGTAGCCCCTCCTTTAGTTGTTCAATTCCAATTGCAAGTCCACCTTCAACTCCAAGTTCTGGAAGGAAGGTGAGAAGTTTGAGAGATATTTATGAAAGGAGTGCAAATCAAGCACATGAAGAAAATCCAATAGGTGAGACAGTTAATTTTGCTTTACTTTTCAAGTCTGATTTTGAGCCATCATGTTTTGAAGAAACATGTACTAATGAGTTATGGGTGCAAGCAATGAAAGAAGAGATGGATTCCATTCACAGGAATGACACTTGGGAGCTTACAGAGCTTCCACATGACAAGAAGAAGATTGGCACCAAATGGGTCTATAAGATTAAGTATAACAGTGATGGGAGTGTTGAAAGGCACAAGGCAAGATTGGTTGCCAAAGGCTTCACCCAAAAGTATGGGATTGATTATGAAGAGACATTTGCACTGGTTGCAAGACAAGAGACCATCAGAATGTTGATTTCATTAGCAGCTCAAAAGAATTGGAGCATACATGATATGGACGTGAAAAGTGCTTTTTTGAATGGGTATTTAGAAGAGGAAGTTTATGTGGAACAACCACAAGGTTTTGAAGTGCAAGGAAAAGAAGATCAAGTCTACAAGTTGAAGAAGGCTTTGTATGGCCTCAAGCAAGCACCACGAGCATGGTATGCTAGGATTGATGGATATTTTCAGAATAATGGTTTCAAGAGAAGTAAGAGTGAACCTACCCTTTACTACAAGCAAGAAGGTAATGATATTCTTATTGTGAGTTTGTATGTTGATGATTTGTTGTATACGGGTAGTAGTTCTAAGATGAAGGATGGATTCAAAATTGCTATGATGAAAGAATTTGAGATGAAAGATCTTGGTTTCATAAAATATTTTCTAGAAATAGAGGTTTATCAATGTAAGAATGAAATTTTCATTTGCCAAACCAAATATGCAAAAGATATGTTGAAGAAGTTTGACATGGTTGATTGTAAACCACGCTCCACTCCAAGTGCTCATGGAGTTGTGTTGTGTAGAGATGATGGTGTAGAAGTTGTTGATGAGACTACTTATAGAAGTATTGTTGGGACTTTGATGTTTCTAACCCACACAAGGCCTGATATTGCATATCCAGTTTCACTTGTTTCAAGGTACATGACAAATCCATCAGAAATACACATGAAGGCAGCCAAGAGAATTTTGAGGTATGTGAAAGGCACTCTAGATTTTGGTATTCATTACTACACTTCTAAAAAGTTCAATCTTGTTGGCTTTAGTGATTCAGATTGGGAAGGTAGTTTGGATGACCGAAAGTCTACATCCGGTAATTATTTTTCTTTGGGTTCTGGTTTAATTACTTGGAGTTCAAAGTTGCAAAGTATTGTTGCCCTCTCTTCCACAGAAGTAGAGTATGTTGCAGTCACTTCAGCAGGTACACAAGCATTATGGCTTAGAAAACTTCTTGAAGAAATTGGAGAAATACAGGTTTAGCCTACAGTGATTTTTTGTGACAACATTAGTGCCATTAAATTGGCCAAGAATCCTGTTCATCACAGCAGGACAAAACATTTTGATTTAAAACACCATTTTATCATAGATTTGGTGCAGAAGAAAGCAGTTGAACTGAAATACATCAGCACTAAGGAATAGTTAGTGGATATTTTCACCAAAGCAGCTGCAAAAGATCAATTTTTGACACTTAGAGATCAGATTATGAGCCCTCTCAGCATCAAGGGGGAGTATGTTGACAAATGATGCTGCGAATCTTTTACCTCCCTGCATGTTATGCGTTACAATCCACTTTGAATTGCTGTCAGTATAATGCATGTTCATGCAGCGGCTGTTTTTAATTTTTAGGCTTTTTTTAGTTTCCTGTTGCTGCCCTTTCTTCAACGCAGCAAATTATGCATGTTCTTTTGTCTACGTTTAGTCTCTTCTAGGTTCTTCTTTTTCGAATATTTTTATAACTGCTTTCCTTGTATTGGCATTGTTGTTTTCTATTTAAGTATGAATAAAGAAGACAGCTTGTTGTAGCCTGAAAAATATATACAGAAATTATGTGTATTACAGTGGCTCTGTTCTGCCCTATTTTCTGATAAATAAAATCAGTTTGTGTGTCTGATAAAATATTGTTTTCTATTCTGTTTTCTTTACTTTTCTGTTTGGCTTTATCAGCTGGTTTTGGAAGCAGGGGTCTTTCTAGATTCTACATTCTCACCTCCTCAACATCCGCATGCACTGCAATTTTTTCGTCCAGTATACTCATCATGTTTCCGTTTTGAATTTGATTTGCGGCCCATGACGGAAAGTATTGCTTATTCTGTTCGTTCACGCTCATGTCCACATTTCTTCGACCCGATATTATATCCAGTAGCATCATGCCGAAGCTGTACACGTCTGCCTTGGAAGTGATTGCTAAGCCTTCGAGCCACTCGGGAGCAATATACCCTCGAGTTCCTCTCATGCTTGTCAAAACCCTGCTGAAATCTCTTCCCACCAACTTCGCCAGCCCAAAATCAGCCACCTTTGCGCTGAAATCGCTATCCAGCAGAATGTTTTCGGGCTTTATATCGGAGTGAATGATTTGATCTCTGCATTCTTCGTGGAGATAAACTAAAGCTCGTGCAGTGCCTAAAGCGATCTCGAATCGTGTCTTCCACTCCAACAGCTTTTGTGATCCAGCGTATAGAAAGGAATTGAGAGATCCGTTGGGCATGTACTCGTAAACCAGCAGTCTTCGTGATCCTTCTGTGCAAAATCCGCAAAGCCGACCAAATTGACATGTTGTATGCTTCCAATGGTGCTTATTTCTGCACGAAACTGCTTTTCTACCTGTTTAGAACCCTCTAATTTTTTAACTGCTGTAAGCGTATTGTCCGTGAGAGATCCTTTGAAGACAGAGCCAAATGCTCCTTTCCCCAACTCATCCCTGAAATTGTTGGTTGCAATTCGCAGCTCCTTGTAAGTGAATGTCCTCAGCGAAGCAGGCAGCTCAGCTTCTGTATCTCCTCCATCACCCAGTACTCCACGCCTCCGAAGAAGAAACATAATAGCAAAGAAAGCTAAAACAAGAACGAAAGCAGTACCAGCGGGAAGTGAAATCGACAGGACACGTCCTTTCGTACTTCCTCTACTGGATATCGATTGCCGCAACTCAGAAGCAGCCATTCGAAGGAAGACAGGCCGAGTGTTTGATGCAACGCAAATATTGAACAGATCCCCAAACCACATTCTACAAATGGGAGGAGTAGACTTAGAGAGATCGAAGGCTGTGCAGGAGCAATTTTCCAGACATGCAGCTCTGCATGTTCGTAGAGTTGGGTAGTGGGGATATGGAACAGCTTCTTTCTCTGCTAAGGCTATGTCACTCTTTTGCAGGAAACCATCGGTGGTGCCGCTGCTGGGAGAGCAGTGGAGAGTGCTATTGCGAAGGCATCCGCTTGACCACCATTCTTGTGAATACCAGGCGCGATTGTCTTTGGGATTAAAGCCATCCAGACAGCTGCAGAATTGGAGATTGTTTCTGTTGCATGCTCCGTAAGCCCCGCATATATCATAAACAAAGCATAGGTCTTTTGGCACAGACCAGATGAGACTCCAGCTGGTATTATGAATTAGATAGAATGATCGTACATCTCCAGTTTTGTACAAGACTACACGCTGCATGACACTATCAAATTTTGATATTTGAATATACGTGAAGTATATCTTTGTGGGAGAAATCCTTACAAAGGGTGTTCTAAGAATTTCGGCATCGTACTTATTCAACATGTCTGGCATACCGCTGAAATGGTCAACAACCCACTCTCCGCTGCTCCAGTAACTAATATTGTTATTATATACCAGCAAAAACTGCGTCTTGCCTGGGGCAGGATCCATTTCTAAAGAGAAAGGTCCAGGTGCGGGATCGAACGAACTCTTCCAAGAAGTTAGCTTCATGCCTTTCCACATCTTCATTCCCCACAACCATGTGTCTCATGGATACAAGAAACTCTCCCAAACAATCTCAGAAATGTTGCGGACGCCCAACATAACAAAACTACCAGAATCCAATATCATTGCTCTGGAGGCTATGGATTTCTGGTTCTTCCTTGTCGACCATATTGATCGTCCCTCTGAATCATACAGTTTGAGATAGCCATCTGTTGAAAGCTTCAAAACGCCCGGCTTGTTTCTGATGGGAGTCTCTCTATTAGCCACCCAAACAACGGTCTTCTCGGAGATTTGAGCATACCAGATGCCGATGTACCAGTTATTGGTTCCATTAGGACAGAAAAACCCCAACTCGAAGGTGACATTCTTTGAAACTATGCTCTGATTTCGTCTGAGAGAGGCTCCCAAAGCGATGCTGTCTCCACCATCAACTGCAAGGGGATCGCAATTGTAAGGTAGAGTAAGCATATAAAGCGCTGAAAGGAAGAAATACCATTTAACAGACTATTTGCGGCCATTTCGGAAAAACCTCAAACGCGCTTGGAACAAAACCCGAGAACTACGCACAGGTTTGGTGGTGAGACTATTATATAGGGCAAAAGTAATCGACGGAGGTATGTTCATTGTTCATTTTACAGAGTACATTAAGACCAACAATCATTTTAACGTTCCGCTTTCTTCTAAATATCCATTGGCCTGTTTTCTCCGAATTAAATGGTATGTTACGGCAGAATTTATAAAATTGGTCGGAAATGTTACTTGATTTACTTGAGAACTATTAATATTGACAGTTAATAATTTTATATTTCATTTACATTTGTACATGACATGGCAGTAGATCTGAGATTTGATATTTTTCATATTTTTAATATTTTATAAAGTCAAACTATATTTAATGAATTGTGATTGTCATATATTTATACAAGATAGATTAGTAGACTTGAAATTTGATACTCTTCACATCTTTTAATATTTCATAAAGTCAAGTCATATTCAATGGACTGTGATTGTCATATATATTTGTATATGACACGGCAATAGACCTGAAATATAATACTCTTCATATTTTTCAATATTCTATAAAGTCAAGTCAAATTTAATAAAAAATATCTTTGTAAGTTCCAGAACTACTGCCGTGTCGTGCACACATATATATGGCAGTCACAGTCCGTTGAACATGGCTGGGGCTGTTGAATACCAGTTTGGTCTTTCTTTTCTACAATTTTGTCCAATCTTCCCTGTCAAGCCATTTGTAAGGGGCAAAAAGTCCTCGTTTTAGCCGGCTGCCTACATAACAAAGTCTATAGTGACGAGTTTTTCTCGCACGCGGAAGACAAGTGGTGAAGTTAGTGTCTGTTCTCGCATGGAAAAACATGTAGCGCGGAAAATGGGACTAAAGTGATTATTTTGTCTTTGAAGACTCTATCTTAACGAGTGGAAGAGGTGGTGCGTAAAGCTTTCCATCATCCTCATGCGCATTTTTACTTGCATTAAACTCACAAATAATCATCTAAAAACCTAGATATAGGAAGATGAGGAAAAGTGTAAGAATAGTTAAAAAATAAATAAAACCGAAGTGTTTTATTGGGATTATAAAATTATTATTTATTTTTAAATAATGAAAACAATAAGAAGTAATACAAGTGAATTTTCAATATAATTAGAAAGATTTTATAATTAAAAAGATTGGTTAAATTATTAATATCTATTTATTAAATAAATTATATTGTAAAAATTAAAACAGATTTTTTTTAGATTTAAAATAGTGGAGTATAGGTCTATTGTATAAAAATATATTATTATGAAGGGAAAAAATAAACTTTTACAATTGGTTTAGGTCAATTTAATAAGCATACACATAGTATACAATAATATAGACTAACAATCAATAATTGACATAATGTTATTTTGACAAATATATATTTTCAAAAAAAGAATAAAAATATTTAGCATGATAAATAAAGAATGACACAAATTGGTGAATATTTTGATATGACCTTGATCTTTGTCTTGGAAATACAATTTCTTATTCTACTGATTTTTTTTTGTTTCTATGCTCCACATGTGTAGTAGTATAGAATAGGTTTGAAGTTCTAAAATAAATTCCTAACTACAATATAGTGTTTTTCTCTTAAACTCATCCTACCTCTCATACAAAACCTTGTTTTTTTTGTTCACTTGGTTGGTATCAATCTATTATGTGTCTTTTTGATAGATTAACAAATTCCATTTTTTTAAATATCCTATAACACAAGGAACATTGCCTAGGTCAATTGCCAACAAAAGTGTACAAAGATGCAAATTCATTCAATTTTTTAAAGTGTCTAAATGTTTTGCTATTAATCTTGTCTTTAATGATCTAGAATGCTATTCAGTGCTAGTACATGACATTAAATAACATAATGTGTGTTTAGACAACTCTAGGCAAGAAAGATAAATAGAGATAGTTATGTTAGGAGTTGTAACCTATATTGGGAGAAAGGGGTGAATTGTAATGACATGAGTGTGTTAGAAAAAATAAATAAAGAGCTAACATTAAAATATAACAAATTATTTAAAAAAGAATATTGACAGACAAAATATTTGATAAATATCCAATATAAAAATAATAAGAAACTTAAAGCAAGTAAGAAAAAAGTAGATGAAAATAAGAAAAGAAGAATAATACAAATATAAGAAAGAATTATGAAAATTACATGTTCGAATTTTTTTTTTTTTTAAACTATTTAATTTTTTATTATTTATTTAACTATATTCTTTAGAGATATTTTATTCTATTTTATATTTTTATTATATATAATAAATTCATCTCATCTAATTAATAACTAATCTTGAGCTTATAACAAACATACATACATATATAAACTAGTGGTTGGAAGTTTTAGAATTTTAATAAATATAAAGTATTTCAACAATAATTTATTGATTAATTTTATGATTAATAATTTAAGAAAACACACAACTTAAATATATCTATCTAAATAGTTTTTTTTTAACACATACAAAACTTACATTTGATTTTTTATAGATATAATAAATTAATCTTCTACCAATAAATAGTTAATTATTAGTCAATATTATATATAAGCAGTATTTTATTTTATTAACATTTTTACTACATATAAAATCATAATTACGTAATTAGTTCAAAGAAATTGACAATCTCAAGCTTTTCAGCCTATCAATCTATGCAATTCTATTTATAAAATCATTTCGAAGGTCTTAACTACAAGAATTCTTTCTTTGCTTCCTCAATTGATTTCTTCGCAGCAGAATGGTTTTGTGCCAGGTAGGTATATTCTGGACTCTGTTATCACTGTTCATGAGAATTTACATTCTTTAATGGTCTTGAAGACTGAAGGGTTCATTCTCAAACTGGACATTTCTAAAGCCTATGATCGGGTAGATTGGAATTTTTTATTTAAAATCCTGGTCAAGTTTGGTTTTAATAATAGAGTCATCCAGCTGATGAACCAGCTTATTTCGACAGTTACTACTTCTGTCATTGTGAATGGGTCACGTTCGAGGTTTTTTCAGACTTCCAGAGGTCTCAGACAGGGAGATCCTATCTGTCCTATTTTGTTTACAATTATGGCTGAATGTTTGGGAAGAAATATTAAAAAACTTATTGATCAAAGATCCCTTGTTGGTCTAAGGCCTTCCACTTCTCTTCTAACCTGTTCCCACCAACAATTTGTCGATGACACCACTCTCATGGGAAAATCTACTGTGACTGAAGCTAAGACATTCAAAAGGATTCTGAATCTTTATGAATCTGCTTCTGGGCAAGTTGTTAACAGGGAAAAGAGTTCTATTTTTTTCCTCAACACTCCTAAGCATAGACAAGTTAAATTTTCTTGAACTCTTGGCTGTCGGATTGAGCCTCTACCGTCAACCTATCTTGGTTTTCCTTTATGCTCTAAACCCTCAGACTCATTCTGGATCTCTTTGGTTGAAAAATTCAATAAGAAGCTATCGGGATGGAAAGGGGCTCTTTTAAGTCAAGCTGGAAAAATCTAGGTCCTTAAGGCTTCTCTGCAAAATTTACCTATGTATGCTCTCAGTTTATTTAAAATTCCTGCTAAATATACTAAGGCTATTGAAAAAATTCAGAAAATGTTTCTCTAGTCAGGGGTGGAGGATAAGAAGAGATTGCCACTTGTAGGTTGGGAATTGGTGTGCAGACCTAAATCAAGAGGTGGCCTAGGCTTAAGAAAAATTAAAGTGTTGAATCTGTCCCTTCTTGCTAAATAGCTCTAGAGAACTCTTACTTTGAGAGGGGAGTGGCAAGATACTTTAAAAGCCAAATACTTTAGCAACTATGAGTCTTTTAATGATGTTATTAATTCCTCTTTATTACCTCGTGAGTCTGTCTGCTGGAATGATATGAGTAGAGGTAGAAAGGTGCTGGAAATGGGGACTGGTTGGCTTGTTGGAAAAGGAAATAATGTTATATTTTGGGAAGACAGATGGCTTTTCAAGGATCCTTTAATCGGAAATGAGAAATTCAGTAAATGAATGGATGAGTGTAAAAGGGAATTCGGGGTCTTGGTCAAAGATTACTGGAGGAATGGGGATTGGGTTGATTTGAAATCCATCAGTTTGGATCTTTGCCCTATTCAGTCTGCTTTTAGGGCCCTAAGATTGGGTCAACACTAGGTGGATGATCTTGCTGTTTGGTTAGACAATTCATCTGGTATTTATTCAGTTTTTTCTGCTACTTCTATGATGGTTAGTCTGCAGGAGCCCCCGCCCTTCTGGGCTAAGGCTTGGATTAATCTCTTGATTCCTAAAATCAATATATTCTATTGGATTATGCTACAGAATAAAATTCTCACTTTGGACAATCTTGGCAAGAGAGGAATTCAATTACCTAACAGATGCTATATGTGCAGGAATGATGTTGAGACTATTAATCATCTTTTCCTTCATTGTCCTTTTGTTTCGCACATCTGGGGCAAAATTCTTGTGCTTCTTGAAGTGGCTTAGGTTTCCCCTGCTTCGGTCGAAGATTTTTTCTTGCAATGGAAAGCTCCCTCAAAAAACCCTTTTGTGCATAGACTTTGGTCTTTTGTTCTACCTTTTGTGTCATGGAATATTTGGAAGGAAAGAAACAATAGAGTGTTTAGGGAAAAAGAGAAGTCAGAGGGGGACTTGTTTGAAAAAATTGTTAGGGCTATAAAGGAAAATTTATCTTTAACCTCTAGAAAAATGGATGATAAAGTTACTTGGTCTCTTTTTGATCTTGCTACTGCTGAAAAGTGGAATTTGAATTTAGTTGCTGTAAATGTCCCCACGCCGGCCTTTTGTGGGAGGGAGAATGCTAGTTGGATTTTTCCGCCTTTGGGTTGGATGATAGCCAATTTTGATGGTGCTGCAAAAGGCAACCTCGGGAAAGCTGGTAGTGGGTGTGTCTTAAGGGACAATTCGGGGGCTTTTATTGCGGCTTTTGTTGTGGACATTGGTACCCAAACCAATCATGTTGCGGAAGCTGTTGGGGCTTATCACGCGGTTAAATTGGCTTTTAATATGAATACTAAATTTCTTTGGCTGGAGGGTGATTCGAAGAATATAATAAACTGCATTTTGGGGATTACCCCTCCTTCGTGGACCATTAAAAAGTGGATCGAAGATACAATTGCCTTATTAAGTAAATTTGACAAAGTGAAAGTTTCCCATTCCTATAGAGAAGCCAATAAGGTGGCGGATTATTTTTCTAATGAAGGGGTTAAGAAGGGAAGGGAAAGCACATGGAGGAAGAATGATTACCTCCATTCTAAGGTGAAAGCTCTAATTTATTATGATTCTACGCATGGTAGAAAAGCTTGTTTGCGCCATGATGAAGCAAATAAAGGTTAGGTACGTCGATTTCATTAGATTTGATGGGACCGACGTCATTTTCCTTTTCAAGAAGAGTCTCTAGCACGCTTTCTAGGTGTCTAAGAAAATATGCTTAAACGAGACCTAGGGCAACTATAGGGTATGGTATAACAGAGCTGTGAAGATGGGGGGAGAGAGAAAACGTGTTGAGCCGAGTAGCTTTCAAGAGCACAGAAAAAATGCTAAAGCTTGGGAAAAAATTGAAAAGGGAGGTTTAGTCCCGTTTCTGGAAAAACTCCATGGTACTGATGAGGTGGCACTGGACTATTTCGCTAAAAACTAGAAAAATGGTGAAATTGTGTTGTTTGGCAGGAGTGTTAAGCTAAATGAGCAAATCGTTGGTGAGATCACTGGTCTTTCAACTGAGGGCGTGAAATTTTATCGGGACCGTCGGTTCTCTGATGAAGCGGTTATCAGATTTCCCAAAAAAGATAAGGAAAAGGCTAAATTGGTTAAGGTTGCCAATAGCTACTTTGATGTAGATTCCATTAAATCAATTTGGAGGAAAGTTCTGAGAGTAATTATGGAGTACATCACGGTGGATGGGTGCTTCACCAGGGGTTGGTTATCACTTTGCCATTCTGAACCACTTCCGTCACAAGGTTCGTATCTCTTTGTATTTTTATTTATTCTCTTTTCTGAAGAATTGCCTCGATGAAGTTGAAAGAAACCCTAGGCAGACTTCTATTATTCACCCTGGTCTTGTCAGGCTCATCTATGAGCATTTTCAAAATTTACCTGCTTTTCCTAAAAATGTTGCCATTGAGGAATTGGAAGATGAGGACACAAAAAGTAGCAAGGAGAATGATCCCCTGGCCCCTCCTGCTTTTGCCCTTGTTGGGTCTAAAACCACTATTCCCCAGTCCCTCTCTTGTCGGAAAGTCCTTATGGGATCTGCTCTGCCTCTTTGTCCTAGTCCGCAGCCGTCGCTTGGTGGCCTCATCCTGGGTTTTGCTTCGTCATCTTGTCTTAATCCCTAGCCATCTCCTGGTTGCTCTACCCCGGGTTTAGTCTCTGGTTTTAAAGGTATCTCGGTTACGAAATTGGTTTCGTACTCTGGGAATTCTCTGAAAATTCATTCTGATAAACCTATGGTTAGTAAAGAGTCAGACCCTAGTGCTTCTGTGTCTGGAAGATTTGTGAAGGCCCCTAATTAGGGTGATATCAATTATGCCCTAAATAACCGTAGGCCTGAGGACATAATGGGTGTGGCGAAAAAAAGTACTGATGGTTTTTTAGTTGTTCTTAAGTGGGCCCAAAAGGAAGTTAGTGTTTTGAATGATCGTAATAGGGATCTCAACAACAGAGTCAGGGATCTGGAGCAGAAGGTTAGCTGGAGTGGCAATGAGAAGGATGGATAGGACACCTCCTTACCGGGGAAAAGACAATAGTTGTAGGAGGAAAGATTAACTAAGCTGGAGGGCAATATGTCCAAGATTGGCTAGAACATCAGGGCCACTGTGGTGAATAATTATAAAATTGCTAGGCACAACACCATTATTATCAATGCTATGGTGGAAAAGTTGGAAAAAAATCAAAAGGGCTCATTGGTCGTGGACTTGGACGCGGACAGAGGTTGTAGCAGAGCTACTGCTGAAGGGGTTTCGACTCGCACCCGGGCTAATACGAAGAGGAAGGCCCTTGCTTCTCCACGTACGGTTCAAATCCTCAAGCAGGGGTTAAAGGATATGAGTGAAGTTGAAAAGGAAGCCGAGGATTTGATGAATACCTTGGAGTAGTGTTGTTGTTGTTGTTACTGGCCTTTTAGCGGTCCTTTTTTTGGACCCTATTGTCTTTCTTTGCTATCGTTTCCTTTTTTGGGACAGCTGTCTATTTGTTCGAACTTTGTTTGATCTATCTTTGTTTATTTTAACTCTGTGGTTTCAGGTCCCTGTAAAACCTGTTTTTTCCTTTTCAAAAAAATATTAATTAATAATATTTAAAAAATTATTTGTTAATTATTTATACATTTAAATTTTAGGATGCATTATTTAAATGTATTATAATTTGACTGATACATTTCATTCTAATTTTGTATGTATGACTTATCGAAGGTTATTTTGAAAAAAAAAAATTAATAAAAAGAACACTGAATCAAATATAGCTAAAACTATATGAAATAACAATATAAATGTAAAAAGATAAAAAGCAAGAAATTATCAAAAATAAAAAATGATAGAGAAAGATGTGTTAAATGTATAGTATATATTATAGTTGATGATATCAAAGTAGAAATCAGACAACATATAGATGAGATATTAATAATTTTTTGAGGTGAAAAATAGATTAAAAAGAAAATTACAAAGAGATATACATTTAGATCAATTCACTAAGATAGAAAGATAACAATTACAAGAATGTAATTATGAATTAGTTCAAAGAAATTGTCAATCTCATACTCATGTTGAATTTAATTTTAAAGAGATGTATTCTATTATAATAGAACATTTGATACAAATATAAATTTCATATATATAAAAGATGGAAACTATTGTAAAGAAAAAAGAAAGAAAAAAAATAAATATGTGAATAAAGACTAAATAATCTCACCCATATTTATTTGACATCTCAATTAATCCACTTCACTTATTTTAATCAATAAAATATAATCTCAACTAATCCATTTCACTACTTATTTTAATCACTTCACATCTAGATTTTATTGAGATTGATATATCATCATTTAGACTTACCTATATTTGTAGATTGTATTTTATTACTCACAACTGTGAAAAGAAGAAGAAATCCAGAACACCATGTATAATTTGGACAAGCATCTCCTTAACGGCCAGTTCACGGCAAACTGTTAAAAGGAAAAATATAACATTTATTTTAATTTGTGAGGCCACCGATATTTCCAATCCTATGTTTCCAAATTCCTCGGCATGTGCAGTTTGATTGGGCTTCTTTGTTTGGGCTTCGAGAAAAACTTGGTTACTCACTGTGAACGTCCCTTGCTTTCAAACAGTCAAATGGTGGTGTATTATATCATTTATGAAGGGTCAATTTATGATTGGATTAATTAGATTTTTTAATTAATTTTGATTAATTAAAAAAAAATATTACTAATAAATTTAAAATTTAAATAGTTTTTGATAGATATCTTTAAAAATTAATATTTGATTAAAAAGCATTCTAAAATGTGTATATATTAAACATATAATAATATATTGAAATGTGAATATAGTTTAATTAAATCAATAAAAAATAGTTAATAGTTAATTTGTCAACTTTGACGTCATAATGTTAATCATAATGTATTGGAATGTTTATAGTCAATTATAATATATTGAAATGTTAATATAGTCTAAAAAGTAAATAGTGCAATGGATGTTTCTCAAGGAACAAATTGGATTGGATGTTTTGAAGAAAATGAAAAATGTAAGTGATGTTGAACTAAATTTAATTTATAAATTGAACAATGACAATATTGATAAAGAGATTTAGGGTAGTTGCTATATTGCAATTGCCAAGTTCTTCATGGTTAACCTTCTTACAAAATCAACATTATAATTCTGTTGGGGGAAAAAGGGATCTAGGGTCTAAATCACACGTTTAACTCATTTACACATTAAGGAACACAAAAATGATTATAAACAACTACTTGGCTACTATCCTAAATGGAAGAGCCAAAATGGCTAATAAGACTTTTGGTCCCTTTGTTTGTGGTACTAGGGTTGGATATGATTTAGGACTAAAGTGTGTGAAATGATAGTGAATTAGGTTCATCATAAATCTATAAAAAGCTGATGAAATTACAAAAAAATACAGAATTGATATCCAAAAATAGATCATACAGAAGTAGAGTGTAGAGAAAGAGGAACCTAATATTCAAATTTGGGTTGAAACTGACTGGACAAGGGCAGAGGTGCCCTAGAATGGAAATATGTCTTTTTAGGAATTTTGAATAGATCTTAGTAGGTTATTTTCTATAGGATTTTTGTCCTCATAGAATCATCTTTGAATTTTTTTCTGTCAATAAATAATTCCACTTGCCCTAGTTTATTGAAGGAAGATGCTTGAATGTTGAATCTTGCAATTAGGTCTTGAATCTCCTTCCACCTTTTCTTTGAATTTTCCACCTAGACACAAGGAAGGAGGGAAAGGGTTGTGTTGTATAAGGTATTGCCTAAGTCAAAGCCCGTTTTGGTGTTTCACTACTGCATAAAAGGGGTGTTTAAGAAATTTTTTGAGTAAATTGTCTTAACTTGAAACAAAAAAAAAAAAATTGTGTTGTCTTAAATATTTTCTTTAAGTGAGGGTCAAATTGTTGTCTTAAAAATTGTCTATGTAAAGACAATATGAAACAAAAGTATTCTTGTCTCTTTAGAGACAACTTCAAGTTTGTCTCTTTAGAGACAATAGTTGGGATTAAAAACTTTAGAGACAATATGTAAAAATGTATTAAAAATAAATAAATATTTTTTTAAAAATATTTTTTAGTGTGGTTTTCAACATTCAATGTTTTCAAATTCTCGTCATCCTATTTATTGAAATGTTTATTTTTATTTTTTCAAACACGATGGAAAAATTATGACATAAATTATCAATGATTTTGAAGTTGGGAGCAAAGAAAAGTTGTCAAATACACAAAGCATAAGGTTCATAAAAAAAACAAAGAAAATAATGCACCCTAATCCGAATTTAGAAAGTTAATGCCAATAAGTATTTTTTTAATTTATTGTTTATAAAATATTTCGTACAATCATGAGCAACATGTACATCATAACATATGAAATATGGAGCAAGTTGAATGACTATTATGACCAACCATATCCCTAAAATCTAGTGGAATATACCCAACTACTAGCATAACTCTTTCGAGCATGGCAAGGTAGCTTTATAATGAGTTGACTCGATTGTCTGAATTGGACAATTCTGCTTCAGAGTGGGAACTTTCTTCTTGTGTGCTTGTGTCCATTCCTTTCAAAGGCTGATAACCTTTAATTGTAACAATCCACTAAATCTTGTACTATGTTATTGATGAACGATACCATTTCCAAATCATGTTGAGCATAACATAGTCTTTCAATATTTTGATACAATTCTAGAGGGAGTTGAATTCTTCCTCTAAGATAACCAACATGGTGAAAGCAATTTTGTTTCTATAGGAAAACAATTTTAGATTTAACAAGTAAATCCATTTGCATCATTTGTTTAAAGAACCACAAATCCACAAGTGTCTACACATGAACTAAAAATAATAAATCTATAAATCAAACCCCCCAAAAAAAGCCAATTATATGTAACCACTACACTATGGTAATTTGATAGCCCAAAAGTGAAAATATGTGATCCCAAAAACTTTTACAAATATTTCCTTTCATATTAACTTACTACTCAAGTTGGGCTACAAATGTGCAAGTTGGCACTGGTTAGCTCTACTAGTAACTTCTTCTCCTCGATAGAGCTTTGTAGCTTGCTCGAAATATTCCAAAGCCGGTTCCAAATTTTCTTCAACTTCATATATTTCATTGATTTCTTGTAGAAAATAATATTTTGAATTTCAATAAAGATCCCTATCTAAAACAAATAGGTAAATTTACTCATAACCTGATCATCATAAAGATATTCACAAAATAACCATACAACTTCTATAATGAATGCCTATATACATTATATCCAACCAAGAAATTTGTAGTCTTAACAACATATCAAAAATATTATCATAAGAATTTGAATCCTTAAACTAGTTAAAAGTAAAACTTTGACAACCTCAAATGATTGGGTCATCCCACACCTAGTTCAAACATTGAATTACCTTGTAGTGTTTTGCAGCCATCGACAATCTTCCTATCTCCATGAAGAGATTAATAGCCAAACCTAAGCACCTAGCAGCCTCTACAAAACATTAACTAGTAAATCAAGACCACTTCCTATCCAACAATAATATATGGCACCTAGCCTTCTCCCATTCTAATATAACCTAAAGAGAAATTATCACATAGTAGGAGAGAAATTCTAGAATAATATCATGACAAAATAACACAAAGTAGATGAAGACATTAGATTCCAGACTAAAGGAAAATATGAAATATGATTCTCCCCTCTATAATCCATTAAGCCTAATATGAGAGATTATACACAACATGTTTTTGATGGAAATGAATAGTAGTTTTCCCAATTAATGAATTTGACAATCAAGAACCTTCAATTAGAAGTAAAATAACACTAGTTTGTCACATATAAGTTACACGATGATGAGTCAAAACACCACTTAGGAAATTTAAACCAAAGCATAAAAGAGAACTTCAACAGCAATGAGAATGTGGTCTATCAGTAAATCAATAATAGAAATTAAAAAACTGTCACTCGGATGGATGAGATGCATTCCACTCAAAAATCTTGCTTGTGTTGGATTATAAAAGTCACTAAAATGCATAAACACATTCCCCTCCAAGATATTGCTTGTTTTAGATGAAAAAACTATCGCACAAGTAACCTACAAGATCAGCCATGAGATGATTGTATGTGCTTTTCTCAAACATGTAATGATCACTCACATATTCAAGGATCCTTGAGACTTTCTTCCTGAGAGAAAATGATTAAAGTACTACATTTCATCCCAATAATAGAATGGGAAAACCCCATAAAACAAACAACTCTTTAGTTGCAACAAAATGTACAATTGGATCTTGTATTGATTCCCTACCAAAAATACTACAAATTTAATCCACTGGGATTGGACTGCATACAACAAGGTATTTAGATTTAGGTAGTCTCTCTTATAAGAGCATGTACAATATATGTGTTGTTATCAATTTTATTCATTGCTTACAACACTAACTTTTTATTTAATGATTTGTTTTCAGAGAGCTTGCAAAAGCGGGTTCCCATGTTTTTATGGCATGTCATAATACAAAAAATGCTATGCAACTTGTCTAAGAATGGCAGAAATTGGCTACTAAGAAGCCCCTATCTATAGAAGTATTGTAAACTGTGCAGACTTAGAATTTTACATATTATTTTTCCCTTTTTGAACTAATAAAAGTTATTATACTGATAATATGACAATATGAATGTAAAACAAATCATGGAATTGGACCTTTTGTCCTTTGCTTCAATAAGAGCTTTTGTTGCTAGTTGGGAATCTATTGGATGTCCACTTCATCTCCTTGTCAATTACAATGTTGGAATTCTTCAATTGGGAGGTATGTTCTCCTTGTGTGCTTCACATATTATATAGCCAACTCATGGAAATTTATGACTAGTAAATTCTCTATCATCATCCAAAAAGATGTCCAAGGATGGATTTGAGCAGCACATACAAGTAAATCATCTTGCACCAGTACTCCTCACACTCCTCCTTCACTGCTCAAATGAGCTCCTTCAAGGATAATAAATGTCAACTTTGTGGCAATTAGGCTCCTATTTCTTACTTACAATACCACCCTCTGATCTCTATCTATACAAATATATGTTTTACTTGTTTTCCAAATTTAGCTTTGCAATCCTCTATTTTTTAACAACTATAGGCTCACCATAATGCTATGGTGGATTTTGAATATCTGAATGCAGATTTTAGATTGAAAAGCTTTAGCAATTTAATGGCTTATGCTTGAAGCAAAATTTCTCAGGTAAAATTATTTGCTCAATTTCTATGTCATTTTCTTTGTTTATATGTTCTATATTTGGAGGTGGATCCAGGCAAAGTTTATAATTTTGTTAAAAAAAATTGTAGGTACAATTACAGATTTGCAATTTGTGAAGTATTGCAAGCAAGACAAATCATGGTGTGATCCCACAATACTAGTTTACACTTTCTTGAAGATCCTAATTTTTGTTAGAATCACATTTTTTTTAAAAATGTAATGATTTAAGCCTTGAAAAGTTTCATTTAAAGGATTCCAATTAAAGAGGGTTTGATCAAACCACCTTAGATATAACCCTGCTAGTTTTAAACCATACCTATGATGGAGTCTCATTTACACCCATCAAAATGTTGATACAAAACACTTTTGATTTATCTTTTGGGGGATCAAATGAATTCATTTAATTTATTTTTTAGTGAGTATGTAGTCCTTATTATAAGCTTCCCAAAAAGTATAATTTTAAATAAATTTAATTTGATTATTATATTTACTTTTTATTTCTTGTGAATGTAGGTTTTTCATCGAAAATCAAGCTCTCTATTATGCACATGTGCAAAAATAGCAGATTATAAAAAAAAATTGAAAAATATTAGTGCAATAGATATTGATGTCCTTGATCCAACAAAAATAAATAAATAAATTGATACATAAAAAAAATCATGTTGTATACGGTTTTCCTATGTTTGAATTGTAATTGGTTTGACTTCAAAACTTGATCAAGGAAAAAATATTCAATAAAACACTATGAAACCAAATGATAGTGCTAGATATCGTAATTACAAATATAAATTCAAAAAAAATAGAATTTTATCCTTTATGGAAAAATAATTATGTTGTATATAGTGAGCATCACTCATTAAAAATGGTGTTTACTGAAAAAAACTAGTTTTTGAAGGAGATGGAAAAAGAAGTGCAATCTAATTCCAAAAATTTGAAAAAATTATATTTAGAATCTACAGACAAAATCTAAAAAATTACTAGTTTTCATCATTTTCAAATTCTTCATTGTTTAGCCACTATAGTTTCCCAAAAGTGAAGATTTAGTTAGAAAAAATCAATTCAATGTCCAATTTGGCTAGAAATTGTAAACCAGTATTGTGGGATCACCCTATGAGTATTTTCCAAGGATTGTAGGAAAAACCATTGGATGCTATGTTTGAATATTTCGGGGAAATAAATTGATAGATGAGGGGAAATTTTACATTGGGGTTGACCACTAATTGGAGGGAACCAAGAACATTAATACCTTCCTTGGAGTTTCCTTGCTGAGCGTGTAAATCTACCTCAATATTCCACACATTTGATTTGTTTTTGCTGGTCGCCATCCTCTTGGGAAGTGGCATATGGTTTTTGTGAGTAGGTTACCCCATCATTTTCAGCTAGATGCTCCATTTGGGAGATGTATTGGAGAGTTTGAATACCAATCTATTGGTTGACTCATATCAACAAGGTACATGAGGCTTTTGCAAGGTTGCAACTGTGTGTGGAGGAGCTTAGACTAGTCACTATCTTTCAAGGAGTTGATGTGAGGACTGTAGCAAACTATTGACTATTGTAGGAGGTTGTCGGGGTCCAAGAAGAAGTATTTTAATTGGTGTACATCATTTGGATGCTTTTAGGAAAGTTAAGAAGTGTAGTGTTGAGATTGGAAGTTATACATTGTGTGAAAGTGAACGCCTAGGAATTTTTCATCAACTCGTAAAGGTTAGAAGGAAAAAAAGTTATTTTCTATACTTTGTATCTCAGACCAACAAGTTGTAATATTCCAATTTCTTAATCTATCAGTATATAGCTAGCATGACAACTATTTGATGTAATGTCTTTATGTTAAATGAATGTTGCATAAATATGTGATATGTAAATTGTCCTCAATATTCCAAATAAACTCTCATAGCAGTAGCACACAAAAAACTTACATATTCCTTTGCATATGAACTATTTGACAAAATTCCCATTGGGAAAGAGTGTAAAATTTGGTGAAAAATTGGTAGGGGGTTTTACATACTATGCCCGATTTGGAAACATTTGAATACCAAAATAAAGACTATGTTTCTTATCATAAAATGGGCTAATATTTATGGCATCCATCACCCTACTTCTTTTCATCCAAGCAACTTGTCCATTGCAACAAGTCCTATTTTTGTGACTACTCCTAGAGACCCATTAAAGACAATTCCATGCAGCACAAATTTTCCTTCAATCATAAGCATTAGCTTCCTATTTGATGAATCTGCAGATACTCACAAATAGAATACAATCATTTCTACACCTAAAACCATTTTCGTTCACATAGCATAGGATGCATTACATACCTTATGCTCACCTATGGTAACAATGAGTTGCTTTCGTTTTCCAAGTGTGTGGAATAGTGAGTCTATTAGCAACAATGAAATCAAACCCATCAAAAACTTCAACCTATGTTTGATTCACAATATATTCAATTTGGAACTCTTTGGTTGCAATAGCACTAGGATACAAAACCATTATGCATGAGCCATCTTGAATTTGACAAAAAGGATCCCTTTTCCATTTAGTACCCTTCATTTTTTCATCAGCATTAGAATACTCATTGACATAAAAAATTTGCATTAGCATTGATATCTATAACTAAAATTTATTTTCTTTTCTTCCTCTTTTAGACTCGATATGAAAATGGATTTATTGAAAAGGTTTTAGAAACTTTTATGCAAATACAATTGGCAAGTGTAAAGCCAAATTCCATGGCCTTCATACTATCCTACCTACCTTGTCCAAAATGGGAGCCTTGTTATAGAATATGACAATCCATCAAAGAATAACTTAGGATAGAGGGATTTTGTTAGACGTGGTTGCAAGTGCCCTAGTAAACATGTATGCAATTATATGAAAGTGCAGGCAAGACAAACAAACCATTTGACAAAATGTCTCAAAAGAAGTGTGATCTCATTGTTGGGACCTCCAAAATTTGGCTAAATTTTTTAGGGCCCATGTAAAAATTTTCCTAATGCACTTAGAAGTATCCTACAGAATAAGCCTAAGTAGCTCACTTTGGGAGCTTATAAATTGACACCCATGAATTGTCATGAAAAATCACTTTGGGGAAGTGTTGAGCACCTATCAGAGATGGTGTGCGACCATTTGCAACTTCCTTGGATCAGTTTTGGTGAGTTTTTGAAGTCTTGGTTTTAAGGTCCAAAATTTGGTTTGCTATTTACACATGTTGCACCTTTCTGAGTAGACTATCTTTGTGATGTTATATCTGTGTGCCTGCTGAGTATTAAGCCCAACTAATATTTTTCCATGATTCTCTACATCTTTATGAAGCCCCATGTAAGTTGGAATAGCCCCATGAATCCATTTGCTAAGTTTTCCAACATGAATCCATTTGTAAAAAGTAGCCTCACATGTGAGTTGATATTTTGCAACTGGATGATTGTCATGACAAATGGATTGTTTCTCTCCATTCTCCCTACATTAATGTACTCCTCTGTCTGATTTTAGACTCCCATGATCAAATTTGCTATTTTATCAAAATCAAAAGTAGATGCAGTTTGTTTAGTTTTACATCTGCATTTCTAACAATGTTTCAAAGTGGTCAATTTTGATCCCTAATATCTCATGTGAAGAATAATGATTGAAGAAAATCCCTTTTGCACACATACTCAGTATACCTAGATGATCTTATTTTTCTAGTGGCAACCTGCTAGAAGTTGTTTTGATATTTTTCAAAGTGGTGACTTTGAGAGCCTTGATTGGTTCTGAACAAGTGAAATTGCAAAAAATCCTGAGTGACCCACTTTGGAATTTAATATCTTACACCTAAGGAAGAATTTTTCCATTCCATTTGTTGTATTGAATTCTTGGGTCAAATGATAACATGTATGCTCAGTTTCAGGCTCTCAAGATATATTCTGATGGGTTATTTAATCATTTTCTGATCGCAATATAGTCAAAATGGGTGTTCCAAAAAAGTTTCAAATTTTGAAAATCTAAGGACAATCCATTTCTTTTTTTGGTCTAAAACCTCTACAGCTCCATTTTCATCAAGAATGAAGGTCATTTGATGCATTATTTTAATGTACTTCTATTGCGGCAAAAACATCCCCGGGGCCAATTTACAAATGAGACACCTGAATTTTAAGGGCTGGGAAAAATTTGAGGAAATGGATTTTCTCTAAATAATTGATTATGGATGCACAAAAAAAATCTTGGCTCCAAGTGTTTCGGTTTGTCCGCAATGAAATTTCTCAGTTTGGGCCGCACACACAATTAAAATTTGTATTTTTTCTAAAGTTTCAAATGCTTATGTTTAAAATATTTTTGAGTATTTTAAACATTATACAAATATGGAGAATTCATTTAGGGAAAATTGTAAATGTAATTTCAAAAGTTCTGGTGTTAAAGCAAGTTTAATTCTTGCTTTTGATTGGTTGAATACAACTTTTGCCTCTCTACCGATAACTCATCGTTGATCACCATTTTGATTTGCATGTCCCATTTGATATTAGAAATCAACAATGGCAGTTAGTTTCCATTGCCCATCGCTATTAGCTTTCTCTTTCTCCACATCACATCTGCAATGGTGTCGTGTCACTATTTTGTGTGGCCATTTTCTCTTCATAATGGCGATGGGCGATGATGGTTGCCGACCAAATATTTAGAAAAAGGAATTAGTTGAACGAGATTAGATTTGTATTGTGGATGGAATTTCTACATAAATACAAAGGCGGTTGCACTAAAAATCTTTGTGCAAAGGCTTGATGGATGGAGTTTGAAGAACAAAGGATTCTGATGAGATCTTTTCACCCATCATTGTTCTCATGGCTTCTCTCTTAAATGCATCTGTGATACGCGATGTTCATCGCCCATTGCTATTTGTTTCTTCATTTCCATATTCTATCAGCGATGGGTGATATCATATATTCCTCTGTGTCAATCGCTAATCAATTTCAACTTTTCCAGTTACATCCGTGATTAGCCATGATGGCTGTCGTGAGTAAAGTTTCACAAATAAAATAAAGTTTTATTTGTTGCGGTGAAAAGTGGCTAGAGAATAAATTATGGTGGGAAGGTAAAAGGCATTGAATGGGTAATTTATTTTCCCGATTAAATGAATTTTAGTCCCTCAAGAAAACATTGGTTGCATTTCTTCATGTGCTGCTAATAAATATTAGTTTTTCCAAATTTATTAGCAATGCGCGAAGGTAACTTGCGAATGTTGCTAGAATTAAAGTGATTATAATCTTAGGGTGAAATTAGAGGCTCGGGTAAATATTTTTGCAAAAAATTAAAGCCTTCACTGATAAAAGTAAAAACTTTTGTGCTGAAAAAATATTTTAATATGTAAAAATGCAAAAGAAAAAGAAGGCATGGGAAATAATTTTGTAAAGTGAATATTTTATTTACTATGCAAAGTGTTTTTTCTCAAGATGATTTTTTACAGAGAGGACCATTTTCACGCAGGT
This sequence comes from Sequoia sempervirens, assembly GCA_007258455.2. Lineage (NCBI taxonomy): Eukaryota > Viridiplantae > Streptophyta > Pinopsida > Cupressales > Cupressaceae > Sequoia > Sequoia sempervirens. The sequence goes on along the minus strand of VDFB02047230.1, from coordinate 127,224,402 downwards.
GGGTGAAAAATGAACAAGGGGGAGATCAAGTCTTTTGCAAGTAAAGGCATTTTCAACATGGGAAAAAGACTAAATGGAAAGAATGATGAGTTTGCTAGAAAGGGAATATTTTTCTGTTGCAGGGCAGTGGAGTGAAGAGCAAGAAAAAAGAGAGCAGGTTGAAGATTCTTTAGCAAGCAAAGGAGTTGCAGATCAATGAACCTAAATATGCCAAGTGTCTTCTTCAAATGAGCATTTAGGGTTTTTATTTTTCCTTAAGTGTTGTTTTTTTGCCTCATTCTGAGGGAGGTTGTTTTGTAATTTTCACAGAGAACACTGGAATGTGAATACAAAGCATTTTAGAGTTAAGTTCTAGGATCTAAATTTGTCAATATTCATATAATTTTGATTACAATACTGGAAAAATAATGCTAAATATTTCAAGTTTGAGACTATCTTACTCTCCTATGTACTGGTTTTACAGATTATGAATGATACAATCAAGGTTGTCTTATTTGTCTCTATCAATTTTAGATAGATGTGTGGCTCTATTCTTGTTTATTAATTCAAAGAATTAATGTAGGTACTTGAATATGGTTGTAAGGTTTTATTGAATTGAGTGATAGGATGCTAGTAAGCAGTAAAGGTTAAGACATAATGCTAAAATGTTGTAATTCAACATTTCAGAGCTGCATATACTGCCAGGTGTAAAAATTGTTATCAAATTATGTATGTGTTTGAGTTGACTTTGTTCCAAGGATGAGGCATTGATCTAAGTGTGTTATTCATGTTGCATTTGTTAGCTAATACAAAAGCTGGTCATCTTTTAAATCAAATATCAATTTGAGTTTGTTTGTGTGAGGAGTTTAACAAGTTACATTTCTTGTGTTTAAATTAGGCATTACTGTAGAGGTCATCCAAGCCTTTAGAGTATTGTCTCTATTAAGAATCTAAAGGAGAAATATCTTTTTACTCTGTGTTTGATACTTTGGCACACAAGTATCTGAAAGCACATTGTTGGGATCACCCTCCCAAGTTTAACAGAGCCTAAAGCGCAGGGGAGAAAGGGGTATTTTATTCACTCTCCCATTGGTTGGTCATATCAACCCATTGAGTCTGAATATGAGAGAGTGGCTACTCTTTAGGATTCATTGCATCTATTGGTTTGAGAACCAACAGATTAGCGACTCCACTGGGGAGAACTTGAAGAAGATTCTGATAAAAGATCATCTTGCCTTAAAGAGTCAATCAATTTGTTGATCTGTAGTTTGGGGTCAGAATGATCGAAGGACCTGCATACTTAAAGGAAATTGTTACAATTTTTCTGATGTATTCTTGAAGTTTGGTGCTCTACTAGTGGAGAGAACTCAAAAATACATAGATCTTGGAAGAAGATTTTTGCTGCTTGAAGATCTTTTCCTCTTTCAAAGAGGTGGTGACTATACATAAATTTCTACATCATCATAAGAGTTGGTTGCAATAGTTCTCAAGTATTTTTCTACTGTAATATTTTTGTATGATGGTTTTCAACATAAAGTTCTAGTTAATACTGTCCCCTATTTAGTATTTCAAGATACTAGTAGAAAGGAAAATGAGAAAGTAGGATATTCTAAAAAGGATATAGAGAAGAAATTAGTTGTAGAGGGAATACATCTATTTGCAAAAATGTATTGTTGTCCTAGTTCTCCCTCTACAAGTTGTAATATCATGCCTAGAACACAACCATGTCCTCAAAGAAAAGTGTTCACTAGTGAGAGATATGACCCTTTGAATTTTGGTAAAATTCAGGGTTACCCACATTCTGTCCCAAGAAGAATTAATGAATGTTTTCCGAAGGTTAGAGGAGGTTTTGAAGAATCAACATCACAACATGTACAAGTTTTTCTTGATATAATGGAAGACTGTCAAATAGTAGAGGAAGATGCTATCATGAAGTTTTTTGTAAGAAATTTAGAAAATGATGTTGAATACTGGTTCTCTAGTTTACCAATGCATTCCATAGATTCATTGCATGAGCTAAGAATGCATTTCATTGGTTATTTTGAAAAAGAGTCAATAGACAATGACTACTTGACTGAAGAAAGAAGTCTACATACATAAGAAGAATATGAAGAGAAATCTAAAAATTGAGGTTGAACCTATGTCACTTATTGATGCATTATATGATGTAAAAAGATTTGAGGGTGAATCCTCCTATGATTTTCATGATAGATTCATGAAGATTATATTTGCTATACCATCATTAAATAGACCTGATGAATCAATGTGTATTGATATTTTTTGTGAAAGACTTGAGTTAGGTTTGAGTACTATGCCAACTCATTTGAAGCCCCCTAATCTTAAATGTTTATATCAATGGCTTTCAGTAATTAAGGAAATGATAGATAAATATGGAAGTAATCTCCTAACTCAATTATGTGATGGTAATTTTTCAAGACTTGGTCCAATGGATGTAGATGGTATAGTAGAAGACAAGAATGATGCATCGTTTGGTGATGAGGAAGTTGTTTTTGAACAATCTATTGAAGAAATATACCTATATGAAGGTTGCAATGATGTAGATGAAACTGAAATTATTTTCTTTTCTATGGACTTTGAATATACAATTGAAGATCATGCCAAATATGAAGTTTCATGTCTTCATGATGAGACAAAGGAGCCTACTAATTTGATAAATGCTTCTGAGAATGTCAATATATCAGCTGCAAATGATAAGGTATGCAATGAATTTTAGTTGGAAAAATCATCCACAAATAGTTGTAATGAAGAAACCATTGATGGTTTTCTATTTGACAATGAAGAAGGTAGCTTTGTTGATTGTTGTAGCAGTATCAACAAAGAAGGAGATATGTATGCAAGTGATTCATTGAATGGATCAGGTCAAGTGGTTGGTTATGAAGAGCATGCATATGTTGATAATAATAAACAAGGAACTCTTGTTTTGTTTGATTCTTTACCTTCTACTTTTGCTGACTTTGAAGTTATCACTGAATGTTTGCATAAGGATAGCATTGATGTAGTTGTACATGAGAGTAGAAATGTAGAGATAAACATTGGTACAACTAATGACACTCCTTATGATGAGTTTGCATTTGAAGAATGTGATTGTGTCAATCACATGGATGCATATGCGAATCTCTTTTTTGGATCAACAACTCATAGTTTTCCTCATGAGCACTATGCTTCAAATTTTCAAGTTGGTGTAGTAGGAGGTAATGTTGAATATGACACTCTTTGAAATAGTGAATGTGTTTTGAACACTCAATATGATGAATTTCTTGCAAACGAAGATTTTGATTCATATGAACCTGCACTTGAGGCTTCTTTTTGTGATAATATAATGAGTGTTAACAGTCTTGTATATGAACTTGAAGTAGGAAACATTGTTTGGGATGCTGACATTTCTTTTGAATGTCATGATTTGAATGTGGATGAAGGTATTATGAGTGTTGGTGAATCTTGTTTACAGGACATTGAGACATATGGTAATATAATTGAGCTATGTCGTTGGGATGATGACAAACATGCATGTGATGCAATTCAGTTGGATGAGTTTCAAATGTGTGAGCACTTTTTTGCTTCACACAGAAGGATTGCACACTATTTCTTAAGGATGATGTCTTCTCTGAGCCTGATCATTATGAGGGGGTTAGTGAATGTGATGAGACTATGTCTTCACATAGTCTTGGTCATCATCCTCATGTTCTCTCATTTTCCACAAGATCATAAAATACAAAGAGTGGTAGTGATGTAGCCTATGTCATTTGGTTGCCATGTGATAGTAAAGCTAAATACAAAGGCAACCTGATACTTGTGTTTGCAGGAATGCAGTCACTCATGTTGCTATGGTGTGACAGAGGAAAGTATGGATTAAAATCTAGATCAACTCTTTTAACATATTGGTGTTTGAAAGAGGTAAGTATTGGCTTCCCTTTTCCATTTGGTGGCCTGGGGCCGCCAAATGAGATTAAAATTTGAAACAATAAAGGCTTTGTTGCCCAATGATTATGGCACTTGGTCTTCTCTCCTAGAAGATTCTGAATTCTTGCTTTGTTCACTGAGGAATAGACATCCCTAGAGAGAGCCATTGTTGGGACCTCCAAAATTTGGCTAAATTTTTGAGGGCTCATGTAATTTTTTTCCTAATGCACTCAGAAGTACCCTGCAAAATAAGCCTTAGCTCAATTTGGGAGCTTATAATTTGACACCCATGAATTGTCATGAAAAATCACTTTGGGGAAGTGTTGAGCACCTATCAGAGATGGTGTGTGACCATTTGTAGCTTCCTTAGATCAGTTTTGGTGAGTTTTTGAAGTCTTAGTTTCAAGATTGTCCAGAAGTTGGTTTGTTGTTTACACATGTTGCACCTTTTTTAGTAGGACATCTTTGTGATGTATCTTTGTGTCTGTTTGAGTATTAAGCCCAACTGATATTTTTCCATGATTCTCTACATCTTTATGAAGCCTCATGTCAATTGGAATAGCCCCATGAATCCATTTGCTAAGTTTTCCAGCTTGAATCCGTTTGCAAAAAAATCAGATTTGCAAACTAGACAATGCCAAATCTGCAGAAAGTAGCTTCACATGTGAGTTGATATTTTACAACTAGATGATTGTCATGAAAAATGGATTGTTCATTTCTATTATCCCTACATTCATGTACTCCCTTGTCTGATTTTAGAGTCCTAGGATCAGTTTTGCTATTTTTTTGAGATAAAAAACAAATGCAGTTTGTTCAGTTTTACATCTGCATTTTTGACAATGTTTCAAAGTGGTCAACTTTGATCCCTAATATCTTGTGAAAAATAATGGCTAAAGAAAATACCTTTTTCACACATACTTAGTGTACCTATATTAGCTTATTTTTCTAGTGGTAACCCCCTAGAAGTTGTTTTTGATATTTTTCAAAGTGGTGACTTTGAGAGCCTTGATTGGTTCTGAACAAATGAAATTGCAGAACCACTTTGGAATTTAATATCTTACACCTCAGTAATAATTTTTTCATTTCATTTGTTGCATTGAATTCTTGGGTCAAATGATAATATGTATGCTTAGTTTCAAGCTCTTAGGATAAGTTCTGATGGGTTATCTAATCATTTTCTGATCGCAATATGGCCAAAATGGGTGTTTTGAAAAGTTTCAAATTTTGAAAATATAAGGACAACCCATTTCTTGTTTTGGTCTAAAATCTCTACAAATCCATTTTCATCAAGATCAAAGATCATTTGATACATTATTTTAATGTACTTCTGTTGCAGCAAACACATCCCAGAGGCTAGTTTACAAAGGAGGTACCTAAATTTTAAGGGTTGGGAAAAAATTGAGGAAATGGGTTTTCTCCAAATAATTGATTATGACTGCACACAAAAAAAATTGTCTCCAAGTGTCATAGTTTGTCCGTAGTGAAATTTCATCGTTTGGACTACAAACGTAATTAAGATTTGCATTTTTTCTAAAGTTTCAAATACTTATGTTTAAAATATTTTTGAGTATTTTAAACATTATACAAATATGGAAAATGCATTTAGGGAAAATTGTAAATGTAATTTCAAATGTTCTGCAGTTAAAGCAAGTTTAATTCTTGCTTTTGATCGCCATTTTGATTTGCATTTCCCATTTGATATTAGTGATCAACAATGGCAGTTAGTTTCCATGGCCCATCACTATTAGCTTTCTCTTCACATCACATCTACAATGGTGCCGAATCGTTGTTTTGTGTGGCCATTTTCTCTTCATAATGGCGATGTGCGATGATGGTTGTCGACCGAAAATTTAAAAAAAAAAGAATTAGTTGAACGGGATCAGATTTGTATTGTGGATGGAATTTCTACATAAATACAAAGGTGGTTGTTCTCATGGCTTCTCTCTTAAATGCATCTGCAATATGCGATGTTGATCACCCATCGCTATTTGTTTCTTCATTTCCATATTCTATCAGCGATGGGTGATATCATATATTCGTCTATGTCAATCGCTAATCAATTTCAACTTTTCCAATTACATCTGCGATTAGCGATGATGGCTGCTGTGAATAAAGTTTCACAAATAAAATAAAGTTTTATTTGTTGCGGTGAAAAGTGGCTGGAGAATAAATTACAATGGGAAGGTAAAAGGCATTGCACAGGTAATTTATTTTCCCGATTAAATTAATTTTAATCCCTCAAGAAAACTTTGGCTGCATTTCTTCATGCATCGAATATTTTATTCACTATGCAAAGTTGTTTTTGCTCGAGATGAGTTCTTACAAAGAGAACCATTTTCACGCAGCTGGGTGAAAAATGAACAAGGGGGAGATCAAGTCTTTTGCAAGTAAAGGCATTTTCAATGTGGGCAAAAGACTAAATGGAAAGAATGACGAGTCTTCTAGAAAGGGAATATTTTTCAGAGAGCAAGTTGAAGATTCTTCAGCAATCAAATGAGTTTTAGATCAACAAACCTAAATACACCAAGTGTCTTCTTCAGATGAGCATTTAGCTTGGTTTTTGTTTTTCCTTAAGTGTTGTTTTTTTTCCTCATTCTGAGGGAAGTTGTTTTGTAATTTAACACAAAGAACACTGTAATGTGAATACAGAGCATTTTAGAGTTAAGTTTTAGAATCTGAGTCTGTCAATATTCATGTAATCCGATTACAATACTGGCAAAATAATGTTGAATGTTTCAAGTTTGAGACTATTTTACTCTCCTATGTACTGGTTTTACAAATTATGAATGATACAATCAAGGTTGTCTTATTTGTCTCTATCAATTTTAGATAGATGTGTGGCTCTATTCTTGTTTATTAATTCAAAGAATTAATGTACGTACTTGAATATGGTTGTAAGTTTGTATTGAACTGAGTGCTAGGATGCTAATAAGAAGTAAATGTTAAGACATAATGTTGAAATGTTGTAATGAAACATTTCATAACTTCATATACTGTCAGGTGTGAAAATTGTTATCAGATTATGTATGTGTTTGAGTTGACACTATTCCAAGGATGAGGCACTGATCTAACTGTGCATTCATGTTACATGTGTTAGTTAATACAATAGCTAATCATCTTTTAAAGAAGATATCAATCTCAGATCATTTGTGGAGGAGTTTAATAAGTTACATTTCTCATGTTTAAATTAGGCATTACTGTAGAGGTCAATGTAATATCTCCATTTTGTGAGCATCAGAGTTCATAAGGATTAGCCTATCATTTAATCCTCGTAGGCTAACAGTTATGGATAGAGGGTCTTTGGTGGCAATTGTTGGTGATTTAGAGACATTACTCTTTAGCTGGATTTAGGTTGAGGCCTTTGCACAGGTTATTTGACTCAGATTGGCACACTTACTATTTATAGTAAATTACTATTTTGGGAGAGTCAGGGTTCCTATTAATAGAAAGACACCTGAGCAAAGCATATTGGCAGTGTCGACCTTGATTGGGCCTTTGCAGTTGTTTCTAGACTCAGTTTCGCATACTTACTATTTATAGTAAGTCACTATTCAAGGTTTCTATTTTTATTACAGGCATCCAATCGCATGGAGAATAGGGAGAGTTGACTCTTGGCTCAGACGGCTTAGCAATCAGACAAGTACATCAAGAGATATTAAAGTTTAAGTGACTTAAGTGATTCATTTAACATTTTAATATTCTTATAAAGTTATAACGTAACTTTATAATAATAAAGTCACTTTAATATAATAAAGTGCGTTAAGTGAATAATTTAATGTGGGAATAAATCTTTTATCCCACATTGGCCAGGAAGGTGTTTGAGCTCTCTTAAGGAAAGAATAAAAAGAGAGGCAAGAGCTCATTCTCAGCATCTAGTTGATGAATATTGTTTTGGTTGATTTTATTTGTGGAGCCTAAGGCTATTGCAAATTTCTTCTTTGATCATAGGAAACGAAAACTTCCTATTGATAGCATAACTGAGGGAGTGAAATATCTCTTGAAGGGTTGCACTTTAAGGAGAGGATAATTCAGTCCTTTCACTTGTGCTCACAATTTGTGGCAAAGGGCCAAATTTATTTACAGATTATAAAGGCATTGAAGATTCATCGTGGAATATATTTATTGTTGGCTGCTACAGTAAACACTACATTGCACATGAACAGTGTCGTGCTACAATGCCACGTGAACAGTATCGCGCTATAGTGGCATTCAAGTTTGAAGGGTTTATTCTTGCTAATCTATTGTTTCCTAGGCATCTATATTGCTAGGAATCTCTTTACTAGGTTTGAGTAATCGGAATACATACTTATTTCTTATTGTATCAGTTCTTATGCAATGCACAGAAAACCTTTGTATTTCTGAGTATTACTAGTTGGAAACCTTTGTATTCTGGCTGCCAGTTAATCATAGAAAAGTGCATGATCAATCTGAAACTTTGTGCTACTGTTATCACATTCCAGAATGCTCAGAAATGCATTTCTAATTGTTGTTAGTACTCATAAAATGTTTCAAATCAGTCCCAGTATTGTTTGTAGACAAGAAATCAGTATTTATAAACTACTGCGTAAGAACTGTATGATGTTATACTAGGGAATTACCTTAGAATCTGAACTGAGCATTGTATTTAAGTTGATTTTTTTACCAATATCGCCCAGAATTAAGTATTGTGGTCCCCTATGGAATGTAAGACAACATTGGAATTGAAGATTTCTTTCAGTAGTAGTGATATGATAAATCAGTCATAGATACATCTATCAAAGCTTGTAATCAGCTTGTAATGAGTTTATGCATCATATAATAAAGGAGTTGGAGCTGCATACCAAGTAATTGTCTTTGGTTGTAGATGATAGTTTCAATTTGAGTTTGAATCTGATTATGCATGCTAATTATTTGTAATAATATCTATCAGTTGTAAGCACATATTTCATGTCATTTCAGCCATAGATCTTCATTGAAAGTTACGAAAAGATTATTGCATTGCATCCTCAGTTAGTTCAAACTTTGGCATATGTTCATTTGAGTTCATTGAATGCATAGTATCATCTTCTACATCAAAAATATCAAAATAAACTAGAAACAACAAGTACAAAGTTGCAAGTCAACTGTTTGGCGATATTCCTCAAGGCTAAAATTCATAAAATAATCATTAGAAGTGCAGAAATTTATATTTGGGAGAACAAGGGTTTCTCACAATGGTATCAGAGCAGTTTCCTGCCAACCTGTTGGGTAGGTTTCAACTGCAGATCAGAAGTTACAGTTGAATAGCATGGCTATTCCCAGGAAGCAGTTAAATACCATGATGGGAGAATTAGAGAAGCTTATACAAAGTCAGAAAAAGATGGTTGAGTTGCTCTCACACCCTGCAACCATAGACATAATTGCATTGTATATGACTTCCATTTCTAAGAAGTCTACATCACCAAACGAAAGGAAGGAGGAACAAGAGGTCTCTACAAGTGAGGTATCTAGAAACCTCTACAAAGAGTTTTCAGCAATTAGTTACCAGCATACAACTGATCACATGGAGAACAAAAATCAGACTAACTTAGAGGAAGAATTTGGACACAAGATTCTTCAAGAGGATTTCAAGGTTGAAGAAGAGCAAGTAATGTTTGAAGACAAACCAGTTGCATTGGAGCAGCAACATGAGGATGTGGTTACATCCATCACGGTTACAGGTGCAGTTGATACAGATGGGACGAGTGCATTGGTTGAGAGTTGTAGGGAACCACATGCTGCACTTGGTTCTCTTGAGGTTAGTCCCATGATAGGTGATGCAGGGCAGATTATTGATAGCTGTTGTGACATAGTAGTTGATTCACTAGAGAGTTGTGTGATAGCTCGTGACACCACTCCATCATCTTCACAGGAGATATGCAGAGTATCATCTGGTGGGGAGATTAGTTCTCATGTTGGTATGTTTCCCTCTCCTAGAAGCAAATCAGTCATTTCATTCCATGCAGTTAATTATGATCGGCAGCCTGTTGAGCCAATTTAGGAGTATGATTCAATTTATTGTTCCATAGATTCAAAGATGGATGATTTAGATCAACATGGAGTGATTGTGCAGTTTGTGAATAATCCATTATATGAGTTTGATGATGGTTCGGTCTATGATAATCCACTCTTCGAGTTGGAAATTGATCACACTTCTGATACTAGCTCGGTTTTGGGCAATGATCATAGTGTTTGGGATCTTTCCAATGCATCGGGTTTGCAAACAAGGCTCATGGAGGAGTTTTATAGTGTGTACACGGTGAGGAGTGCTTATAGTTTTTCCATTGATCCACCTGTACAAGATTCTTATTTGATGCACAATTCTTGTGCGCATGATGATTCTCTTTGCATAGGCAAGGGAAGCAAATCATTTATGTGCTCAGAGTTACCATCTTTAGAAGATGGGACTAGAGGCTGCAAGTTCTCAACTAAGTTGTTTGCAAGGGATTACTTGCAGGATCAAAGGTTGGATTTCCATCATGCTGGTATGTGCCTGATAGAGTTTGCTACTTTTGGGTTTCATGGAGGTGGTAGTGGCAGTGGACATGATGGTTTGGTTAGTAATCACATCCCTGGGAGTTTCAGAGGGACTGCTGAGAGATGTGTTGCAGATGCTTCCCGATATCCTTACTTCATTTTGATGGATGGATGCAAGTACCGTTTATATTGGGATCCAGGTAGCGACAGGATTGGTACTATGTTTTGGATGGGTCCTAGTGGATTGCTTCACCACTTTTGGCATGGTTAAGTTGAGATCAGAGTAGCGCAAAGGAAGTCAGAGGGTATTAGGCATGGCAGACTTCCATTCCAGGTTTGGGATCCAGGGATATTTTGCGCAACTATGTTTATGATGGTGCTACAGGAGTTAGTTAGAGATGTGTGGGACATTTCACAATTCTTCTTTTGGGCCTCCTGAGGATTGGAGTTTCTTTGCAGTGGAGATTGCTTGGGGACAAGCAATTTTAGGGAGGGTGGACTGTAATGTCCCCATTTTGTGAGCATTAGAGTTCGTAAGGATTAGCCTATCATTTGATCCTCATAAGCTAACAGTTATGGATAGAGGGTCTTCTGTGGCAGTTGTTGGTGATTTAGAGACATTACTCTTCAACTGGATTCAGGTTGAGGCCTTTGCACAGGTTATTTGACTCAGATTGGCACACTTACTATTTATAGTAAGTTACTATTTTGGGAGAGTCAGGGTTCCTATTAATAGAAAGACACCTGAGCAAAGCATATTGGCAGTGTCGACCTTGATTGGGCCTTTGCAGCTATTTCTAGACTCAGTTTCACATACTTACTATTTATAGTAAGTCACTATTCAAGGTTTATATTTTTATTACAGGCATCTAATCACATGGAGAACAGGGAGAGTCGACTCCTAGCTCAGACGGCTTAGCAATCAGACAAGAACATCAAGAGATATTAAAGTTTAAGCGGCTTAAGTGATTCATTTAATATTTTAATATTAGTATAAAGTTATAAAGTAACTTTATAATAATAAAGTCACTTTAATATAATAAAGTGTGTTAAGTGAATAATTTAATGTGGGAATAAATCTTTTATCCCACATTGGCCAGGAAGGTGTTTGAGCTCTCTTAAGGAAAGAATAAAAAGAGAGGTAAGAGCTCATTCTCAGCATCCAGTTGATGAATATTGTTTTGGTTGATTTTATTTGTGGAGCCTAGGGCTACTGCAGATTTCTTCTTTGATCATAGGAAAAAAAAACTTCCTATTGATAGCATAACTGAGGGAGTGAAATATCTCTTGAAGGGTTGCATTTTGAGGAGAGGATAATTCAGTCCTTTCACTTATGCTCACAATTTGTGGCCAAGGGCCAAATTTATTTGCAGATTATAAAGGCATTGAAGATTCATTGTGGAATATATTTATTGTTGGTAGCTACAGTAAATGCTACAATGCACGTGAACAGTGTCATGCTATAGTGGAACATGAACAGTATCGCACTACAGTGGCATTCAAGTTTGGAGGGTTTATTCCTGCTAATCTATTGTTTCCTGGGCATCTATATTGTTGGGCATCTCTTTACCAGGTTTGAGTAATTAGAATACATGCTTATTTCTTGTTGTATCAGTTCTTATGCAATGCACAAAAAACCTTTGTATTTGGGCTGTCAGTTAATCACAGAAAAGTGCATGATCAGTCTGAAACTTTGTGCTACTGTTATCACATTCCAGAGTGCTTAGAAATTCCTTTCTAATTGTTGTTAGTACTCAAAAAATGTTTTGAATCAGTCCCAATATTGTTTGTAGACAGGAAATCAGTATTTATAAACTACTGCGTAAGAACTGTATGATGTTATACTAGTGAATTACCTTAGAATCTAACTGAGCATTGTATTTAAGTTGATTTTGTTACCAATATCGCCCATAATTAAGTATTGTGGTCCCCTATGGAATGTAAGACAACCTTGGTATTGTAGATTTCTTTTAGTAGTAGTGATATGATAAATCAATCATAGATACATCTATCAAAGCTTGTAATCAGCTTGTAATGAGTTTATGCATCATATAATAAAGGATTTGGAGCTGCATACCAAGTAATTGTCTTTGGCTGTAGATGATAGTTTCAATCTAAGTCTGAATCTGATTATGCATGCCAATTTTTTGTAATAATATCTATCAGTTGTAAGTGCATATTTCATGTCATTTCAGCCATAAATCTTCATTGAAAGTTACCAAAAGATTATTGTAGTGCATCCTCAGTTAGTTCAAACTTTGGAATATGTTCATTTGAGTTCATTGAATGCATAGTATCATCTTCTACATCAAAAAAATCAAAAGAAACTACAAACAACAAGTACAAAGTTGCAAGTGAACTGTTTAGTGATATTGTGGGTACTATTCACGTCACTATAGCGTGGGTACTATTCATGGCATTGTAGCACCAATACTAATTCTGATCTGTAAGTAATAATCTTCAAACCCTAGATAAAATATTTGCCTTAAAGCACAAATGAAAGGACTGAATTATCCTCTCCTCAAATTGCAACCCTTCAAGAGATCTTTCACTCCCTCAGTTGTGTTATCAATATGAAGTTTTCATTTCCTATGATCAAAGAAGAAAACTGTAAAAGCCCTAGGCTCTACAATAAAATTCAATCAAAATAATATTCATCAACTAGATGCCGAGAATGAGCTCTCACCTCTCTTTTTATTCCTTCCTTAGGAGAGCTCAAACACCTTCCTGGCCAATGTGGGATAAAAGATTTATTCCCACATTAAATTATAAACTTAACGCACTTTATTATATTAAAGTGACTTTATTATTATAAAGTTACTTTGTAACTTTATAATAATATTAAAATATTAAATAAATCACTCAAGTCACTTAAACTTTAATCTCTTGATGTACTTGTCTGATTGCTAAGTTGTCTAAGCCAGGAGTCGACTCTCCCTATTCTCCATGTGATTGGATGTCTGTCTAAAAATAGAAACCCTGAATAGTGACTTACTATAAATAGTAAGTATGTGAGACTGAGTCTAGAAACAGCTGCAAAGGCCCAATCAAGGTCGACACTGCCAATATGCTCTGCTCAAGTGTCTTTCTATTAATAAGAACCCTGACTCTCCCAAAATAGTAACTTACTATAAATAGTAAGTGTGCCAATCTGAGTCAAATAACCTGTGCAAAGGCCTAAACCTGAATCCAGTTGAAGAGTAATGTCTCTAAATCACCGACAGCTGCCATATAAGACCCTCTATCCATAAATGTTAGCCTACAAGGGTCAAATGATAGGCTAATCCTTACGAACTCTGATGCTCGCAAAATGGGGACATTACAGTCAACCAAGCCTTTAGTATTGTGTCTATTAAGCATCTAAAGGAGAAATATCTATTTACTGTGTGTTTGATACTTTGGCACACAAATATCTGAAAGCACACTGTTGGGATCACCCTCCTAGGTTTAACAGAGCCTGAAGTGCAAGGGAGAAAGGGGTATTTTATCCACTCTCATGTTCATTGGCTATATCAACCCATTGAGTTTGAATATGAGAGAGTGGGTACTCTTTAGGACTCATTGCATCTGTTGATTTGGGAACCAACACTCATGAAATGCAATGGTCATAGGATATTCCCATAATAGATTCAACATTCTACCTGAGACAAGATAGAAAGTTTTGAAATTGGATAGTGATACCCATATGAAAGATATGCATGCAAAACTATGTAAGTATAGACTAGGTGCTTCAGTTATGCCATTTTAGATAGAATAAATAAAGCATTTTAAAGCATATGCAAGGAATTTATAATATATGAAGATACATTGAAGGTCCCAAATCCAATATAGAACTTAACATTGCGATCCAAGAGATAAATATGTCAAAGTCATTTGTTTGTTTTGAATTTGATGATTGTGAAAGAACCCATTAAAAGTTAGATGATTCCCAAAGAAACCATAAAAAAAATTAGTTCTACTGAGTAGAATTCATACACCCTATAATATTTTTGAGTATTTCTTGTAGTTGATGTTCTTGGACATTTTTCCAAGAAAGCTTCCATCTAATATGCAGCTAGGAGTGATTGTTGTTCATCCAAGAATCGTTAGCACAAATCTAATGGTATTAATTAGTAATCTTTGTTGCATCAAATTATAATTTTCCCATTTTAAATCTTAGCCACACAAATCTATATTAACTATGAATCGAATTGTTCTCATTACATTGATGATAACTAGATGAAAATAGATATAAATTACAGGCGATTAATTATTTAATTGCAGGTGCATTCTTTACAACTTACTTCATTGTTACTCTTCAAGAGCACCTTTCTTCTTTAACTTTAGAGGTTGATAACATCTTGTGGTGGTGGAATAAGTTGAAAATGGATTCAGAGAATACAAGAACTCCCAAGGAATCCAATCTAAGTACAATACTTGAGTGAAATTTTTATTGATTTTCTGGTCAAACCATAGAAATTTTTACAACATACTAGCATAGCAATTCACTACTTCATTTTGTGCTATATATGTGCATTACATGGTGCCATAATTTGTAGCTTTACCATCAAATTTAGACCCTCCAAATTAAAATATTCATAATCATTCTAATTTTATCTATTTTGTGCTATATATTTACATTATAGGGTTCCACAATTTGTAGCTTTATAACCCTTGTCGCTATAACAATCTTGTTGTTTCTTCAAGAAAAGTAAAACAATGATAAAAAAATTTAGAAGAATTAGATGTTCAGTAGAAATCATGGCAAAAAATGGTTGAGAAAACAAGGGAACCATACCAGAAATACTAAAGAAGAAATGCATGGGAAATAAAATTAACTCTTTGGTAGCCAAGCTAATAAATTAAGACTCATCATACAAATTTACAAAGTAGAAATTGAGAAGTTGGTTAGTTCTGTATGTGTACATAATAAGAAATTGCAGATAAAATAGAGGATAAAAAATACATTAGAGAGAGTGAGAGTGAGAGATAACCGACCTAATAGTTGAAGCATTGCCAACATTCACATTTCCAACTTCTTTAAAAGCTGGTCTAAGTTTCCTTAGCTTTGCAGCATCAAACTAGCACCAAAGAAATTCAGAATACAAAGAAATCTGATTTAGATGTAATTTAATCAATCCATTCAATATATATTTTGTTTTTTGATAAGTCATTTGCATAAATTATCTCATGACAAACTATATACATCTTAAGAAGCCCAACCTTCCCTAAGCCTTCATCTTTGTCAACAATTGTAGATGGCTTTCCCCTTCCTCCTAACACCTCAACCTACACATTAGGTTCAAGAAGACAAATAAGCATAAACAAAATAGAAATATAATGACTGTTGCTACTAAAGTTTTGAAGCCATGGTTAATAGTTAGTCCATTCAAAACACAGACATATCGACACAATTTCCCATTCAAAAGCACCACCATTCTGGGCTAAATTTCCATGCTCAAAGCTTTGAATTGCATAGTTATCCTGGTGCCAATATCAAGCAATTAGTTGACGTAATCCTATGTATAGAGCATAAAAGATCACTACATAAAAACGTTTCCAACAAATTCTCCCATAAGCAACTATTTGCATAAAAAACTATTGTGCCACAAGATGAAGAACAGTTCATGAAGATCCTAGTGCAATAATGTATATGGTTGTTGATTTCTTGTGCCTTGGCTATCCTCACAGACCTACAAACTCTGCCTTTTCCTCTTGCAATCAATGTCAAAATCATTACCCTTGATGTTGCTAATTGACTGTCCTTAGGCATTTTCTTGTCTAATGACTATGATCAATGTCTTTTACCATTTTCTAGCATGATGGACTATCCATGACTGTCATCTTTGAAAAATCAGTCCTCTTACTCATTATTGCTGCTCATTCTAACGAAGAGGTAATGCTGCTCTTTCTAACATGATATTGACACTCTTTAACATGAGATATTGCTGCTCTTATTATCAATGATTTTCTGCACCTTTTTGCTATGATGTTCTGCACTTTTTGGTCCACAATTGCTGCACCTTTTTGCTGCTCATTTTCTGATTATTTGCTGCTTCTAACACTCTCATAGTTCATTCCTTAATCAAGCTCCTTTTGTCAACATTTTTTTTCTCTTTTAACAATTAATTTTCTGCTCTTTTCACAATCAATGTTTTGCTCTTTTCACACCATTATTGCTGAAACTTTAAAGGTCTTATTGCTGCAACTTTCTTGACTGTATTTTCTGTCCTTTATTCATAAAGGGAGCTGCACTTTTATTCATAAAAGGGGCTGCATTTTTCTGATATAACTTGCTGATCCTTGTCATTATTTGATGCTCTTAACTCCCATCATTTTTCTGCTCATTGACTGAAATTTCCTTCCCTTTAACTGTGAAGATTTGCTGCTTATCGACTGTGAAGATTGCAACCAAAGAGATGCATTTGAAATCTCTAAACTGCCTTTTCATAAGACTCCATGATGACACTAAAAAACAGAAATAAAACTCTGTGACTACATTTCAGTGATCAAAAATCTACAAGAGAAACATTATAGGGTTTAAATGCATTATTTGCAACCTTATTCATTATCCTCTTGGAACTGCCACTTGCATTTTGCTGTTTGTACAAATAAATGTGATTGTCCTTTCTTCATTGTGGTGGCTATTCACTGCTTTTTCCTTAGTCATGTGGACTATGTTCTTATCATTGACTGTGATCTTCATTTATCTATCCTATGAGCTTGCTTGAAGGTCACAATCCTTTACTCATGCTTTTGTCTCTACTTTGCTTCGTCTCTTAGTATCAATACCAGCTCCTTCATTATAGTCTCACCACTGTCATACATATTACTGTCACTACCTTCTCTTGACAGGAATGTTCACTCTGTTTCATGTATGTTGATGATAGTCAATGTTTTTAAACACATTCCTTAATAACTGCCCCTTTAGTAGAAGCTTCCTTTCTCTCCTTTTGACATATTTGTGTCTTTCCTTTTGAAAATTTCTCATTATTTCAGCCTTAAGGACTGTCTCTTCATTAATAGTTGTCACTTAACCTTGTTACCATTCTTTATGATAGTTATCTTCTCTTCAATAAGCCCACCATACTCTCTATTTGTGCAAGTACAGTCTTGTTAAGAATTACATTCTTATCCTCTGCATCCTCCATTCTCTCCATAACTTTTGTAACTGTTTTAGAAAGAACAAGGTAACAAGCTTATTGCAGAAACAAATATATCAATATATAATCCCTTCATCATGTTGGTTCACTGCTCTCACAAACCTTCTTCACACAAACCATTGGGTTTAATGCATAAGGTTTGTCAATGGTCTTTACACACAATTCATTTTGGGATCTATCTCTATCCAGGGAAGAATATGTGCACTCTTTTCAACTGACAGTCATTTAAGACTCCACCATCATGACTGCAGTCCTTTTCAATGAGGTCATGACTGCCAAAACTACAGTGACTTCATTAAGTTCTTGAGCTCTGCTTTTTGAGAATAGTTACAATCAGAAAATCATTCTCCATGATATCTTATCCTTTTAAGGTGATTGCATTCTTGTGTCATTTATGCATGCCTATGAATGCAATCTTACTCTCAACCTTTGCTACTGTATTCTTTTAATTGTTTTAAGGTCTGCTAAACTAGCACATGAACTACCATGTTTACTATATGAATAAGCAAGGGCATTCTGCTCAGAAAAATTAGAGTTAAACCTTGTCCTCATAATGTGATCATGGACCATCTTGCAATATTATCAAGATGCTAGAGAGGAACAAGCAACAAGAACACTAGCAAAGGCATATTGATTAGGGCATATGCATTTGTTTGAGATCCCATAAAGGCAATACTCTTGAGGAACAAACCTCTCCATTTCCTACACAAATGACAGGCATGTACAAGACTCATGTCAATATCTCTTGGTAATTACATAGAATTCCTAATGGTAGATCATGTTACTTCATAAAAAATAAAAACTCTCTGTCTAAGCACATCTTTCTTTAGGGAATGTCGCTACTTCAACACCTCAGTAATATGCCAAGAAAATCCCTCTCATTCTCAAATAGGATCTGAAGCAAGAACAAGGCTTCTTGCTCTAGTTAGAGCTCTTTCAAATTTGTTACAACAATTACTACCACATAGTCATGAGGAAGGTGCTTTTCACACTGAACTTCAAAACCCATCATCTCTCCAAATACCCATTTGCTGGGTCATAAGATCCTAGTTTCTATATGCACATCTCACAATGAAAACTACAAGAATTCATTCTAATGGAGAAGATGAAAATAAAAGGGGTTAAATATAACAGACCGTCTCCTTAATCTCGTTGATTCCCATGTACATATCCCTGCATGCATCTATATGGCTGAAGGCAACTACTACTCAAGGACCATATACTCTTGAATGTCCCTTCAAGTTTCAAGGTCTAAAACATTATTTTGATAAATATTGTCCTCTTGAAACTTGCCTGAGACTGACCCTAATCAAGAACCATTTACTCTTGAATGTCCTTTGAACTTTTTATTGTATTTCCTTCATTGTCATGCTTGTTACTTGACTATGACTATCGTCTACCCTTCTCATCATCTCAAACCTACTACCTATGCTTAGATACTCTTCATCTAATCTTTCTTTGCTTGCAGATCTTAGGAAATAAGTGAAAAAAGGTTTCTATAATGGCAATACCAAGGGTTTTTTCAGAGGTTTGAGTGTATGGTTCAAGGACTTTCCCACGCAACCCTCTAAAACCCTAGCTTGAAAGGAATACATCCCAAAACCTGAAGCTATCACTTAGAAAGAATGAAAAAACCTTGAAACTTGTTCAATCAAAAGCTTAGGACAAAGCTTTTTAAAAAAATAAGAGGAGCTAAAGCTAAGTTACCGATTCGTCCCTAGAAGCCCTCGGATACGATACAATTTGAAACAAATTCGGGATATGATACGGATTCGATACAGATTCATACATGATATGATTTTTTGTCTGTGGATACAGGAAGGGTATGAAAAGTGCTCTGTGGATACGCCCAAGCTGAATCTGATTCAAACCCAGACCAAATCCGGTTGCTTGAACGCCCAGGCCGCGGAAAAAGTTATATTTTTTGCATTTTTTTATTAATTTTTTAGTGAAGAAATGAATTTTCTTCTGGTTTGGTATTTCATAGTTTGAATATGCTATTAAATGGTTTATAAATTCAACTATTTTTATTATTAAAATGCATCCCTGCAATTGCCATTACTAATTTTCTTTTTATTATTAAAATGAATATTGGTGCTACTTCTATTCATTAGATTATTTGTTTTTCTTTGAAAATAGAAAATGTTTCAAAATGCAATTTGAAACTTGGGATAGAGAAGCCTAGACTGTAGTCTCTTACAATGTGCTTGAAGGCATCCTGCGTGACTGTGAATAATCAAACATTTTTTTCTAAAAGTGTGTTTTCTTGGGAGAGTAGGAAAATTATGCACTAAAAATATTTATCGACTCCAAACTAACTTTAGGGAATTGAAAAGTAATCAAAATCTCACAATTAGGTTTTAAATGGGAGGCATTCTTAAAAAAAAAATCGTAGAAACACACAAGCAAAGTTCCTACAAAGAAGGAGACACAAGGAGGTGGGATAATGAGCCAGAGCATCTTGACTTGGATGCTTCCACAAGTTACTTAGTTGCACTTGATATTGATGATGACTATGAGCCTGAAGCAACTACTGAGCATGAGAGTGGTAGTGTCAGTGCTAGTGGCAGTGCTTGTGTGAGTGCCATTGATGCTATTTGTGGTTCTACACAAAATGTAGCATCTAATGATGCTAATTTTTGTGATGACCCATATGATTCAAATTGATCAATGACCAATAATTATTAATGGCTGATTGTAAACACTTGAAATTTTTATGTTTGAATTTTTATTCTTGAACTTTAATTTATAATTCTATATCAGGACATTTGAGTATAAAGTGGTGGTGTATTTTTGCTATGTTATTTGACTATTAATATGGTGGTGTATTTTGAACTTAATTACTACTGCAAATATGTATATATTTCTTATTTTTATATGTTTTTTGTATTAATGTACCCAAAACATACGCAACCCCAAAAATTTTTTTGACCGAATCCCATACCAGATTCTTGTACCCGTACCCGAATCCAAAAACGAATCGGTAACTTAGAGCTAAAACATAGATTTGAACAAAACTTAACCAATAGTGATCCCTGCATTCCTTGCCTTCAAGGCAGTGAAGGTTTCATTTCAATGCATATTTGACAAACTGTGTGAACTGCATATTGTTGTCCAAAGGTGTTTCATTTCAATACATAGTGTTCTTTGCCATTTTTCCATACAAAATCCAATATCAATAAAGACGAGCAGTTAAAGGTGGTCATCTCAAACAGTCATGCCATGAAGAAGATAACTAGAGGTCAAGTATAAGATAGGGACATCAGTTGGAGTCTAAAAGCAGAGAGGCAGAGTATAAAGGTTCAAGTGACAGTGATAAAAGTATACAAAATGTCAAGGGGACAGTCTTCATACATGTCATAGTTACCTTATAGGTGTTTGTAAAGGGAAATTCTTATTTAGTGAAGCTCAGTCACTTCAATGGTGAGACACCAAAGTATTTAATAATGGAGGGTCATTTCAAATGGTTACAAGTCAGCCCCCAAGATAATACACAGTGGCAAAGGAAAGTCACACTATAGTGGACAGTCAAGGCAATCAATAGAGGGGCAGTGTTCTAGTTTTATGGGAGGCAGAGTATAAGCGAAAGTATGCATGAAGAGAGACAATGAACAACATTCAAAGATGACTGTGGTTTTAACAATGTATAGTGGAAAGAGCATTAACAATGAAGAACATGGAAGGTAGTTTTCTCAGAGGTGGACCTTGAATCTTTTGTTGCAACCAATGTGGGTTATTTTGCAGAGGAGCAACACAAGGACCTGTTAAGTATAACAGTGACGGATGGATCCTGCAACCTTCCTACATTGTTGGTAAGATTGTTTTCTATAGGTTAACTAATTTTTGAGAACTTACATGTGATATCACTTTGCCACCAGGTCATATCACTTTGCCTCTTAGAAATCAAAATAAATATAACATCAAAATATGTAAATGGGCATATATGTTTGTGTTGATGATGTTTTCCATGGAATGAGAAAAAAAAAAATTGGTTAAAAATAAATATATTTGAGCTTTAATGTGCCAATTCCTCGTTCCAAAATATGTGGAGTATGTATGCTGAGTACCAACCATGACATTGTTGATCTCAGATTGGGTGATAGGATTTATGTACGTCTCAGTTGTAGGGGATTATTGTGTTAAATATTTTCTTTCTTCTAGCATCATGTTCTGTTGTTCTTTGCATGATAAAGATGTTTCTTGCACACTATAAAAGTAACATCTACTTTTCTACTATTCCATACTGAATGTAGCAATTTTTTTCTGGCAAGAACTTATGAAAGAAGAGTGGAAATCAAGGTGGAAAGATCAGCTCTCAAATCTGAAATCAAGGGGTGATTTGAACAATGGGAGTCAACCATTGTCCTAGGGTGCCAGGATTCATCAAAAACATTCTACTTCTAACTAGATAATACTCAAATCTCTAACAAAAGCCCATTTCATGGACAACAAAAGAGGAGCTTTGTAACACCCCCCGCTCTATGTAGTAGTGATTAATGAATATCAAAGGGAAAAGATTCAATAAAATTCGATAATGAAGTAACCTAGTGAGAACCATTCAATAGAAACAATTGGTATCTATTTAATACTACTAATTGTACACAAGTAAGTATAACAAATTAAAGAATTCATTACTTAAATCTTTTGAAATATGAATGAATAGGGAAAAGATTATTAACTTCATTAATAGTCAATAACCTCTTGTTCTTAAGGAGTGCTAGGACCATATTAGTTCTCTTGACAATTGATATTGCATATTAGTAAAACTCCACTTGACTTCTATTTCTAGGATAATTAGTAACTCTAAAGGTATTGCTAATGAAAAATTATATTCATGTAATTAACAACCATAACCACAAAAGTCTTGGATGTCCAATTCAGCATAAAAAAAAACATTGGATCTAACTCCATTTCTTTAGAGAAGGAAGTTTCAATCACTGTTTGGAATCTATAATGGTTATGAAATTGCATAAAGGATGACACCTAAAGATTGGATCTAACTCCATTTCTTTAGAGAAGGAAGTTTCAATCACTGTTTGGAATCTATAATGGTTATGAAATTGCATAAAGGATGACACCTAAAGATTGTGTTATGAATTGAATATATGAATTTAAATTCATAATTAAATAAAACTTATGAGTGTAATAACAATATAACTCAATCAATCTTTGCATTCCTAAAATTTTAAAGGTTGAGCATGCTCCATCTATTTATACTATACCATGTCAAATTGGTATACACAAGACTCTGCTTAAGAATGAGCAAATGGGTCCAACAATGCGTGTTTCACAAACAACATGAATCAACTTGGTCAGTGGTTACATTCTAAGATGATGACACTACCGGTCATGACTATAAATATTGATGAGCTAAAAGACAAAATATAAAACTCCTCAAACAAATTAGAACTCCAAACATCAATACGGTGACAAGTTTTAATTTCACAATTTACAATAGTTGCAGCTAACTCTGCACACAAAACAGAACTCGAAAGGTTGAATGGATTAAGAATTGGTCATTAATTCCATTTGGTACACACACATGGGGATTGCTTCTTTCTCATTTATCAAGCAGTGTACATAAAGCATCTCCATATAGAATATCAATAACATTCCTAACTTCTTCCCTCTTGTAAGATATCTTTTTAAATTTCTGATATTCTCAATTACATCACTATATTTCTTGATTAAGAGAATTTAAATTACATTATTACTTATTTTCTTTTGATATGAACTGAATAGAATAATGGCAAAGAGAAGTCATGTATATGATTCTGTAGTAAAATAGAGTTCTCTTTTTTCTAGAAGATTCATTTTTGAAAAATAAACTATGAAATGATGAGAGCTAAATAGATTCTTAGTAAAAGAAATTGATGAAGTAGATGGCAACAATGAAATCGAGCTCAATCCTAAACATCCATCAATTGGAAGGTACAGAGAACCCATTAAGATATTACATTACAATCAATCAAAATATGTATGACATGGAAGATAAACAGATCATAGAAAACAAAATATAGGCTTTGGTATTATGGAGAAGATAATGAAATGATTAAATAAAAATAAATTGATCAATCAAATGCAATAAAGGCTTACCTTTCCACCTATTAACCCATGTTTAATCCAAGTATTTGAGTGACATGCTAATCCTCTCGTTCTCCATATGCTTCATGTTGCAATGATCATCTAAATAGCTATATCTTACCCGCCCTTAAAAGGTTTCTAACTTTCTATACTACATTAAATGCAATCAATTTAAGGGTTGCTCAATTTGAAAATTCTCAAAAGGCTCACAGGATTCCAAGAATACGCCTTCACAAAAGGAAAAATACCCAACACTATCTTTTGAATCATCACCACAAACAATGGAGAGGAAGTAAAAACTGTTCTGCATAAAAAAAAAATCACTTCTTAGAGAAACGGAGACCTGTATAAAAGAAAATATTCATTCTACTTTGCTATTCCGAAAGCATATAGTTAATATGCTATTTGGTGATTATGCATGCACAGTTATCTAAAGGTATGTGATAATGAAGGTTGGTATCTTATAGACATTTAAAGAAGTTAAAAACAATTGCAATTCATTAACTTACTGAAGGACGTAATGCACATAATCCAGAGTAAAACTGTGTGAAGGCAGGGGCTAAGATAGTGTCCTCTTATACCGATAAGGATGACTTCACAGTTTATCTCAAACTCGATCCTTATTAGAAGAAGTCAACCTGTTATAAAATTATCTTTTGACGCATCAAGGCATAAATCTATGCTGACTTTGATAGAAGATTTAATAATCATGGCCTTTTCTGCTATAACCTATGTTAGGTAGATTCCAAACTCAACTTATTTCGGGTAAAATGGAGTTTTATTAGTATGCAATTCATTTATGGCCATATCCCTGTGTTATTTTTATTCTGGATATGTGCTTTTTAATCTTGGCAGGTTTGGTTGAAAAATCATTCAGCAACAAGTTGAAATTTGGGCAGAAAAGACATACAAGAGATAGAGCAAAGACAAGGTGGGTAGGGCACACTTGTTCTGATGCCGTTGAAACTTTTCCATTAGGAAAGGGACAAGGAACAAAAGGCCAAAAGAAAACCCAGAAACCAAGCCTGCAGCCCTCAGGACCTACCACGCACACAATGCCCACCTGTGAAGCACACCTATACTGCTGCCGTTAACCACTGTTGCTACCGTTTACCCTCTGCTGCCTGTGATGTCGATTACACTCATGTAAATCAGGAGAAGTGCACTCCATAATAGCTATGATTATGTGAAGAGTGCTTACCCTAGCTCAAATAGAGGAAAAATGGATAAAACAAGTGATAAATTGACAAGTATTGCAACTCACCATTTTAGATCTAAGTTCATGATGGACTGAAGTCATGATACACATCTCATGCAAAGAAAATTTGATTGATTGAAGGTCCTATAAGTGTTAGTACTCACAAAACACATGAACATAAAGCATGAATGATCTTACTTGAAAACTTGATACATTGCTAATACGATGCTTCACTAAAATAATGTTCTAATAATTCTTTTAAATCTACCCTTGACTATTTTTAGGATGCTCAATTTTTTGAATTTAATTGCTAGACTTTTCTTAGATTTAAAATGATAAAAACTACTTTTATTTATGTTTATTTATTTTTCTCACAAAATTAATTGTAAAAAACCTAACAAATAAATTTGAATTTATAAATCTAAAAATTATTACAATAAAAAAAATTAAATTTGGGCCAAAATAGGTTGGTCAAGGGCATGGGTACCCTATACTAGACCTATTTTGGGGTATTTGATATCATTAAATTAATATTTAATATGAAATTCCAATTTTAATTTGATTTCTTAAGAAAAAAAATTAAAATGAGCAAATAATTAACATAATTAGGTCCATGCATCAAAATGGGAGCCAAACATAATGTGAAATCGTTGGGGTTGATAATTTATGACAATACATTTAGCCTTGACTCTAGTGAGAGTGAACTTATGCTCATGATCACACTAAAGTAATGAGAATCTAAATGGGTTCATTTATCAAGACACTGAAGAAGTCAGTTGCCACTAAGTCTAGGGGATGTGCTAGTCCCCAGGGTCAAGATCTTACTACATAACATTTAGAAGACCAAGAAATATACATACATAAGATACAATGAAAATAATGATCAAACACCAAGAATACACAATGAAGACACAAATAAAAATATACACAAACAAATATGCAAACAAAATGCAAGAACAATGCAAACATGATGCATGCACAATATAAAATCAATACATACACGATGTAGAAATGATGCAAAAATGATGTAAAAATGATGCAAACATGCAAAAAGGGGTATGACATCACAAACTAGCAAGATCCACATATACTTACTAGGATCCATACCCAAGATATCCAAATATCATAGGCTAGCAAAGTTTGATATTTACTAGATGACCATGAGTATATAAAAGGCATCACAGGTTAGTGAAGTTTGGTATTCATTAGGTGATCTTGATAAGAGACAACATAAGGCTAGTGAAGTTTGTTATTCACTAACTATATTTTTACAAAAAGGTAGCAATTGAATACATGCAAGGGCTAGTGAAGTTCTTTATTCACTAGGTGAGTTATCATGTTAACTATACTAGGAATTATACTCTAAATAATTTTGATAAGGCACTAAAAAATATGATCAATATGCCAAAAATGAATCACAAAGTTCCAATTAGTGTGAAACAAAGTGAAGCACATATTGTATTATATGGCCCCACCTTAAAGTAATTGCTAATACCAACTGAGAGCAATTACCTTTAAGGTAGAATAAAATGATATTTGCAAAACAACAAGGCATGAGAGATTATTGGAAAACCCTATGCCAAATGATATATTCCCAAGAGAGCTAAATCATTACAAGGGGTTTCCCTCAAAACAAACCTACAAAAACAATAAAACAAAGAGAACAAATAAGGGATCCATAGATCCAGGGTCAGTATAAATGAGGGATAATAAATAATATTATCTTTCTTAGAATTGAAATCATTCCCCAAATGCTTTTTTTTGAAATATGAACAAAAGGGAGGAATGACACATGAAGAAAACATAAAATGATTTTGGGTCATGGAAGAGACTTAAATGTTTCAACACTTTGTATTGTTCCCAAAAGGAACAAAGAAAATATGTTCAAGACATAAAGATGAATGAAGATACAAATAGATGAATGGCACAACAAATTCATTTTATTCGTGTCCTTGTTTCAATAAGAACAACAAGGGTCATCCAAAGAAAACTAACAAACACCAAGACATGCTAGGATGCACATTATGGGGAGATCACATTACACGTAAGAAAAACACACAAAGGCACAATGGTACCACACATGCGAGCCAATCTATAGAAAATCATTTGCATCCCAATCTTTCTTATCATAAATGGAAGGTGAACAAAAATGTAAAGGAGCTATATCAAGTGTGATACAAGGAGAGGCATTAGATTCAACACATGGTAGGTCACTCTCATTTGGAAGACATCACAGTTGCTCTCATCTATATCCATTGATTTTTTTAAACATAATAGATGTTTGTATGTTCTTGTTCTTCCATCTTATTTACTACTCCATTGTCTAAATGTATCGTGAAATAGGTTGTGTGTTAGTTCTATCAACATGATTGCAAGCACCATCACTTTTATGATCATATTTTATTCTTTTCTTTGGTTGGGATAAGTAAGTCTCAGCTTCATGGTTTGGTGAGGGTGGTAAAGTTGAGTTAGGTGATGATGAGGATAAATGGGTGGGAGGAATTTCATTAGAATTTGGTCAGGTGGATGGATGATCATTAGGTAAATTATCTTCAACAAGTGGATGAGCCATAACATGAAATATTATTTTATTCTCTTTTACACTTCTATTCATTCTTGTATGGGCTTCATCTAGTAAAGAGGTAATTGAGGTGCTCCTTAGCATTGGTCCTTTTTCTTCCTTTTTGGAGGAATCAAAGGGACTAGCAAAGGTTGAGAGACAACATGATCCTTAGATTTTGGCCTGAAGACATGTCTTTCTTTTGGAGGAATTAAGTTAATCAAGTAGTTATCTCTTTATCCTTTATATGATAGTAGAGGGAGAACCCTAATATAAATTATGCTAAGTGGTCAAGGTAGGATACGTAGTTTAGACTGAGGTTTATTCACTACTTGTGGGATAGGTGAGGCAACCATCAAAGATTTTGGAGACCGATGAGCCTCAGGTAGAATATTACTAAGAGATAATTGGGCTATTCAATTAGATTTACACTTTTGATATGATAAAAATAGTTAATCTTCACTCGACTGAATGGATGAGCTAGTTGAGGCAAATATAATCAAGGGAAAAAATTCCAGAATTAGCTAAAGGATTAAATCCATTATGGTATATGGTATGTAGTTGTCCTTTGAATGAGAATTTTCAATATTTATGAACAACTAATGGGACCAAACTCATAGAGCTAGGCCATGGATGACTTGAGTTCAAATGAAATAGGTATAATGTCAAGATTATGGTGAATGAAATATCCAATATTTTAGGTCCTATTTTTATTGGTAAAGTTATAATTACAATCATAGGGTGAATAAAACCATCATGAGTCTTTAATAAGGCTTCCAATTATTTATAATTATATTTAAAAAATCCATGCACATGTAATAATTCTTTGTGGTCATGATCACTACACACACAAGATCAATGAGTATTCAACTTGTGGTTTTATCATTAATTCTACTAGTTATATAGATAGTATCATTAGGTACATGCATGAAAGCATCAATATGTGTGAAATTGATCAATGATAAGTTTAAGAACCCCCCCATTGGTGAAGGTGTAAAATCTTGGTGAATCTTGTATACTTCCTGCAAAAATATTAATTTTATTGGAATTTTTTTTATTTTTTGGGAAAAGAATTAGCAAATATTTTGTAATCGCTAGAAGTCTGTGGAAAATCCTAGCTAAAACAATAGAAATAGTGTTCCACCTTTTGGGAGGTGGAACACAAACTAGGTGTTTAGATACCTAGATCTATTTTCCTCAAGTTTCATTCAAGGAGGCCCTAGAGATCTTAATCCAATGAAGAAAAGGGAGAGAGATCTGACAATAGGACTGTATCCTAGGGTATGTTTAGAGATTAATGAGGGGTTCACCACCAAGTTAAGACAAGTTAAGACTTGGAAAGATAAATGTAATGCAAGATCTAATGAAAAAACCTAGTGATGCATGAAATTTGAATAAATGACCTATAAATGCAAATAAACTAGAACAACAAACTGGAAAAGTACAGAGGAGTACCTGGAAACCTAAGAGAGCTTAAATGGAGACTTGAAATGTTGAATAGCCTAAAATTTAGGCCTACTAGGAATCATTCACCAAGCTAGGTGAATTGGTCCCAGATCTGGGTTTCTGCACTGGAATAGGTTTTTAGAAAAACAGTAACTGAATCTACAAAAATCTTGAAAAATGCCTATAGTGGGACTCATTCACCACTTCTAGAAAATTAGTCCCATTTTTTCTTGAAGTGTTCCAAGAGTAGAATCTTGAACTAAAAATCTGCAAGCCTTTGAAGATGGATCAAATAAGCACTTTTCCACTCATTTCCTACAAATTGGATGCATATTTTCCCCTAGATTTAAGTTTCCATGAGTCTTGAAAACTTTAATGACAACTTTGATGAAATTTGTAACTTTTTCATTTTGATACTTTTGAAGGCTTTGAATCCACTTTTCTTCAATTTATAAACCTACAATCACACATGCAAAGAGGAGAAAAACTTGTTGATTGCTAGTGAATAGTGGTTTTCCTTGGTCAAATCCCTTTTAGTAATTAAACCAAATGATGAAATAATGAAAGATGAACATGAAACATGTAACATAGGACATGAAACATGAGCAATGATACCTTGAATGATGTATTGTAATGAAAACCAACAATCTAGCATGAAATAGCCATGGACATAGATCTAGATCTTGAGATAACTGTAGAACAATGTTTAATATTGAATATTGAATGCAACATCACAACACCAACTCAATAACATGTTTGATGCTTGATATCCTTTACATGATAATGGATCTTGAATAGATGAAAAAAATGATGAAGAATCTACCCTTGAATGCTCTTGTAAACACTTGAATGCACTCGTGAACACAAATTTGCTATACAGATGCTCATTCAACTTGCTAGGTGTAAAATGAGTAAAAGAAACTTGTATTTATACTTAATTATGCAAGAATTGCGAAAATTACAATACTACAAGCTGACGTCAAATTTAGGAGGATAAAATACTGCTAAATATTTAAATTAATTTTAATTTTGGGCCAAACAAGACTCATTCTCCCAAGGTGGTGAATGAGTCTTGTTAGGCATAATTTATGGGACCATTTTAAAAAATGCTTAGAAAGGTGTAAAATTAGGATTGAGACCCAGAAACCTAGGCGGGACTCATTCACCCAAGGTGGAAAATGAATCCTAAATCACTATATCTAGGCCACACAAGTTAAAAACACCTAAATTATAATTGGATATTGATTTGTGTTGCAATTATCCTCAAAAAGATGCATTAAATGAGGCTTGTGGATGCAAAATAAGGCCAATTAAAATAGAAAAAAGACTAATTATTAAATAAAACCCTAGAAAAGTGTGAAAGTGTATTACAACATTTAAATACAAAATTCCAAATAAGGCACCAATAGGCTCATTTAATTCACAAGGGCCCAAGACCTAATGTGAATATGTTAGACATATTACAACATTAAATCAAGGCCATGTTAGGGGGACCTATTTCCATCCTTATGTATCTATCCCCCACTTTAGTGAGAGGAGGAAATGTCTTCCAACTCACACTAAAGTAGACCAAATACAACAATGCTAGTAAGATAGGATGAGCATGATCAAGAGGGGTTCAAATGCACCAATTTCGGTAATATAGGAGGGCTATGATTAAGAGGGTTGTGCAAGCCCCCAGAACCAAGGTATTACTACAAACCAACATAGGCACAAAAGAATACGCATGAAAATAATCTAAAGAGCAACAACAAGGCACAAACATACAATGCCAAAGACATAAAGAAAATTAAACAAAATGAAAAAGAAAAGGGAAGATCAAGCTTCGAATATTTTTCCAACATGATGTGGATTAGATCTAGGTTATTTATCGAAAAAATGCACAGTCACTCTAAGGCAACATAACTCTAGGTTGTTTGTTGGGTGATAAGTCCAAGAAGGTGAGACACATACACACATGACCAATATGCACTCACATACACACATGAGTGGCTAAGGGAAAGTCATGCCCTTGTTTGGCTTCCCATAAAAAACCATACCAAAGTTATACCTCCTGATAAATTTGATAAGGTGCCACACACTAATGAACTTCAAGCTTCATGATACAAGCAATACTTTGTATGCTTGGAGCTAATGAACAAATAATGAACTTCAAGCTTCATGAGGCAAGAAAAACTTTGTATGCTTGGGACTCACGAACAAACAAGATGGCTCCACAGGCAAGCAATGTGTGCTATGCAAGGTGGCCATATAACAGATGTTGTAAGTGCAAAATAGTGTAAGGAATGTTCAAAGGGATTTTATTTAGTTCATGTAAGGTCTCTTCTTAGGGAAAATTTTGCCTAATGTCTCAAAGAGAGGACAAGTCAAAGAAGTATCACACTCTCAGAAGAAATCAAGCCCAACATCACCCACAAAGAAAAGGATGCATCACAAGAAGAGAGAAATCACATAATGAAACATGAGTGTCAATTTATGCCCCCACTTTAAAGTGGTTGCTAACACCATTGTTGTGAGAAATTGCTTTAAAGTAGAAGAAAACAAGAGAGCTTATTTGGAAAGGCCTATGCCAAGTCATATGTTTCCAAATAAAGCTACGTCATGGATAGGGGGTTTCCCCCTAAACTTAGGTTGTCACATGCAAGCCAACTTAAGGAATGTCATCCACATCCCAAGCTTTCTCTTATATGTACATGAAAGGTGATCAACTAGGCCAAAAGAGACAATGACAAGGGACATATGAGGACAAGGCTACCTAACCCCTTGCCCCCACTTAGTGCAGGATAAGGGTGAGCCGATGAGAAACATGCTAGAGTGAAAATAAGTAGCAATTAGAGGAACAAGGTGCTTCAACACAAGGAAGAGCACCACACTCCTTAAGATGTTGAATTTTATCACTTAAAGCCTTACATTCATTAGTAGAATGACCATGAATTCTATGATATACAAAAAATGAATTCTTGTAGTAAAATTTAATTTGTGTTCTTAGAGGAAGGGATATCAAATGATCTTGGAGGAGTCTTGACAAGATACCCTCTTGATCAATGGTAGAAGATGTTCCTTTATTTTGCAACAAAGATATCTCTTGCTTGGTGTACAAGATGTCATACTTACACAAGACTCTTTAGATTGTGAGATTTTGTTCTCTCCTTTACAAGAGGGTGTAAAATATAATGAATTAAAATCATTAGTGTTTTACATGATGACATCGACATTTTAAGCAAATATTTTGTTGTTTCTTTGAAAGGATAACAATCAAGACCACTAGTGTCTATCAATTCAGGATGCACTGATGTTAAAGTTGGCTTAGAGGAATCTTTTGTGATAGTATTTTTTAAGTGAAGGATTGTTTGTGTCATTTGAGGGGCAATAACCAAGACCACTATTTTTTTCTTGTGTGTGAGGCTTTATAGGGATACAAATACCTTGTTCTCTAGTACCAATCCTTTTCCACTATAACCGAGTTGTTTCATCATTTCATAACATTTTTCATAAAGATTCTTCATCTCTTTTGGATTTGGTGGTTGCTCATAATTAAGTTCATCAAAGCTTGTTGTGTAATTTGTTTTCTTTTGTTCTAAAGTGGTTGAGGTGGATGCTTTCGTAGTGTCTTTTGAATTTTGTGTTGACATTACTACTTTTTCTTTTCCCTTTTCAGACTCTTTGTTTATGATCTTTTATTCTCCCATGAATGTTGAGTCAAATTCCAACGATCCAAAATCATCTAGTGATATCATTTTGAAGGGTTTAGGACATCTATCTTTTGTTGTTCTTGCATGGGTTCTAATGGAACTTTTGAATTTTGCATAATTCTAGAGTGCTCATATTAAAACCCTAAGAAATTTTGTCCAAAAATCTTTGTTACATCTATTGTAGGGTTCTTATATGAGGTTTAGGGTTTTTCATTTTAATTGCTTTGCGTTCTATTATGTTGCTATTTGTGTATTACTTATTGTTGGTCACATAAAAAATTTCATGATCATTAGTGTCATCATGTGACTGGCCTTTCTCATGTCTAGGTTTGAATCGCTTGACTTCTACATCTTTTGTATGGCGTGATTAACAAGTCTTGAGCATACTATTCTCATGTCATCCTAAGAGAAGTACCCTCTTTTAGAACAACTAATGAAAACGTGCTTAAAAGTTCCCACTTAAGTCCTCATGGCCCTCATAGTTGTATCACTCATCGCTAATTTATTCATTGGTTCACACCCTAAATTAGCGACGAGCGATGGAATGATGTTTTCTTTTAACATCGCTCATCGCTAATAGATTTTTAGCTTTCAAATTTATAATAGAGATCGATGAGTAGCCTACTATTCTCATGTCATCCTAAGAGAAGTACCCTCTTTTAGAACAACTAATGAAAACGTGCTTAAAATTTCCCACTTAAGTCCTCATGGCCCTCATAGTTGTATCACTCATCACTAATTTATTCATTGGGTCACACCCTGAATTAGCGACGAGTGATGGAATGATTTTTTCTTTTAACATCGCTCATCGCTAATAGATTTTTAGCTTTCAAATTTATAATAGCGATGAGTGATGCTACTATTTTTATGTTATTATCGCTCATCACGGATGACCATAAAAAGATAAACTTGAAACAACAATGAGCGATGTGATGTGATTTCTTATATATTGCTTGATCACAAATATGTTTTGAATGTAAGGTCTCTCATCAACGATATGCGATGGACCTTACAACAATTGTAAATCTTCTCATCGCTAATTGCTTGCAAAATATATGAGGAGAATTAGTGATGAACAAAGGCCCTATGTAATAACTTCATCGCTCATCGTGGATTTGTTTTAGAACTTACATTCTGAATTAGCGATAAGCGATAGATGTCCTCTAAAGGGTTTTTTATTTCGCTAATGTGTTATGATCCTATGAGCGATGTCTTCTATGCCATTTATTTTATGTAGGTTGTATGGGTCCAAATCTAGTGCTATCACAATATTTCCCATCACAGATAGAAGCCTTGATCTAAGGTTTGAATTAGCAATGCGTAACAAAAGGATGAATGTGGCCAAAGGTCAGGCCACAAAACCAGGGGCTAGAGATAATCGTTGGGATGTTCACATCACTGATGGAGCCAGGCAAAGATGAAGTAAATCAGTGACAAGAGATGACCATAAATGAAAAAGGCAACGTGGCATGATCCTAGGGATTTTCCATAAATCATAAATGAAAGCAGCGAGAGAACTGGAAAACCATTGATAAATTTTTAAAGCAAGATGATCTGATGGACTGAAAATCATCGCATGAATAACTTCATCGCTAAATTGCACCCTAAATTTATGGGAGGATTAGTGATGAAGAATATAAAGAAAGTTTCTCTCTAAGAAAATGGTCTTATGTACTTCGCTGATATTAATGAAAAGCATGAATTAGGTTGGCGATACATGGTAATTGTTAGATCAACTATGATTAATCAAGGTTAGAAGGGAATGTGGCAACATTTGAGATATCCTTGCTATTTTCAAGGAGCAAGTTGATAATTTGGTCGAAAAACAATGCTCATGGCCACCTTAGATGAGGTTTTAATTGCTCTAAGATGAACAACCTAGATTCAAAGCCAAACTGATAAGTTACCAATTTTCTCGCATAAGGAATTCTGAATCATTAATTCAACATGCTCGAATTTTCTATTTAATGCAAGTTGATCGCTATTTATTCACACTATCTTTTCAGACTATAATAGAAGTAAGGCGTGTGTAGTAAAATAAATTGAGATGGTTGTAAGTTTTCCTAAGAATATTTTCAATGTTTGCATCTTGAGTAAATTGGTGGTTATGTGCAGGATCATGATGGGCCAAAAAGTGGCCCAAAATTGATGAAATGAAAAGGGTTTTTAAAGGAGATTTTCACCTTTCCACCAATATAAATTATGCTTTACTTTGAATTTAATATATAATTATTATTTATTTTCTATTTGAATTATGACTAAAGTCTTGATTGATAGGTTGATTGAAAAACATCTATAGCTTTCAAACGGTATCACATTTTTTGAATCTGAAACATGAGTGACATTCTATGCTTTGCATACTATAGGATTAAAAAAGAAAATTGAATTTCATGAAGTTTTTCCCGAGTTAAGGTGGTCAGACATACGAGTTTTTATATTTTTTAAAAGTTGTAATAAAAAATTCATAATTAATTATTTACTTGGAAAAAAATACAAAAAAATATGCATCACATTGGGACATGCATCCTCTACTTATATCTAAAATATTATAAAAAATATTATCATTTTATTGTGGTTAGGGTGGTCAGACAAACACCTACTTATTTTTTCCTTGAAATTTAAGTACTACTGCATTAAAATTTCAAATTTTCACCAAATAGTTTTTTTATTTTTTAAATAAACCTAGTAGTTTAAAAACTATATTCAATTTTCTATAGATTCTATTCTTACATATTTTAAAAATAATATGGATAACTTATTCAAATTTTTACGTCAAGTTGCCTAACTTTGATTTTTCTGAATTTTTTGCCACTTAAGGGCCTATATTTTCCATGATGATCCTACACATACCTTGGAATGAAATTAGATTATCTAGTCTATTTAGGATTTCTGTTGCTTGAGTTATCTACAATTATTGGGATTGGGGTATTTCTCTTGTGGGTCCTAAGTCAAAAATATTTTTAATCATCCCTTTGCTAGTTTTAAAGAAAATGGGAAAGGCTAGTGCAACTATTTCACCTATTAGGAGGTCTAGTTAGCTAAGTGTGTTTGAGTTCCATGAGGACATAGCTGAGCAGGAAGCCATGACTTCTCTTGAGATTTCAAAGGATAAAAGGAGGGCTAGGGGCCATAAGAAGTCAATTTTGTAGAGTACTTATCGCTTGAGGAATAGGACCCTTTTAGGTGAAGTGGTTGAATGTAAAGGCAAGGAACTAGCACTACCAGTGAAGAAGGCCATGAAGAAGTAAAAAAGCCACAGGGCCCACCTAGGTAAGCACAACTCTCCTATCGTGCTTTTGAACTCTCCTTTGGATGTTGAAGTTGATACCAACTTAGACTATGGCCAGTACCTTTGTTCCCTAGTGCCATATGAGAGCTATGATGATGATGTGCTGATAATCCCTCCAATTGCATCGATGACAAGGAGAAGTTGGCAATTTTTGGATGTCGATGACTCTAAATAGGGTCACCTCCTATTTTTAGTTTTTGATGACACCATGGTCTTTGCATAGGAGGTTCTTGTTTTCATATGTCTATGGTTTATCTTTTGTTTTCTTATGCTAATGTGGAAGTCTTCAAGAAGATATGAATGAAATATTTTTACTTTCAAACAACGAATGTTGTGATAGCGACCACAAATATCCTACACATGTTTTTTGCCTTTTGTTCTCCCTTGTTCTCGAATGATTACATATTAAACAATTTGGGAGTTCTTTGAGGAGTCAATTAGAATTAGGTTTTTGAAATGAACTCAAATGAAACTGAAATTGTAATTGAGTCGGATGCTTGCTACTCCCCTGTTTATATAAAGGGGATTTCATGGCTGAAAAGAGAGAGTTCAGAATTTTGAGTCTAGACACGGTCACAGTAAATACTATGCTCTAATAACATAATAGAATGTAAATATATACTCTAGTAGATATATTAGAATTAAGTTTATGATGAAATTTATACTGTATATGAATCTTAAATATGGTTTTACAAAGAAATATAAAAAATGAAGAAGAATTTTAGTTTCAAAATATTGCTCTCCTATGTATTTTCTTCCAAGTTATGAATGAAGATTGTTAATGACAATTTCAATTGTCTTTTGTCATTTGCACAAAATATATGAATGTGTTTTATGCTTCAATTCAATGAATTGATTAAATTCTGAAATGAGCTCATTAGTTTGTGAGAAAAGAATATAGGATTTAGTAAGGAAGTGATATTTTGCAGACACAGTGAGTTAGATGTTACAAAGTGACACTCTAATGGTCCACTATTTTTTGAGGTTCAATCAAAATTGTATTACCGATTGATTACCAGTTGTAACTCATTTTCTGTGTTAGATAAATCAATGATTATTTATTAGTTTATTTTATAGTCAGTTGAGCTAGTACTGAATTGGGCCTAGGATTAAAGATGAAGAATAATTCAAAATACTTTAAACTACAATGTCCCAATTCTAAGTATGAAGGCATACTCCTTGAAAATAAGTGACACTTTTATTTGAGGTTTGTCGAGCCTTTGATAGAGGCAATTTTCATTGAATAGTGCATATGTGAAAAGAAATACTCTTGACTAAATGTGAGATATTACAAGTATGCATGGGATTACCCTCCCTGGGTTTCACAGAGCCCAAAGAGAAGAAGTGAACTACTAATTACTTTACTTAAGTGTTGGCCAATCTTGAACCTAGTTGATAATTGGGTTGTGGCAAGCTCATAGGTTAGGACTGAGATTAAGTTTGGTTCTAAAAAAATAATCAATAGAAATGGAAACTCTGCTGGGGAAAATTTGAGAAATATCTAATAGAAGATCACCTAGCCTTAAGAGCCATTGAAGTTTCAAAATAGTTTGTAACTAGAGACTGGAGATTGTTGAGTCTTATTTGCCCCATCTAAGTCACCAACATAAATGACAACTCTGTTGAGGACACTTTTGTATCCTTGATACAAATTTGTCGAAGACCACTTAAAAGAGTCAAAACAAAATGAGCATCTGGTTCAAATGTTGAAGAAGTTTCCAATCTACAAATTGGATTGTTGTAGCCCTAAGGTGACTTTGCTGGAAGAACTCAAATAAAGATATCCTTGCTTCAAAGGTTTTCCTCTTGTTGAAAAGGTGGTGACTTTTCTTAGACAAATTCTACATATGAAGGGTTGTTGTTTGTTATTTGTAACTTGAAAATGCTCTATTCAAAGTTGCAGTAATTGGAGGTGTGAAGGTACATAGTTCTTTGCATATTTTCATTTACTAAACCTATCATATGAATTGCAATTGATGCTCCACTTAAAGTTTTATTTACAAACTAACAAGTATAGATGGTTAGAATGGAGTTGTATATCTTAAGAATTACTATCTATTTTCCATTATTCTTCATATTGGTATAGTTGTGATTGTGCACCACTAGTTAAAACCAGATTTTCATACATCCATGGATTATTAAAGAGAAATAACCATGCCATTATAAACTTAGATGCATATTATCAGGAAGCTTCATAACTCTAAAATCCTCAGACAAT
Source organism: Sequoia sempervirens (assembly GCA_007258455.2). NCBI lineage: Eukaryota > Viridiplantae > Streptophyta > Pinopsida > Cupressales > Cupressaceae > Sequoia > Sequoia sempervirens. The sequence goes on along the minus strand of VDFB02047230.1, from coordinate 127,186,399 downwards.
TGATACCAAAAAGTGCATGAACCCAAGTGTAAACAAACCTAGGATAAGGCATGAATGGAAGACATTATTCAAAAGAGGAGTTAAAGAATTGAATAAAAGGAACCTGATGGCTATGCAAGCCCAGTTAAGAGACAATCATTCTAGGTTTGTTAGCCAAATTGCTGCACCTTTTTTCAATTCATTTGATTCATTATATGACCAATTAGACTTGTCATGGGTTGATTACAAGGTTGAAAGTATGCCATCTCGAGTATATAAGCAGATGCCTAGGTGCAACAAATACAATGTGTGTGAAGGAGATGCACATTTCCAAAGTTTCTATAGCTTCATGGTGAAACATTCATTCAGAGATCAGGATATGTGGATGAGATTTTTTGTCAGATCTCTTGAAGCTAGAGCTAGGGACTGGTACTTAGGTTTTCTTGAGAAGTCTTTTTCCTGTTGGGATAAATTGGTGGATGCTTATAGACAATAATTTGCAAAAGAACCTTATGATCTTATCACAAAGTTAAAAAAACTTAGGAAACAAGATAATGAGTCAAGTGTCGCTTTCAGTCATAATTTTTTTGTTACTCCTGCACTAATCCTTGAAAGTTTCACCTAGTACATCAAATTGCATTCATTTGTATTTTGAAGCTTTTGAGGAGGGATCTAGTGCACTGATTAAAGATTTTAAAATTTTAAATATGCAAATGGCCTACACATGTTTAGATAATATGGAAGAAATGAGGAATGCATATGTGCAAAGTTTGTTGTCTTCAGTTGTGGATAAGCATGTTGATGAAAATAACAATTGTATGGATACAAAGGGTGTGCCAATATATGAGTGTATTTATTTGCATACACTTGGAGATAGTTTGCATGATGTGCATAATATTTTGATTGGTCCTTATAATTGTTTCACTTTTGACATGCAAACTACTAATTAGATTGAGCTTGATAATCCCAAATCTATGGCAGAGTATGAGTACCAGCTTTTTTAGCTAGATGAAATTTTCTTAAAGTGTGGCAATGAGCAAAGCATTAAGGAAAGTTGTTTTCAACTTCACAATATTTTGAATGACAAAATTTATGAGTCATTGCCACATAATAATTAGTATTTTAAGGGTATGCTTGATTCTCAAATGCAGGGTAGTTATGAATTTGTTGATAATGTTGTACTTGCTAAGTTATTGAGAGCTGCCAACATGTTAAATTGGGCATATTCTAGTAATGTCTTTAGATTGGATTTAGTGAGGTGTGATGAAAACTTTTTTTATGATGAAGGTAAGAAAAGGCCTACAATTTTTGGTGGCCTTGGGCCATCAGATGTGGTTTGACTTGTCAAACCAAAGCAATTAGGGGCAGAGATGACCTTCTGACTTTGTTACCCAATGGAGTCCTAGGCACCTGGTCTACTTCTCTAAGGATCAAAATTCTTGCTTTGTTCACTAAGGAACAAACATCTCTAGAAAGAACCACTAATGGCACTTTCAAATTTTGCATAATTCTAGAGTGCTCATATTAAAACCCTAAGAAATTTTATCCAAAAATATTTGTTACATCTATTGTAGGGTTTTTCATTTTAATTACTTTGCATTCTATTCTATTGCTAGCTGTGTATTGCTTACTATCAATTACACACAAATTTTCATGATCATTAGTGTCATCATGTGATTGGCCTTTCTTGTGTCTAGGTCTAAATCTCCTGACTTTTGCATCTTTCATATGGCATGATTCACAAGTCTTGAGCTTACTATTCTCATGTTATACTAAGAGAAGTCCCCTCTTTTAGAAAAACTAATGAAAATGTTCTTAAAAGTTCCCACTTAAGTCCCAATGGTCCTCATATTTCTATCGCTCATCGCTAATTTGTTCATTGGTTCACACCTTGAATTAGTGATGAGTGATGGAATGATGTTTTATTTTAACATTGCTCATTGCTATTAACTTTTGAGCTTTCAAATTTATAATAGCGATGAGCGATGCTGCTATTTTTATGTTATTATTGTTCATTGTGGATGGCCATAAAAAGATAAACTGGGAACAATGATGAGCAATGTGATGTGATTTCCTGTTTGTCGCTTGATTGCAGATATTATTTGAATGTAAGGTCTCAATGATACATGATGGACCTTACAACAGTTGTAAATATTGTCATCGCTAATTGCTTGCAAAATATATAAGGAGAATTAGTGATGAACAAAGGTCTTATGTAATAACTTCATTGCTCATCAACGATTTGTTTTAGAACTTACATTTTGAATTAGTGATAAGCGATGGATGTCCTCTAAATGGTTTTTTCTTTCACTAATGTGTTATTATCCTATGAGCAATGCTTTCTGTTCCATTTGTTTTATGTAGGTTGTACATGTCCAAATATGGTGCTATCACAATATTTCTCGTCATAGATAGAAGCCTTGATGCAAGGTTTGAATTAGTGATGCGTGACAGAAGGATGAATGTGACCAAAGGTCAGGCCATAGAACCAGGGGCTAGAGATTATTGCTGAGATGTTCACATCGCTGATGGAGCTGGGCGAAGATGAAGTAGATCGGCGATAAGTGATGACCATAAATGAAAAAGGCAACATGGCATGATCCTAAGGATTTTTCATAAATCGGAAAGGAAAGTAGTGAGAGAACTGGAGAACCATTGATAAAGTTTTCAAGCAAGATGATCCGATGGACTAAAAATAATTGCTAAATTCCACCATAAATTTTGGGGAGGATCAGCGATGAAGCATATAAAGAAAGTTTCTCTCTAAGAAACTAGTCCTATGTACTTCGCCAATATTAATGAAAAGCATGAATTAGGTTGGTGATACATGCTAATTGTCAGATCAACTATGATTAATCAAAGTTAGAAGGGAACATGGTAGCATATGAGATGACCTCACTATTTTCAAGGAGCAAGTTGATAATGGTCGAAAAACAATGCTCATGGCCACTTTAGATGATGTTTTAATTGCTCTAAGATGAATGGCCCAGATTCAAATCCAAACCGATAAGTTGCCAATTCGCTCGCTTAAGGAATTCTGAATCATTAATTTTGCATGCTCAAATTTTCTATTTAATATAGGTTGATCATTGTTTATTCACACTATCCTTTTAGACTATAGTAGAAGTAAGGCGTGTGTAGTAAAGGAGATTGAAACTGCTATAATTTTTCCTAAGAAAAGTTTCAGTGTTTGCATACTGAGTAAATTGGTATGAAATTAGATTCTCTGGTCTATTTAGGATTTATTTTGCTTGAGTTATCTGCAATTATTGGGATTGGGGTGTTTCTCTTGTGGGTCTCGAGTCAAAAATCTTTTTAATCATCCCTATGCTAGTTTTAAAGAAAATGGGAAAGGTTGGTGGAACAATCCCACCTGTTAGGACATCTAGCCGACTAAGTGTGTTTGAGTGCCATGAGGATATAGCTGAGTAGGAAACCATGGCTTCTCCTGAGATTTCAAAGGGTAAAAGGAGGGCTAGGTGCGATAAGAATAAGTTAATTGTGTAGAGTACTTACTGCTTGAGGAATAGGACCCTTGCAGGTGAAGTGGTTCAATGTAAAGTGAAGGAACTAACACTGCCAGTGAAGAAGGCTAGGAAGAAGGAGAAAAGCCATAGGGCCTGCCTGGGTAAGCACAACTCTCCTATCTTGCTTTTGGACTCTCCTTCAGATGCTAAAGCTGATACTGACTCAAACTATGGCTAGTACATTCATTCCCTAGTGCCATATGGGAGATCTAATGATGACGTGTTGGTAATCCATCCAATTGCATCGAGGACAAGGAGAGGTCAGGCATTTTCAGATGCTGATGACTCTAAATAGGGCCACCTCCTATTAAATTGGTTTTTGATGAAACCAAGGTATTTGCATAGAAGGTTTTTTTTTCATATGTCCATGGTTTATCTTTTTTTTTTCTTATGTTGATGTGGACATCTTTGAGAAGATATGAATGGAATCTTTTTGCTTTCAAACAATGAATGTTGTGACAATGACCACAAATATCTTGCACAAGTTTTTTTCCTTTTCTCCTCCCTTGTTCTCGAATGATTGCATATGAAACCTCCTGGGAGTTCTTCGAGGAGTCAGTTAAAATTAGGTTTTTGAAATGAACTCAAATGAAAGTGAAATTGTAGTTCAGTCGGGTGCTTGTTCCTCCCCTGTTTATATAAAGGGGATTTTATGGCTAAACAGAGAGAGTTTAGAATTTTGAGTCTAGACACGGTCACAGTAAATACTATGCTCTAATAATAGAATAGAATGTAAATAGATACTCTAGTAGATATATCAGAAGCAAGTTTAAGATGAAATTTATATTGTATATGAATCTTAAATATGGTTTTACATATAAATATAAAAAATGAAGAAGAATTTTAGTTTCAAAATATTGCTCTCCTATGTATTTTCTTCCAAGTTATGAATGAAGATTGTTAATGACAATTTCATTTTTCTTTTGCCATTTACACAAAATTTATGAATTTTTTTTATACTTTAGTTCAATGAATTAATTAAACGCTGAAATGAGCTCATTAGTTTGTGAGAAAAGAATATATAATTTAGTAAGGAAGTGATATTTTGCAGAAACAATGAGTTAGATGTTATAAAGTGACACTCTAATGGTCCACTATTTTTTGAGGTTCAATCAAAATTGTATTACTGATTGATTACTAGTTGTAACTCATTTTTTTCCTTAGATAAAGCAATGATTATTTTATTAGTTTATTTTATAGTCAGTTGAGCCAGTATTGAATTAGGCCTAGGATTCAAGATGAAGAATGATTCAAAATACTTTAAATTACAATATCCCAATTCTAAGTATGAAGGAATGTTCACTCCTTGAAAATAAGTGACACTTTTATCTGAGGTTTGTTGAGCCTTTGATAGAGGTGATTTTCATGGAATAGTGCATTTGTGCAAAGAAATACTCTTGACTAAACATGAGATATTACTAGTATGCATGGGATTACCCTCCCTGGGTTTCATAGAGCTCGAAGAGAAGAAGTGAAGTAATAGTTACTTTACTTAAGTGTTGACCAATCCTCAACCTAGCTGATAATTGGGTTGTGGCAAGCTCATAGGTTAGGAATGAGATTAAGTTTGGTTCTAAAAAAAGTAACCAACAAGTTCCACTTACGTAGTTGGTGTCAATGTTTGCAAAGGATTTTCCTTGCCTTTCTCACTGTTCATACAAGTATTTGGGTGAAGGTCATCTTTGAGTGCATGTACACTTGGTTGTTGTAGATATACTTCATTTTGTGATGCAGAGTAAAAGGAATCCCATTCATTGTATGGATCCATGGTCTACCTAAAAGGAGATTGTATGAAAAATCTTGAGGCATAACATGCATTAGTGTTTTGTATGTGACCTTTCCAGTTGTAATAGGTAAAGTGATCACACCAAGTGGTTGTTTTCCTACATTGCAAATCCCTTAATAGATAAAGAGTCAGGCTCAATTTTTGATTTCTTTACACCAAGCCTATCCAAAAGTGTCACACTACACACATTAAGGGTTGAGCCATTGTCAAAAAGGGTTCGTTTTATCCTTGTTCTTTTATATTGAGCTATTTTTTTTAAAGGTGCAATGCACCCATATTATTAGGGGTAAATGCTTTTGACCATAGCTATGGAACAGGTACAAGAAACCATAATAAACTACCAAACCTGTGAGCACAATGGCCCAACAAAGGCACAAGGCCTACAAGCACTTTGGCCTAGCGAGGGTTTGAACCTTGGTGGCCATCACTACAACCAAGTGACTTGACCACCGAACCACACCCTTATCGGCCTTTCATACTGAGCTATTATTATGAAAGCTTCATTTCTTTTTTGCATTTCCAAAGGAGGGAGCCCACTTTGGTGGAAAACAATGTCAACATTTATTCCTTGAATTAGGGTTGCTATGTCATTTGGTTGTGCATTAGAAGGGATAGGAAATTGTTGCAAGGTTGTTTGAATCATAGTTTGATAATTAGGTGAATTCTAAATTAGGTCCCATAGGGATGGGTATGTGCGGGATCATCATGGAAAGAAAAGGCCTTTAAGTGTCAATAAAATTCAAAATAATTAGAGTTAGGCAACTTGACATAAAAATTTGAATAAGTTATCTATATTATTTCAAAAATATGTGAGAATAGAATATGTAGCAAATTGAATATAGTTTCTAAACTACTAGGTTTATTTTAAAAAAAATCTATTTAGTGAATATTTGAAATTTCAATGTAGTAGCAATTAAATTTTAGGGAAAAAATAAGAAGTAGGTGTCTATCTAGCCACCCTAACCACAATAAAATGATAATATTTTTTTTATAAGATTTGAGATATAAGTAGAGGACTCATGTCCCAATGTGATGCATATTTTTTTATAATTTTTTTCTAAGTAAATAATTAATTATGAATTTTTTATTACAACTTTTAAAAAATATAAAAACCTGCATGTCTGACCACCTTAACTTGGTCAAAACTTCATTAAATTTATTTTATTTTTAATCCTATAGTATGTGAAGAATAGAATGTGACACATGTTTCAAATTCAAAAAATGTGATATTGTTTAAAAGCTATAGATGTTTTTCAATCAACCTGTCAATCAGGACTTTAGTTGTAAAATTCAAATAGAAAATGGATATAATTATTTATTAAATTCAAAGTAAAGCATAATTTATATTGGTGGAAAACTAAGAATATCCTTTAAAACCCTTTTCATTTCATCAATTTTGAGTAAAAAAAATTTGTCAGCCACATACCCTACACATACCCATCATATCGCCAATTTTTGGCCCATCATGATCCTACACATACCCATATCTTTGCAGGAGTATTCTTAAGTTGTTCAACAAGATCATACTCCTAAGTTCTTCTTTGTAAAGGTAAATAGGGAGGGCCAGGCAAGATAGAGTTTGGTAATGGGAGGGATGTTGAAGGTGTTTTTCTTCGTTGCAAATTGCTTCTAGTGTTATATGTATGAGCAACAATATTAGAACTTGGTTGCTACAAAACATTATTCTTAGGTGGGTAAAGGATAAGTTCAAGTTTGTTTGAGTTTGTTGATTGTCTGATGGTGGGTAAATAATTAGAGGATTCTTAGGATGTATCACAGGGTATGTAGGAGGTCCAATAGTTAAGGGGGATCTAATGGAAACTTGTTCATTCATAACCTCATCGGTCTTGGTTTGATGCATTTCTAATAAAGGGTAATCTAGAATCACCCTTTTACCATCACCTAAGGAAGCCACACAACTATTATTGTCATTTTATTACACCATGATATGCTCCCTATGAGGAGAGTTGTTAGGAGAACTACAAACCAAATGTGAACTTGACATTCAAGGATTGGTTCTTCCAAAATGACTTCATCACAAGTAGGGGAATGATTAATGGTTGAATTGTCTTGCTTGATAAGTATTTCCTTGGGTGAAGAGAGACAACTAAGATTCTCATGACTTTCATTGATCAAAGTATCTTCTTCATAATTAGGATAGATACTAGGAGGATAACAAATGTGATTTTCATGATCATTTATGATTTCATTCCTTTTTCCCATAATTTCTTCCAAAGTTGGAGAAGGATCATAAAGATTGTTGTTATAGACCTTAAATATTTGATCATCTAACACTAACATATCCTCATCATCTACAATCTCATCCTCTTCCACTAAATCATTCTCACAAGGAAAGGGAGAATGGAGGCTAGGTAAGGTGATGTTTAGAAATCTTTCTATGATGTCATTCTCATGTGCTATAATATCTTCCAATGTAGGAGAGTTTATAGAAGTGGATCTTTCAACAATGTCATAATTCTCAATGAGTGTATCTTCTAACACTAAAATACCTTTTTCACATGTAGGAGAGGTATTAGGAGAAGAGCAACTATGATCATCAAGATTTTCTATATTTTCATCTTCTTCTATCACACATTCCCACAAATAAGAGAGATAAGGGGGGTGTATGTTTAAGGAAAATGTCAACATTTTCACTCTCTTGCACTAAGAAATTATCATAACTAGGGAATGCATTGAATGAATGGATAACATGCTTATTAACTAACTTTTTCTTTTCATACTTAGAAAAGACCAAAACTAACATTTATGAACAATAATCTATGCAAACTCAAAATGCAATGCTCGAGATAGAATGAAATGAAATTTTTAGATTTCAAACAAGGTAATTTACTGATTACATTATGCAATGATCAAGAAGATGAAATTTTGTAGATGGAAATTTGGAATTAAGGTATGCATGAAATGAACTAATTTAAGCTAGATTTAGTGAAATGCATCAAACAAAAATTCAACCCACTCAAATAGATAACCAATGACAACAAACAAAAGTGCACTGGGACTAATTCCCCCAAAGGGGTGTATGAGTCCCAATGAGGGTTTTCTTCAAAACTTTTAGGGAATTTTAAGTGATTTTTATGCTTTCTAGAATGTATGATGTGTAACATAAGCACAAATGTAGATTTATATGATTTTTAATGATTTGAGATGCAAAAATGCAACCTATATGCACTTTCACTAATGCAAAAATTAGAAACCCTAGAATGCTAGCTAAATAATGCAAAGTCAATGCAAGCTAGATCTAGGATGATGTTGGACTCCAAATCACAAAGTGAAATGTTCTAAATGCAGGTTCACCAAAATGAAACAATGAAAAATAGGGTTCCACCTTTTGGGAGGTGGAACACAAACTAGGTGTTTAGAGACCTAGACCTCTTTCCCTCAAGTTTCATTCAAGGAGGCCCTGTAGATCTCAATCCAATGAATAAAAAGGAGAGATATTTGGAAATAGGGTATCCTAGGTTATGTTTAGAGATTAATGAGGGGTTCACCACCAAGTTAAGACTTGGAAAGATTCAAATGTAATACAAGATCTAATGACAAAACCTAGTGATGCCTGAAACTTGAATAAATGACCTATAAATGCAAATAAACTAGAACAACAAATTGGAAAATTACAAAGGAGTACTTGGAAACCTGAGAGAGCTTGAATGAACACCTAAAATTCCAAATAACCTAAAATTTAGGCCTATTAGGACTCATTACCAAGCTAGGTGAATCAATTCCAGATCTGGGTTTTTGCATAGGAACAGGTTTCTAAAAAAAGAGTATCAGAATCTTTAAAAATCTTTAAAAATGTTTGTAGTGGGACTCATTCACCACTTTTGGCGAATCAGTCTCACTTTGTTGTGAAGTGTCCCAGGAGCAGAATCTTAAACTGAAACTTTGCAATCCTTTGAAGATGGATCAAATAAGCACTTTCCCACTAATTTCCTACAAATTGGATGGATATTTTCCCCTAGATCTAATCTTTTCGTGAATCTTGACAACTTTGACGAAATTTGCAACTTTTTCATTTTGGTACTTTTGAAGGCTTCAAATTGACTTTTCTTCAATCTATAAAATTGAAATCACACATGTAAAGAGGAGAAAAACTTGTTGATGGTTAGTAAATAAGAGTTTTCCTTGGTTAAACACCTTTTAGGTAATTAAACAAAATGATGAAATAATGAAAGATGAACATGCAACATGCAACATAGGACATGAAACATGAGCAATGATACATTGAATGATGTCTTGTAATGCAAATAAAAATCTAGCATGAAATGGCCATGAAGGACATAGATCTAGATCTTGAGATAAGTGAAGAACAACATTTAATCTTGAATATTGAATGCAACATCACAACACTAGCTCAATAACATGCTTGATGCTTGATATCATTGAATTGATAATGGATCTTAAATAGATGCAACAAGTGATGAAGAATCTTCCTTTAAATGCTCTTGTAAACGCTTGAATGCATCGTGAACATAACTTTGCTATAAGGATACTCATTCAACTTGCTATGTGTAAAATGACTGAAGGAAACTTGTATTTATAGTTAATTATATAATAATTCCTAAAATTACAACAATACAAGCCGACATCAGATCTAGGAGGATAAAATCCCACCAAATTTTTTGAATTAATTTTAATTTTGGGTCACATGGGACTCATTCGCCAAGTAGGCATAATTTATGGGATCATTTTAAAAAATGCTTAGAAGGGTGTAAAACCATGGGTGAATGAGTCCCATTAGGCATAATTTATGGGATCATTTTTAAAAAATGCTTAGAAGGGTGTACACCTCAAAAACCTATGTGGGACTCATTCGTCCAAGGTGGTTAATGAGTCCCAAATCACTAAATTTTGGCCACACAATCTGAAAACACCTAAATTATGATTGGATATTGATTTTTGTTTGGATTATCCTCAAAAATATGCATTAAATGAGGCTTGTGGATGCAAAATAAGGCAAATTAAAGCATAAAGAGTCCTAATTATTAAATAAAATCCTAGAAAAGTGTGAAAGTGTATTACAACACTTTACACCACTCCAAATAAGGCATCAATAGGCTCATTTAGTTCACAAGGGCCCAAGACCTAATGTGAGTATGTTAGAAATATTACAACACTAAATCATTGGTAATTAAAACATATTTTCAAACCAATAAAATATTTCCATTGGAAAATTAAACATGTTTTGAAACCAACAAGATATTCTATTAGTGAATTAAAGTTGTGCTCAAACAAATAGAATATTTTTTGCTGGAAATTCAAAAATATTTTCAAGAAAAAAAGAAAGAAATTCATTTGTGAATTAAATTTATTTTCAAATGAACAAAAAACCATTGGAAAGTTAAACATAATCTCAAACCAATAAAAAAATTCATTGGAAAAATAATTTGGTATGCCAATAATAAATCATAGTGTGGGTGGAAAAAATATCAAATGCTACATATTGTTATATTTCGGGACAAATTTTCCACATGTCCAAATTCCTTCATAAAGTGTCCAGAATGGGAAGTGTGAACATATTCATTATGTATGAAGCCAAATGTCAACACAAATCAATATAACCCATGACAGTTCAATGAATTTTTGATGGACGACTGTAGTTGCATTCCAAAAGAAAATGTCTCAAGCACTAGACTTGTGAATTCAAACCTATGGAATAATACTAGTGGAACAATGTAAATAGTATTACACCTCTTGGGAGGATAAACAAAAACTAGGTGTTTAGAGACCTAGACCTTTTTCTGGGTATGTGTAGGATCATCATGGAAAAAAAAGGCCCTTAAGTAGTGAAAAATTTAGAAAAATCAGAGTTAGTCAACTTGACATAAAATTTTGAATAAGTTATCTATATTATTTTAAAAACATGTAAGAATAGAATCTGTAGAAAATTGAATGTAGTTTCTAAACTACTAGGTTTATTTTAAAAAAATCTATTTGGTGAAATTTTGAAATTTCAATGCAGTAGTACTTAAATTTCAGGGAAAAAAATAAGTAGGTGTTTGTCTGACTACCCTAACCACAATAAAATGATAATATTTTCTTATAAGATTTTAGATATAATTAAATGACTCATATATCTCAATGTGATGTATATTTTTTTGTAATTTTTTCCAAATAAATAATTAATTATGATTTTTTAATTATAACTTTTAAAATATAAAACTCTTATGTCGACTACCTTAACTTGGTCAAACTTGTGAAATTCAATTTTATTTTTTTATATATGTGAAGCATAGAATGCACACATGTTTTAGATTCAAAAAATGTGATACCATTGAAAGCTATAGATGTTTTTCAATCAACCTATCAATTAGGACTTTAGTTAATTCAAATAGAAAATGAGAAATAGTTATTTATTAAATTCAAAGTAAAGCATAATTTATATTGGTGGAAATATGAGAATCTCCTTTAAAAACCCTTTTTCGTTTCATCAATTTTGAGTAAAAAAAAGTCGTCAGCCACATACCCTACACATACCCATCATATCGCCACTTTTTGGTCCATCATGATCCTGCACATACCCTTCCCTCAAGTTTCATTCAAGGAGGCCCTAGAGATCTCAATGCAATAAAGAATGAGGAAAGAGGTTTGACAACAGGGTTGTCCTTGGGGCTGATTATAAACTAATGAGGGGTTCACCACCAAGTAAGAACTTGGAAAGAAAAATGCAATGCAAGTTGAAATGCAAGATGTAATGCTAAACCCTAATTCAATGCAAACCTTCATTAAAAGAACCTAGAAAAGTAAATGAAATGGAATAATAAACTGTAGAATAGAATGTGTGCACCTAGAAATATTCAAATGAATGGAAGGAGGTTTTAAATTCTAGAAAATTTATCTTTAATGCTGAGTAGGACTCATTTTCCAAGCTAAGTGGATTCGTCCAAAATCTGGGTTCTTGTGCGGGAACATGAATCTGAAAAATGGGTATTTGAATCTACAAAAATTAAATTTTTACCAAAATTGGGACTCATTTACCAAAAGTGGTGAATTAGTCTAGTTAGGGTTTCCTAAAACTTCAGGATCTTAATCTAGTATTCAAGGTCTGATTTCTACTTCCCAACTGATTTCTAGATCCAAATCTCTATAAATCAACTTGTAGGTGTTCTCCAATTTTCTCCAATGCTTGATGACAACTTTAAAAACTTTAGCAACTTTGAAAACTTTCTCCAATCTTTCTCTTCAATGTGTCTTCAATCTAAACCTAAAAATTACACACAAAAGAGAGGGAAAAATGTTGTTTGTTAGTGGATAGGGGTTTTCCTTGGTCAAACCCCATTTTGGTAATCAAACCTTGAAATGGAATGAAATAGGAATGAAGAATGATGAATGAATGAAATAAGATGTTGCAACTCACCAAACCTTACCAATTAAGTGCTACAAACATATGTGAGATGGCTACAATGAATGTAGATCTTGACTCTTGCTTGAAGGTGAATGATCTTGAATGAAATTCTAGCTTGAATCATAAAACCATACATAACAATTGTTAGATCCAAAAAAAACATGATACATGAGGACTTTGACATGATACTTGATGCTTGAATGATGATCTAAAATTCTTGATAATCTGCCCTTGAATTCTCTTGAATTCTCTTGCAAACACTTGAATGTTTTTGTATACTCAAACTTGCTATAAGGATGTATACTTGAATGCTTGGGGTTGAAAATGAGTGAAATAAACTTGTACTTATACTTAATTATGCAAGAATTCCTAAGATTACAACACTAGAAGTCGACATCAGATTTAGGAGGATAAAATCATGCTAAAATTTTGAATTATTTTTTATTTTGGGCCACAAGGGGCTCATTCGCCCAAGGTGGCTGATGACTCCCATTAGACATAATTTATGGGACCATTTTTAAAAATGCTTAGAAAGGTGTGAAACCAGGTTTGGGATCCAAAAACCTAGCTAGGACTCATTCACCCAAGGTAGTGAGTGAGTCCTAGATAAATAAATCTAGGACACACAAGCTGAAAAAACTTGAATTGTGATTGGGCATTGATTTGTGTCAGGATTATCCTCGAAAAGATGCATTAAATGAGGCGTGTGGATGTAAAATAAGGCCAATCAAAGCATAAAAAATCCCTATTATTAATGAAAACATTAGAAAAGTGTGGAAGTGTGTTACAACACTTTGGATAAGGCATGATTAAGGTTAGAAAGAGGTTTATTAGGTGTAGTTAATTAATAAAACCTTAAAGTGTGAAAATGTGTTACAACACTTTACAATACTTTAGCAAGGTACCATTCATGTTCATTAGTTCACAAGGGCTCAAGACCTAATGTGAATGTCTCAAACACATTACAACACTATATCAAGGCACCATTGAGCTCAACTCACAAGGGGGGCCCAATCAAGCAAGGGAAAATTAGAAGGGATACTTTTTCCATTACCATATTTAGCCCCCACTTTAGTGAGAGGATGGGTTTGCTTCAAACTCACACTAAAGTAGATAAAAACACATAAAGAGGGGTCCAAGTGCACCAATGTCAGTAAGATGGGATGACAACGATCAAGAGGGTTGATCAAGCCCCCAGGATCAAGATCCCATGGCAAACCATCATAGGCACAAAAGAACACACATGAAAATGATATAAAAAGAATCAACAAAGCACAATAATTCACTACCAAAGACATAAAGAAAATGAAATAAAATGAAAAATAAAAGGGAGGGATCAAGCTTTGACCATTTTTCTATCACGATGTGGATCAAATCTAGGTTGTTTGTTCAAAAAATGCATACTCACTCTAAGGAAATGAAACTTCAGGTTGTCTACTGGGTGAGAAATACAAGAAGGTGAGACACATACATTCATGGATAGTATGCACTCACACACACACACACACAAGTGGCTAAGGAAATTCATGCCCTCATTTGGCTTTCCATCAAACCATACCAGAGTTATACCTCCTAATAACTTTGACAAGCTACCACACAACAAATTATGGTTTTCAAGCTTCTTGAGACAAGAAAAGCTTCTTATGCTTGGAGCTCATGAACAAAAAAGATGGCTCCACAAGCATGCAAAGTGTGTTATGCAAGGTGGCCATACAACAAATAGTATAAGGTGCATTCAAAGGGATTTTTCTTAATTTGTACAAGGTCTCTTCTTAAGGAACATCATGTCTAATTTTTCCAAGAGAGGACAAGTCAAAGAAATGTCACACTCTTGAAGGAAATCAAACCCAATGACACCACTAGAAGGAAAGGACACATAACTTTTAAAGAAAGAAAATCACACAATGAAACATGAGTTTTGATGTATGCCCCCACTTTAAAATGCTTGCTAACACCATTACTGTGAGAAATTGCTTTAAAGTAGAAGAAGACATGAGAGATTATTTGGGAAGCCCTATGCCAAGTCATATGTTTCTAAATTGAACTACATCATGAATAAGTGTGTCACTTGTGAGTCAACTTAAGGAATTTCATCCACATCCCAAGCTTTCTCTTATATGTACATGAAAGGTGGTACACTAGCCAAAAAAATGACAATGACAAGTGTCATACGAGAACAAGGCTACCTAACCTGTTGCCCCAACTTAGTGTAGGACAAGGATTATCTGAATAGGATCAAAGTAAGTGTCATTTAGAGGAATTAGGTGCTTCAACACAAGGAGGAGTACCACACTCCTTGAGATGTTGAATTTGATTATTGAAAGCCTTACATTCACTAGTAGAATGACCATGAAATCTATGGTATGCACAAATTGAACTCTTGTAATAAAATTTCTTTCATGTTCTTCAAGGGAGGTATATCAAATGATCTTGGAGGAGTCTCGACAAGATACCATCTTGATCAATGGTAGGAGATATTCCTTTATTTTGCAACAAAGATATCTCTTTCTTAGTACAAGATGTCATACTTACACAAGGCTCATTAGACTATGAGATTTTGTCTTCTCCTTTGCAGGAGGGTGTAAAATATAACAAACACAAAAAATTAATGTTTTGTGTGAAGAAATTTATGTTAAGAGAAGATCTCTTTGTTTCTTTCATTTCTTTCAAAGGGTAGAGATCAAAGCCACTAGTGTCTATCAGTTCAGGATGCACTATTGTTAAAATTGGCTTAGAAGAATCTTTATAAGGGTGTTGATATTGAGCAAAGTCTTGTTTGATGGTTTGATTTCTATCAAAGTGTAATAACCAATACCACAAGTTGTTTCTTGTGTGTTAGGCTCTATAGGGACATGCATACCTTGTTCTCTAGCACCACATCCTTTTCCACTATACCCAAGATGTTTCATAAGTTCATAACCTCTTCCATAAAGATTTTTTATTTCTTTAGGATTTGGTAGTTGTTCATATTCAAGTTCATAAAAAAATTTTGTGTAATTTTTTTTTCATTCTAAAGTGGTTGAAGTGGATGCTTTTGAGGGGTCTTCTAAATTTTGTGTTGAAATTATCACTTTTTCTTTTCCCTTTTCAGACTCTTTGTTTATGATCTTGTATTCTCCCATGAATGTTGGTGTGATATCTAAGGAACCCCAATCATCGTCTGGTAGCTTTGTGACTTCCTCAGTATTTTTTTATTTTTCTTTCTATTGCACAGTTTCCACTTGTGTAGTTGGTGTCAATGTTGTTGTGAATCATTTTTTCCTTGATCATTTTTTATTTTCAGCTTGTATATGTTTTTGGTTTTGGATGTGCCTGTGCTTGAGTAAAGATGTCAGAAAGGTGTGAAAAGCGCCACGTTGTGGCTGCATGACTTTCATTTTTCACCTTCCTTTTAGAGATAATTGGGACATGTGTCAACTTGTTAGAGATTTTCTCATGGAGCTATATTCTCGAGTTTGAGAATTTCTACCTGTTTGACATGTCATCTCTTTTCTACGAGTAGTTTGCACTTTTATAAAGCAATCTTTTTCGAGAGTTTGTCATAGGTTGCTAGCCCTTTTTGGTTTTCAAGATGGAACCTTTGTGTTAGTGTTGATGGGTTATGTGACTGGTCAACTGGACTTTTGCAAGGCTATTTTCTAGGATTTGACCATTTTCAAATAACTATCTTTGCTAAATATATAAAGAGCATTAATGCGATAGTTGAGAATTGATGAGCAAAGATTGTTGTGACCTAACTAAATATCTACAATCAGATTGTGTGCTATCAAATGCCAACACCTGGTAGTAATTAATTTCATGTTGTGGTGGTGTTTTATTCTTTCTACATCTATAAATGAGAAGCAGTGACAAAAGGAAAGGGTTGGTTCCAAGTTTTAGTTTCCTTTGTTGAGGAAAAGTTTCTTTAGCTTTCTTAGGTTTTAAGAACTATTTTCAGAAGTAGAGTTGCAAAACTACTTTTCTTTGACATGTTATATTGTTTATGCTCAAACTATTATCAGATGCATCTGACCTTTGTTTTAAAGTTTGTTTGATATTTAAGCATGAATTATTTGGAAGAAATCTTTGAGACTATGCATGTATAGCCTTTATCAAGCTTTCCTTCTTTATGTTTTCATTCTGAATAAAACACTGTGTCAAGATAAATTCAAATAGCTCAAGTTGTTTATTTCCATGTTGTAGTCTTATATGGTAGAATAATAACTTGTGAAAATAGGATTATGTCAGTGGAATTCTCTATTTTTCTGAAGGGTTGTTGTTTTACTATATTGTGTTGTATTAGGAGAGAGATTTTATGCAAATTTTGAACATTTATCTATTAACCTTAGAAATATTTATGTTTGATCAGACCTTAATGAACACTTCCTTCAAGAAGATTTGAAAGTCTACACTGTGCTTGTTGTGAGCCTTTGTTGTTCATTATCTTCCCAACAATGAAGGGTTGTGGTGTTCTATGTCTGATTATATCTCTCATAGGAAATATTGGGATTAAAATGTTGTAAAAGCTTTGGTGCATCACCATTTTTATGTTTTATGTTTGCATTTCCTTCTATCCTTTTCTCCAAAACCTAGAGAAGAGCCAAATTTCTATAAAAATCTTGAAGGTATTCAGTGAGGCACAAATAAATCCCCCACTCATTGAATTTCCCATAAGACTGTCAGAGAGGTGCAAACTTTGATGATCAACAATTATTTTTTTGGCACGCTCGGTTGGACAAAAAGTTCTTCGAACACATGATTAGAAGTTAGAAATATTTCTTAAATTAGGCTAAGGAAAGAAACTAGAAGTTTCATGCCTAGAATCCAAATAAGGGAATCTTCAAGAGGTTATTTCCATTACTTCCAATTACCTGCCTTGGTACTTAGGAGAAGAATACTTACAGGTTTTGTATCACCTGTAAGGAGCAATAGAGTGAGAAGTAAGAGCCTAATATCTAGAGCCTTATCTACTCCACCTAGAGGCTCTGAAACCTTCCAAATCATAATACTTGTATACTTGATTCATAAGAATCATTTCCATATGGCTCACATAGCTGCCCCTACTCCTAGAAATTTTGTAACCTAGGATAGCGGTAGTCTACTACAACCACCTACACCCCTAGATGTATGGACTACCATACCCGCTAACACCCTCAAGGCTATTCCAAAATTCTTTGAAGAATATTTCAAAACCCCCTCCAAACACCTTCAAGTATAGCAGAGGTATGTAGGGCACATAACATAACAAAGGAAAATATCACCCTAAGGCTATTAGCTGCGTCTTTCAAAGGAAAGGCCCAAGATTGGTATCGATCTTTGGCCTCGGGTTCTATCATCTCTTGGGATCAACTTCGAGAAAGGTTGTTTAAATGCTTCTCAGAGAAAGGAGATTGTTATTCATTGTTACATCAACTAATCACCATCAAGAGAGCCCCACAAGAGGGCATGAGTGACTTCAACATTAGGTTCCACAAAACATGGCAAAGGATCCCTATAACTACTTGACCCCCAACCACGATGGCATTTATGTTCTACCTAAAGGCTCTCAATTCAGACATCGTAGTAATTTGATAACATACATGGGAGAGGATATATTGCTCGACACATATGAGTTTTTTGTGTGCACAAAAAATAGTTTGATCAATGTCGGGAAGCTTCTACCACGGCCTTCGATGCCTATATTTGTATAAATCTTTGCTAGTCCTTGGGA
>VDFB02047230.1:127099277-127167955 GCA_007258455.2 Sequoia sempervirens | reverse complement strand
CTTTCACACCATGGACCTTGAGACACATCACTCATCTTCTCAACAAGCGGCCACCTACCTACTACCGGAGTATGGCATGGAGCGCATTTTAGGGCTCACCTGGAGGAAGCACTTCAAGTTTTTGGTGCAGAGCCATGGCAAGTAGGCCTTTGGTTTTCATCGTGTGGAGCCTACATGTGCTATGTGTTCAGCCCCTTTTTGCATCTTGAAAGAGAACAACAACAACAACAAAAACCCAATGACAAGCCCTTTTGGCTTCCTGGAAAATGGTTGAATCCTTTTCTTTACTATTTTTTGCATGTTGCCTCCTTTTTGCATCTTTTTGCTCTATAACTCTTTTTAGTTTTGCTCGAGAGAGTCTTACATTTAAATCTGATCCTTGGGATTTGTATTACATTATAATTTTTTGATGAATATAATATAATAAAAACTATTCACTTGTTCTATGTTACTCTCAATGGCTTATTCTTAAAATTAGAACATATTTAAAAAAAAAAATTACATATGGTACATAACTATTAATTTTTTTAAAGAACTGCATATTTTAATGGAATAAATTTAGATAAATACAATTCATGATATATCTAAAGCATTTACTTCAATATCTTCAAGTTTTTACATATTCTTTTCCTTCCACATTTTGATTCAAAAGGGTCCCTTCCATAACACTTCAAATTTTGTACTTTAACACTAGGCTCCCTTCTTTGAATTTTGGGTTTAAAAAGGTTTTTTTTTTAACCATTGCTTTACTATTTGTTGACAGTTGATAATGGATCCATAAGCTTTTTCTCTTTCCTCCTCCATTTTGAGGAGTTTCACCAATCGTACTTCCATTCTGCCACTTTCTTCAATCTCTAGGGCTTTCAGTAGTTGTAAGGCAGGAATTTCTATGGAAACAAGTAACACTACCTCTTTTCCATACACCAGTTCATAAGGGGAGGTCTTCAAAATTTTCTTGGGAGTAATCTGGTCTTCCCATAGAGTAGCTCACAGGTGCTTGTGCCAATCCCTTTATCGTTCTGACCCAATACACTTGATTAACCTAATTAGGTTTTTGTTGGTCGACTTTGTTAACACATTTCCTTATGGGTAGTATTTCAATGATTTTTTAATGAAAATCCCATGTTTGATAGCAAAACCTGATATCCCCAATCCTACAAAAGCTTGAGCATTGTCAGATATGATGGTTTTGGATGGGCCAAATCTGGCTACCAACTCTTCAAGGAAATTGACAATTTCACCCTCTGTTGCATTTTTTAGGGCTATGACCTCCATCCACCTTGTGAACTAGTCAGTCGCCAAAGGATCCACTTGTGTCCAACACTAGAAATAGGATTTATCATTTCGATAAAATCCAAACCCCATTAAGTAAAGGGTGCTTCTGTTATAATTGGACTCAAGGGCAAAGCAAAATTCTCTGTTTTTCCAACAAAGAATTGGCATTGAGTAAACTTTTGCACCACATTCAATGTGCTTTAGAAAACATAGAGGGCCAATAATATCCCACTCACATTATCTTTAAAGTGGTATTCTTAGTAGAGAAATTTCCACCCTCAAAACTGTGATGAAATTCATTGAGAACTCTTTTTGCCTGCAACTTGTCTAAATACACCTTCAATTAATACATACCTAGTGCCTTGCGATTGGTAGTATAATTTTTTATGGTACGGAAGGTTGGTTGGGTTGTGCCCCTTTTGCATATATTGTGTCTGATCCACCACCCAAGATTCATCAAACTCGAATTGGTTCATGTAGACCTGATCAGTCTCCTTTTCATCTTTGGAACTTGATTCCTATGCAATGTCTTCTCACAGACCTCTTCCCCGAACTAGATTGTTTGGTTTAATGTCCACATCATACTCCAGGATCTTGGTGATCCGATTTTCCCTCTTTTTGGTTATCTCAACTTCTGTGATATACTCCCTCACACTAGGATGTGCAATGAGGATAGTGATCTTATTGGCCGACACCAAGTGTCATAAATTCTTTAAGCTTTTAACAATGGTAAAAGCCTACTTTTCTAAAAAATTATACTAGCCTCATAACCTTTAAGGGTCCTTGAGTGAAATGTAATAGGATCTTCTCCATTATTTCCCTCGTCCTTTTGAGTGAGCACCAAAGCTATGCTATGTTGGCCACTGTACACATAGAGTAGAAAGTCTTTGGAAAAGTTGGGGTTATCAAATACTAGAGTAGTGGAGATGGCTATCTTTATTTTCTCTAAAGTTGCTTTTCCCTTGGTGGTCCATTTGAAAATTAGGTTCTTCTTAAGCATCAGCGTGATCGGTCTCGCAATGCCTACAAAATCTAATATGAACCTACTAAAAATGTTGATCTTCCCCAGAAAAGATTGTAGTCCCTTCCGATCCACTCACAAGTGTAATTCCATTATAGATCTCACCCTTTCAAGGTCTATTTCTATTCCCTCCTATGACACTACAAAATGAAATAGCATACCTTGAGCTACTCAAAAACCACATTTTTTTGGATTCAAAGAAAACCTGAACTGTTGACATTTCTAGAAAATGTTCTCTAGATTATCAAAGTGATTATATTTTGGCTTTGAAAAGACTATTAGGATATCCAAATATATTAATAGATTCAAGTTGATTAATCCCTTGAAAGAAATATTCATTGCTCGTTGAAAAGTCGCACCAACATTTGAAAGTCTAAACAACATTTTTTAGTATGCAAACATTCCGCACTTAGTGGTAAAAATTGTCTTGTGTTGGTCGGCTTCCTTTACATATATTTGGTTATGGCCTGAGAAACCATCCAGTAGTGAAAACATCTCTAATACTACCATACTCTACAAGATCTACTCCATCAATGGAAAGGAGTAGTGGTCTTTTAGCGAGACTTTATTAATATCTCAAAAATTGACACAAATCCTAATATCACCATTCTTGTTTCGAACTTGTACCAAATTTGACACCCAAATGGAATGCTTAATCGAATATATGATATTTAACTTGACCAATTTTGTGAGCTCTTGTGTCATCAATGCTTTGACCTTCAGATTGACTGGCCTTTTTTTTTGGCGGATGAGCTTAGATCCTTCCGCCAAGTCAATGGTATGTTGAATTATGTCCGAGTCATACCCTCTAAGATCATCATAGGTCCAAGAAATAACTCCATCATATTCAAAACATAGATCCTTCAGTATTTTTTTGTCCTTATGGGGAACTTCCTTTCTAAAATTTTACTTTATGCTGCTTCAGACATCAAGCTCTTCATAGTCCCTAGCATCCACAATGAACCTCTTATTGGTCGTGTCATTGCACCAAAAGACCGACCTGTCAATGCCCAATACAAGTGTTAGTTAAGATCCATAGGAGGTGGTTAGACCATGTCACAAACATAAGCATCATGCTACAAGGAAGACCAAGGGACACACCATCTTGCAAAAATCCCCCCAACACAAGTGATGGGTTTGTACCTATGACCAGCTTTGATGCCAATTGTTGGCCTTGTCGTTACACCAAAAGATTGACTTGTCAATGCCCAATACACATGTCAGTTAAGATCCATAGGAAGCTGTTAGACCATGTCACAAACCCAAGCGTCATGTTGCAAGGAAGACCAAGGGACACACCATCTTGCAACACCTCTACTTGTCATTTCTGATGTCTTCATAATCAAAGAGATTTTCAAGGGAAATTAATCCCTAAGGAAGCTTGTTTCCTTTTAACTGGATAACCTATTCTTCAGTAAATTCTGCTCATGGTTGTGAATAGTCTAAAATTGCTCTTGTTTTTTGTATAAAGGCATTAATCTAGATATCATTATCAAAAAATTGCTAGTTTTGATCATTGTCAAGGATTGTGGGTCAGACGATGACTTGCACCACATTTTACTTGGTTGAATCAAAAATTGGTTCAAATTGCAAACTGATAGAGGCCATCCGATCAGTGACACTATTTTGAGATTAGGGAATAAATTTTATATTGAAGGCTTCAAAAATCTCAATCAGGTACCAAATTTGATGTCTATACGACTTCATTATTGTGTTCTTAATGGTCAGTTTCCCATGGACCTGGCTCACCACTAACTTAGAATCTCCAAAATCTTTTATTCTCTTTACACCCATCCATTCTACAAGGGTCAGACCATGGACCAAGGCCTCATATATTGCGTCACTATTAGAGCATGAGAACTGAAAATGGTAGCTTTGAGGGTCTCTGATCCTGTTGGAGACACTAGTTGGACACACTCTCTAGAGCTAGCTTTACATTTGGTGCCATCAAAATATAAGGTCCATAGATGACTATCACTTAGATCATTGTATTCCTCCCAATCCTTCATCAATTTTGGAAGGACTTGATCATTGCTGAAAATCAAATAGGTGTCTAGCCTTGTTGCATGAAAGTTGTCAAATGGGTCAGAGTCAATGAATTGGTTGAGTAGCACCTCTTCTTTGGGAGTTAGATCACTTTTTTCTTCTTCATCTTCCAACATTTTTAACCAATATCTCTCCTACTGAGAGAAAGAGGTATGCATCACTTCAAAGCATACAACTACATTATCCACTATGTGCTCAAGATGAAAGGATTCAAATAGAATCTTCATCTTCGCCCTATGCTTGGTTCTTAATATTAGGTGGGACCAATCGAGTGCTAAGTATCTACCAAGCTTCATAGTGAAATCTCTTGAAAGACACGTTCCAAAGATCAGGGGAATGTCTATCACTACTATTTCTTATGTGACTATGTGGCTTGGACATGAGAAGAGAGTTAGAGATCGATATTTTATCTGACCAATGATTGAAACATTCTTTCCATCTAATTACATGATTCCTTTCTCAAGGGGCTCATACTTAAGTTTCAGGGCATCAACCACTTGTTTTGGCATGATCATTATGCTAGCCCCTGAATCAATCATGTTATTATGGAAAAGCTTATCTCCCACAATAAGTGTTAAAAGAAAGGCGTGGGCTTTGGCTTGCTTACCTCCTTCTCTTTTGTATTTCCCACATCATTTGCATAAGCTACTTATTTTGGAGCTTGAGGGTCTGACGTGGATCCTTTGTCTTTGTTGTGACCACATGAAGGTGTCACATCTGTCTATAGTATTTGTTCTTCTTTATTTAATGCTTCCCAAAGTAATTTATTTTCTTCGAGGATAGATATAAAATCCCATAGAGATACATTGATAGGCACCTTCTTCAGTTGCTCCACCACATTAAGCATTCTAACTAGTTGGGTCTTGGGCTTGAATGGTGATATTTTTCTTTCCTTCTGAAGAAAATTTTTCATCATGAATGGGATCGATGTTTTCTTTTCTCCCTCTGGGATTGTTAGAGTGTGCGACTAAGGAGTAGGTCAGACAATCAGAAATGAAGCCTAGTTTTCTTGCGACGGTGGTTGACGTGGTTGTGCACATGGGAAAGCTTGTTTCACGTATTCTCCCAGTATTCTTTTGGATCTTATGTTGTAATCTGACTGTAATTGTCAAGTACTAGTCATCAAAGCTTCATTTGTGAAAACCACATCTTCTTCTTCCATCCATGAAAATAGCGCTTGGTTGGGTGCAATACCCAGCTCATGCTCTAAGGACATTCCTTACATTTGTGCTCTAAAATAGGCATTTTCTATTTCAAATGACTCATTCATCCACATTCAGGAGCGTTCCCTTGCTTCTTTGTTCCATTATCTCCTATTGCATATTCCCCCTTAGACAATTTTGGGGCATATGACTATTGTTGCATGGGAAGCACCATACATTGTCATCTTTTTCCAAATTGTTCTAGCCTATAATTAACTCCTTGCTCAAGCTATCTTTGACCATCTGTAGTAGCATGGTGATTGGAACTATCTAGTTTGAAGAGGTCGTTTGTTGACCTCCTCCTCTGGAGGATCCTTGGTATGTATTCTGCTAATAAGATGACTTTCCTTCACCATAGGGTTGTGTGGTCTGCTTCAAAGGTGTTTCTTTCCATTGTTTGATAATAAGTGACTCGTTAGCTAAAGTCCACGTGAGACTCTTTGTGTCACTGATGTCCACTACAATAGAGAAAGATCCCAACATGCTTGTATGGGTGGTGGGGTATACATACATAGACTGTGGCATAGCTAACATCAGTTGTGTACTAGAACTACTTGGAATAGCTTCTTCCCAAGGACTAGCAAAGATTTATACAAATATAGGCATCGAAGGCCGTGGTAGAAGCTTCCCGACATTGATCAAACTATTTTTTGTGCACACAAAAAACTCATATGTGTCGAGCAATATATCCTCTCCCATGTATGTTATCAAATTACTACGATGTCTGAATTGAGAGCCTTTAGGTAGAACATAAATGCCATCGTGGTTGGGGGTCAAGTAGTTATAGGGATCCTTTGCCATGTTTTGTGGAACCTAATGTTGAAGTCACTCATGCCCTCTTGTGGGGCTCTCTTGATGGTGATTAGTTGATGTAACAATGAATAACAATCTCCTTTCTCTGAGAAGCATTTAAACAACCTTTCTCGAAGTTGATCCCAAGAGATGATAGAACCCGAGGCCAAAGATCGATACCAATCTTGGGCCTTTCCTTTGAAAGACGCAGCTAATAGCCTTAGGGTGATATTTTCCTTTGTTATGTTATGTGCCCTACATACCTCTGCTATACTTGAAGGTGTTTGGAGGGGGTTTTGAAATATTCTTCAAAGAATTTTGGAATAGCCTTGAGGGTGTTAGCGGGTATGGTAGTCCATACATCTAGGGGTGTAGGTGGTTGTAGCAGACTACCACTATCCTAGGTTACAAAATTTCTAGGAGTAGGGGCAGCTATGTGAGCCATATGGAAATGATTCTTATGAATCAAGTATACAAGTATTATGATTTGGAAGGTTTCAGAGCCTCTAGGTGGAGTAGATAAGGCTCTAGATATTAGGCTCTTACTTCTCACTCTATTGCTCCTTACAGGTGATACAAAACTTGTAAGTATTCTTCTCCTAAGTACCAAGGCAGGTAATTGGAAGTAATGGAAATAACCTCTTGAAGATTCCCTTATTTGGATTCTAGGCATGAAACTTCTAGTTTCTTTCCTTAGCCTAATTTAAGAAATATTTCTAACTTCTAATCATGTGTTCGAAGAACTTTTTGTCCAACCGAGCGTGCCAAAAAAATAATTGTTGATCATCAAAGTTTGCACCTCTCTGACAGTCTTATGGGAAATTCAATGAGTGGGGGATTTATTTGTGCCTCACTGAATACCTTCAAGATTTTTATAGAAATTTGGCTCTTCTCTAGGTTTTGGAGAAAAGGATAGAAGGAAATGCAAACATAAAACATAAAAATGGTGATGCACCAAAGCTTTTACAACATTTTAATCCCAATATTTCCTATGAGAGATATAATCAGACATAGAACACCACAACCCTTCATTGTTGGGAAGATAATGAACAACAAAGGCTCACAACAAGCACAGTGTAGACTTTCAAATCTTCTTGAAGGAAGTGTTCATTAAGGTCTGATCAAACATAAATATTTCTAAGGTTAATAGATAAATGTTCAAAATTTGCATAAAATCTCTCTCCTAATACAACACAATATAGTAAAACAACAACCCTTCAGAAAAATAGAGAATTCCACTGACATAATCCTATTTTCACAAGTTATTATTCTACCATATAAGACTACAACATGGAAATAAACAACTTGAGCTATTTGAATTTATCTTGACACAGTGTTTTATTCAGAATGAAAACATAAAGAAGGAAAGCTTGATAAAGGCTATACATGCATAGTCTCAAAGATTTCTTCCAAATAATTCATGCTTAAATATCAAACAAACTTTAAAACAAAGGTCAGATGCATCTGATAATAGTTTGAGCATAAACAATATAACATGTCAAAGAAAAGTAGTTTTGCAACTCTACTTCTGAAAATAGTTCTTAAAACCTAAGAAAGCTAAAGAAACTTTTCCTCAACAAAGGAAACTAAAACTTGGAACCAACCCTTTCCTTTTGTCACTGCTTCTCATTTATAGATGTAGAAAGAATAAAACACCACCACAACATGAAATTAATTACTACCAGGTGTTGGCATTTGATAGCACACAATCTGATTGTAGATATTTAGTTAGGTCACAACAATCTTTGCTCATCAATTCTCAACTATCGCATTAATGCTCTTTATATATTTAGCAAAGATAGTTATTTGAAAATGGTCAAATCCTAGAAAATAGCCTTGCAAAAGTCCAGTTGACCAGTCACATAACCCATCAACACTAACACAAAGGTTCCATCTTGAAAACCAAAAAGGGCTAGCAACCTATGACAAACTCTCGAAAAAGATTGCTTTATAAAAGTGCAAACTACTCGTAGAAAAGAGATGACATGTCAAACAGGTAGAAATTCTCAAACTCGAGAATATAGCTCCATGAGAAAATCTCTAACAAGTTGACACATGTCCCAATTATCTCTAAAAGGAAGGTGAAAAATGAAAGTCATGCAGCCACAACGTGGCGCTTTTCACACCTTTCTGACATCTTTACTCAAGCACAGGCACATCCAAAACCAAAAACATATACAAGCTGAAAATAAAAAATGATCAAGGAAAAAATGATTCACAACAACATTGACACCAACTACACAAGTGGAAACTGTGCAATAGAAAGAAAAATAAAAAAATACTGAGGAAGTCACAAAGCTACCAGACGATGATTGGGGTTCCTTAGATATCACACCAACATTCATGGGAGAATACAAGATCATAAACAAAGAGTCTGAAAAGGGAAAAGAAAAAGTGATAATTTCAACACAAAATTTAGAAGACCCCTCAAAAGCATCCACTTCAACCACTTTAGAATGAAAAAAAAATTACACAAAATTTTTTTATGAACTTGAATATGAACAACTACCAAATCCTAAAGAAATAAAAAATCTTTATGGAAGAGGTTATGAACTTATGAAACATCTTGGGTATAGTGGAAAAGGATGTGGTGCTAGAGAACAAGGTATGCATGTCCCTATAGAGCCTAACACACAAGAAACAACTTGTGGTATTGGTTATTACACTTTGATAGAAATCAAACCATCAAACAAGACTTTGCTCAATATCAACACCCTTATAAAGATTCTTCTAAGCCAATTTTAACAATAGTGCATCCTGAACTGATAGACACTAGTGGCTTTGATCTCTACCCTTTGAAAGAAATGAAAGAAACAAAGAGATCTTCTCTTAACATAAATTTCTTCACACAAAACATTAATTTTTTGTGTTTGTTATATTTTACACCCTCCTGCAAAGGAGAAGACAAAATCTCATAGTCTAATGAGCCTTGTGTAAGTATGACATCTTGTACTAAGAAAGAGATATCTTTGTTGCAAAATAAAGGAATATCTCCTACCATTGATCAAGATGGTATCTTGTCGAGACTCCTCCAAGATCATTTGATATACCTCTCTTGAAGAACATGAAAGAAATTTTATTACAAGAGTTCAATTTGTGCATACCATAGATTTCATGGTCATTCTACTAGTGAATGTAAGGCTTTCAATAATCAAATTCAACATCTCAAGGAGTGTGGTACTCTTCCTTGTGTTGAAGCACCTAATTCCTCTAAATGACACTTACTTTGATCTTATTTAGATAATCCTTGTCCTACACTAAGTTGGGGCAATGGGTTAGGTAGCCTTGTTCTCGTATGACACTTGTCATTGTCATTTTTTTGGCTAGTGTACCACCTTTCATGTACATATAAGAGAAAGCTTGGGATGTGGATGAAATTCCTTAATTTGAATCACATGTGACACACTTATTCGCAATTTAGTTCAATTTAGAAACATATGACTTGGCATAGGGCTTCCCAAATAATCTGTCATGTCTTCTTCTACTTTAAAGCAATTTCTCACAGTAATGGTGTTAGCAACCGCTTTAAAGTGGGGGCATACATCAAAACTCATGTTTCATTGTGTGATTTTCTTTCTTTAAAAGTGATGTGTCCTTTCCTTCTAGTGGTGTCATTGGGTTTGATTTCCTTCAAGAGTGTGACATTTATTTGACTTGTCCTCTCTTGGAAAAATTAGACATGATGTTCCTTAAGAAGAGACCTTGTACAAATTAAGAAAAATCCCTTTGAATGCACCTTATACTATTTGTTGTATGGCCACCTTGCATAACACACTTTGCATGCTTGTGGAGCCATCTTTTTTGTTCATGAGCTCCAAGCATAAGAAGCTTTTCTTGTCTCAAGAAGCTTGAAAACCATAATTTGTTGTGTGGTAGCTTGTCAAAGTTATTAGGAGGTATAACTTTGGTATGGTTTGATGGAAAGCCGAATGAGGGCATGACTTTCCTTAGCCACTTGTGTGTGTGTGTGAGTGCATACTATCCATGAATGTATGTGTCTCACCTTCTTGTATTTCTCACCCAGTAGACAACCTGAAGTTTCGTTTCCTCAGAGTGAGTATGTATTTTTTGAACAAACAACCTAGATTTGATCCACATCATGATAGAAAAATGGTCAAAGCTTGATCCCTCCATTTTATTTTTCATTTTATTTCATTTTATTTATGTCTTTGGTAGTGAATTCTTGTGCTTTGTTGATTCTTTTTATATCATTTTCATGTGTGTTCTTTTGTGCCTATGATGGTTTGCCATAGGATCTTGATCCTGGGGGCTTGATCAACCCTCTTGATCGTTGTCATCCCATCTTACTGACATTGGTGCACTTGGACCCCTCTTTATGTTTTTTTATCTACTTTAGTGTGAGTTTGAAGCAAACCCATCCTCTCACTAAAGTGGGGGCTAAATATGGTAATGGAAAAAGTATCCCTTCTAATTTTCCCTTGCTTGTTTGGGCCCCCCTTGTGAGTTGAGCTCAATGGTGCCTTGATATAGTGTTGTAATGTGTTTGAGACATTCACATTAGGTCTTGAGCCCTTGTGAACTAATGAACATGAATGGTACCTTGCTAAAGTATTGTAAAGTGTTGTAACACATTTTCACACTTTAAGGTTTTATTAATTAACTACACCTAATAAACCTCTTTTTAACCTTAATCACGCCTTATCCAAAGTGTTGTAACACACTTCCACACTTTTCTAATGTTTTCATTAATAATAGGAATTTTTTATGCTTTAATTGGCCTTATTTTACATCCACAAACCTCATTTAATGCATCTTTTCAAGGATAATCCTGACACAAATCAATGCCCAATCACAATTCAAGTTTTTTCAGCTTGTGTGTCCTAGATTTATTGATCTAGGACTCATTCACTACCTTGGGTGAATGAGTCCTAGCTAGGTTTTTGGATCCCAAACTTGGTTTCACACCTTTCTAAGCATTTTTTAAAATGGTCCCATAAATTATGTCTAATGGGAGTCATTAGCCACCTTGGACGAATGAGCCCCTTGTGGCCAAAAAT
Source organism: Sequoia sempervirens (assembly GCA_007258455.2). NCBI lineage: Eukaryota > Viridiplantae > Streptophyta > Pinopsida > Cupressales > Cupressaceae > Sequoia > Sequoia sempervirens. The sequence goes on along the minus strand of VDFB02047230.1, from coordinate 127,156,601 downwards.
CAAAAATAATTCAAAATTTTGGCATGATTTTATCCTCCTAAATCTGATGTCGACTTCTAGTGTTGTAATCTTAGGAATTCTTGCATAATTAAGTATAAGTACAAGTTTATTTCACTTGTTTTCAACCCCAAGCATTCAAGTATCCATCCTTATAGCAAATTTGAGTATACAAAAACATTCAAGTGTTTGCAAGAGAATTCAAGAGAATTCAAGGCAGATTATCAAGCATTTTAGATCATCATTCAAGCATCAATTATCATGTCAAAGTCTTCATGTATCATGTTTGTTTTGGATCTAACAATTGTTATGTATGGTTTTATGATTCAAGCTAGAATTTCATTCAAGATCATTCACCTTCAAGCAAGAGTCAAGATCTACATTCATTGTAGCCATCTCACATATGTTTGTAGCACTTAATTGGTAAGGTTTGGTGAGTTGCAACATCTTATTTCATTCATTCATCATTCTCCATTCCTATTTCATTCCATTTCAAGGTTTGATTACCAAAATGGGGTTTGACCAAGGAAAACCCCTATCCACTAACAAACAACATTTTTCCCTCTCTTTTGTGTGTAATTTTTAAGTTTAGATTGAAGACACATTGAAGAGAAAGATTGGAGAAAGTTTTCAAAGTTCCTAAAGTTGTCAAAGTTGTCATCAAGCATTGGAGAAAATTGGAGAACACCTACAGGTTGATTTATAGAGATTTGGATCTAGAAATCAGTTGGGAAGTAGAAATCAGACCTTGAATACTAGATTAAGATCCTAAAGTTTTAGGAAACCCTAACTAGACTAATTCACCACTTTTGGTAAATGAGTCCCAATTTTGGTAAAAATTTATTTTTTGTAGATTCAAATACCCATTTTTCAGATTCATGTTCCCGCACAAGAACCCAAATTTTGGACGGATCCACTTAGCTTGGAAAATGAGTCCTACTCAGCATTAAAGACAAATTTTCTAGAATTTCAAAACTCCTTCCATTCATTTGAATATTTCTAGGTGCACACATTCTATTCTACAGTTTATTATTCTATTTCATTTACTTTTCTAGGTTCTTTTAATGAAGGTCTGCATTGAATTAGGGTTTAGCATTACATCTTGCATTTCAACTTGCATTGCATTTTTCTTTCCAAGTTCTTACTTGGTGGTGAACCCCTCATTAGTTTATAATCAGCCCCAAGGACAACCCTGTTGTCAGACCTCTTTCCTCGTTCTTCATTGCATTGAGATCTCTAGGGCCTCCTTGAATGAAACTTGAGGGAAGGGTATGTGCAGGATCATGATGGACCAAAAAGTGGCGATATGATGGGTATGTGTAGGGTATGTGGCTGACGACTTTTTTTTACTCAAAATTGATGAAACGAAAAAGGGTTTTTAAAGGAGATTCTCATCTTTCTACCAATATAAATTATGCTTTACTTTGAATTTAATAAATAACTATTTCTCATTTTCTATTTGAATTACGACTAAAATCCTAATTGATAGGTTGATTGAAAAATATCTATAGCTTTCAAATGGTATCACATTTTTGAATCAAACATGTGTCACATTCTATGCTTCACATACTATAGGATTAAAAAATAAAATTGATTTTCATGAAGTTTGACCAAGTTAAGGTGGTCGACATAATGAGTTTTATATTTTTTAAAAAATTATAATAAAAATTCATAATTAATTATTTACTTGGAAAAAAATTACAAAAAAATATACATCACATTGAGATATATGAGTCATTTAATTATATCTAAAATCTTATAAGAAAATATTATCATTTTATTGTGGTTAGGGTAGTCAGACAAACACCTACTTATTTTTTTCCCTGAAATTTAAGTACTACTGCATTGAAATTTCAAAATTTCACCAAATAGATTTTTTTAAAATAAACCTAGTAGTTTAGAAACTACATTCAATTTTCTACAGATTCTATTCTTACATGTTTTTAAAATAATATAGATAACTTATTCAAAATTTTATGTCAAGTTGCCTAACTCTGATTTTTCTAAATTTTTCACTACTTAAGGGCCTTTTTTTCCATGATGATCCTGCACATACCCAAAAAAAGGTCTAGGTCTCTAAACACCTAGTTTTTGTTTATCCTCCCAAGAGGTGTAATACTATTTACATTGTTCCACTAGTATTATTCCATAGGTTTGAATTCACAAGTCTAGTGCTTGAGACATTTTCTTTGGAATGCAACTACAGTCGTCCATCAAAAATTCATTGAACTGTCATGGGTTATATTGATTTGTGTTGACATTTGGCTTCATACATAATGAATATGTTCACACTTCCCATTCTGGACACTTTATGAAGGAATTTGGACATGTGGAAAATTTGTCCCGAAATATAACAATATGTAGCATTTGATATTTTTTCCACCCACACTATGATTTATTATTGGCATACCAAATTATTTTTCCAATGAATTTTTTTATTGGTTTGAGATTATGTTTAACTTTCCAATGGTTTTTTGTTCATTTGAAAATAAATTTAATTCACAAATGAATTTCTTTCTTTTTTTCTTGAAAATATTTTTGAATTTCCAGCAAAAAATATTCTATTTGTTTGAGCACAACTTTAATTCACTAATAGAATATCTTGTTGGTTTCAAAACATGTTTAATTTTCCAATGGAAATATTTTATTGGTTTGAAAATATGTTTTAATTACCAATGATTTGTGTTGTAATATTTCTAACATACTCACATTAGGTCTTGGGCCCTTGTGAACTAAATGAGCCTATTGATGCCTTATTTGGAGTGGTGTAAAGTGTTGTAATACACTTTTACACTTTTCTAGGATTTTATTTAATAATTAGGCTTCTTTATGCTTTAATTTGCCTTATTTTGCATCCACAAGCCTCATTTAATGCATATTTTTGAGGATAATCCAAACAAAAATCAATATCCAATCATAATTTAGGTGTTTTCAGATTGTGTGGCCCAAATTTAGTGATTTGGGACTCATTAACCACCTTGGACGAATGAGTCCCACATAGGTTTTTGGGGTGTACACCCTTCTAAGCATTTTTTAAAAATGATCCCATAAATTATGCCTAATGGGACTCATTCACCCATGGTTTTACACCCTTCTAAGCATTTTTTAAAATGATCCCATAAATTATGCCTACTTGGCGAATGAGTCCCGTGTGACCCAAAATTAAAATTAATTCAAAAAATTTGGTGGGATTTTATCCTCCTAGATCTAATGTCGGCTTGTATTGTTGTAATTTTAGGAATTTTTATATAATTAACTATAAATACAAGTTTCCTTCAGTCATTTTACACATAGCAAGTTGAATGAGTATCCTTATAGCAAAGTTATGTTCACGATGCATTCAAGCGTTTACAAGAGCATTTAAAGGAAGATTCTTCATCACTTGTTGCATCTATTTAAGATCCATTATCAATTCAATGATATCAAGCATCAAGCATGTTATTGAGCTAGTGTTGTGATGTTGCATTCAATATTCAAGATTAAACATTGTTCTACACTTATCTCAAGATCTAGATCTATGTCCTTCATGGCCATTTCATGCTAGATTTTTGATTTGCATTACAAGACATCATTCAATGTATCATTGCTCATGTTTCATGTCCTATGTTGCATGTTGCATGTTCATCTTTCATTATTTCATCATTTTGTTTAATTACCTAAAAGGTGTTTAACCAAGGAAAACTCTTATTCACTAACCATCAACAAGTTTTTCTCCTCTTTACATGTGTGATTTCAAGTTTATAGATTGAAGAAAAGTCAATTTGAAGCCTTCAAAAGTATCAAAATGACAAAGTTGCAAATGTCGTCAAAGTTGTCAAGATTCACAAAAAGATTAGATCTAGGGAAAAATATCCATCCAATTTGTAGGAAATTGGTGGGAAAGTGCTTATTTGATCCATCTTCAAAGGATTGCAAAGTTTCAGTTTAAGATTCTACTCCTAGGACACTTCGCGACAAAATGAGACTGATTCGCCAAAAGTGGTGAATGAGTCCCACTATAAACATTTTTAAAGATTTTTATAGATTGTGATACTCTTTTTTTAGAAACATGTTCCTATGCAAAAACCCAGATCTGGGATTGATTCACCTGGCTTGGTAATGAGTCCTAATAGGCCTAAATTTTAGGTTATTTGGAATTTTAGGTGTTCATTCAAGCTCTCTCAAGTTTCCAAGTACTCCTTTGTAATTTTCCAATTTGTTGTTCTAGTTTATTTGCATTTATAGGTAATTTATTCAAGTTTCAGGCATCACTAGGTTTTATCATTAGATCTTGTATTACATTTAAATCTTTCCAAGTCTTAACTTGGTGGTGAACCCCTCATTAATCTCTAAACATAACCTAGGATACCCTATTTCCAAATCTCTCTCCTTTTTATTCATTGGATTGAGATCTACAAGGCCTCCTTGAATGAAACTTGAGGGAAAGAGGTCTAGGTCTCTAAACACCTAGTTTGTGTTCCACCTCCCAAAAGGTGGAACCCTATTTTTCATTGTTTCATTTTGGTGAACCTACATTTAGAACATTTCACTTTGTGATTTGGATTCCAACATCATCCTAGATCTAGCTTGCATTGACTTTGCATTAGTTAGCTAGCATTCTAGAGTTTCTAATTTTTGCATTAGTGAAAGTGCATATAGGTTGCATTTTTGCATCTCAAATCATTAAAAATCATATAAATCTACATTTGTGCTTACGTTACACATCATACATTCTAGAAAGCATAAAAATCACTTAAAATTCCCTAAAAGTTTTGAAAAAAACCCTCATTGGGACTCATACACCCCTTTGGGGGAATCAGTCCCAGTGCACGTCTAAAATTGCCTTTTACAACATTAAAAAAACCTTATTTTTGCACTTTTGTTTGTTGTCATTGGTTATCTATTTGAGTGGGTTGAAATTTTGTTTGATGCATTTCACTAAATCTAGCTTAAATTAGTTCATTTCATGCATACCTTAATTCCAAATTTCCATCTACAACATTTCATCTTCTAGATCATTGCATAATGTAATCAGTAAATTACCTTGTTTGAAATCTAAAAATTGTATTTCATTCTATCTCGAGCATTTCATTTTGAGTTTGCATAGATTATTGTTCATAAATGTTAGTTTCGGTCTTTTCTAAGTATGAAAAGAAAAAGTTAGTTAATAAGCATGTTATCCATTCATTCAATGCATTCCCTAGTTATGAGAATTTCTTAGTGCAAGAGAGTGAAAATGTTGACATTTTCCTTAAACATACACCCCCCTTATCTCTCTTATTTGTGGGAATGTGTGATAGAAGAAGATGAAAATATAGAAAATATTGATGATCATAGTTGCTCTTCTCCTAATACCTCTCCTACATGTGATAAAGGAATTTTTGTGTTAGAAGATACACTCATTGAGAATTATGACATTGTTGAAAGATCCACTTCTATAAACTCTCTTACATTGGAAGATATTATAGCACATGAGAATGACATCATAGAAACATTTCTAAACATCACCTTACCTAGCCTCCATTCTCCCTTTCCTTGTGAGAATTATTTAGTGGAAGAGGATGAGATTGTAGATGATGAGGATATGTTAGTGTTAGATGATCAAATATTTAAGGTCTATAACAACAATCTTTATGATCCTTCTCCAACTTTGGAAGAAATCATAAATGATCATGAAAATCACATTTGTTATCCTCCTAGTATCTATCCTAATTATGAAGAAGATACTTTGATCAATGAAATTCATGAGAATCTTAGTTGTCCCTCTTCACCTAAGGAAATACTTATCGAGCAAGACAATTCAACCATTAATCATTCCCTTACTTGTGATGAAGTCATTTTAGAAGAACCAATCCTTGAATGTCAAGTTCATATTTGGTTTGTAGTTCTCCTAACAACTCTCCTCATAGGGAGCATATCATGGTGTAATAAAATGACAATAATAGTTGTGTGGCTTCCTTAGGTGATGGTAAAAGGGTGATTCTAGATTACCCTTTATTAGAAATGCATCAAACCAAGACCGATGAGGTTATGAATGAAAAAGTTTTCATTAGATCCCCCTTAACTATTGGACCTCCTGCATACCCTGTGATACATCCTAAGAATCCTCTAATTATTTACCCACCATCAGACAATCAACAAACTCAAACAAACTTGAACTTATCCTTTACCCACCTAAGAATAATGTTTTATAGCAACCAAGTTATAATATTGTTGCTCATACATATAACACTAGAAGCAATCTGCAATGAAGAAAAACACCTTCAACATCCCTCTACCAAACTCTATCTTGCCTGGCCCTCCCTATTTACCTTTACAAAGAAGAACTTAGGAGTATGATCTTGTTGAACAACTTAAGAATACTCCTACAAAGATATGGGTATGTGTAGGATCATGATGGGCCAAAAATTAGCAATATGATGGGTATGTGTAGGGTATGTGGCTGACAAATTTTTTTTACTCAAAATTGATGAAATGAAAAGGGTTTTAAAGGATATTCTCAGTTTTCCACCAATATAAATTATGCTTTACTTTGAATTTAATAAATAATTATATTCATTTTCTATTTGAATTTTACAACTAAAGTCCTGATTGACAGGTTGATTGAAAAACATCTATAGCTTTCAAACAGTATCACATTTTTTGAATTTGAAACATGTGTCACATTCTATGCTTCACATACTAAAGGATTAAAAATAAAATGAATTTCATGAAGTTTTGACCAAGTTAAGGTGGTCAGACATGCGGGTTTTTATATTTTTTAAAAGTTGTAATAAAAAATTCATAATTAATTATTTACTTAGAAAAAAATTATAAAAAAATATGCATCACATTGGGACATGAGTCCTCTACTTATATCTCAAATCTTATAAAAAAAATATTATCATTTTATTGTGGTTAGGGTGGCTAGATAGACACCTACTTCTTATTTTTTTCCCTAAAATTTAATTGCTACTACATTGAAATTTCAAATATTCACCAAATAGATTTTTTTAAAAATAAACCTAGTAGTTTAGAAACTATATTCAATTTGCTACATATTCTATTCTCACATATTTTTGAAATAATATAGATAACTTATTCAAATTTTTACGTCAAGTTTCCTAACTCTGATTATTTTGAATTTTATTGACACTTAAAGGCCTTTTCTTTCCATGATGATCCCGCACATACCCATCCCTATGGGACCTAATTTAGAATTCACCTAATTATCAAACTATGCTTCAAACAACCTTGCAACAAGTTCCTATCCCTTCTAATGCACAACCAAATGACATAGCAACCCTAATTCAAGGAATAAATGTTGACATTGTTTTCCACCAAAGTGAGCTCCCTCCTTTGGAAATGCAAAAAAGAAATGAAGCTTTCATAATAATAGCTCAGTATGAAAGGCTGATAAGGGTGTGGTTCGGTGGTCAAGTCACTTGGTTGTAGTGATGGCCACCAAGGTTCAAACCCTCACTAGGCCAAAGTGCTTGTAGGCCTTGTGCCTTTGTTGGGGCATTGTGCTCACAGGTTTGGTAGTTTCTTATGGTTTCTTGTACCTGTTTCATAGCTATGGTCAAAAGTATTTACCCCTAATAATATGGGTGCATTGCACCTTTAAAAAAAATAGCTCAATATAAAAGAACAAGGATAAAACGAACCCTTTTTGACAATGGCTCAACCCTTAATGTGTGTAGTGTGACACTTTTGGATAGGCTTGGTGTAAAGAAATCAAAAATTGAGCCTGACTCTTTATCTATTAAGGGATTTGCAATGTAGGAAAACAACCGCTTGGTGTGATCACTTTACCTATTACAACTGGAAAGGTCACATACGAAACACTGATGCATGTTATGCCTCAAAATTTTTCATACAATCTCCTTTTAGGTAGACCTTGGATCCATACAATGAATGGGATTCCTTTTACTCTACATCACAAAATGAAGTATATCTACAACAACCAAGTGTACATGCACTCAAAGATGACCTTCACCCAAATACTTGTATGAACATTGAGAAAGGCAAGGAAAATCCTTTGCAAACATTGACACCAACTATGCAAGTGGAACTTGTTGGTTACTTTTTTTAGAACCAAACTTAATCTCATTCCTAACCTATGAGCTTGCCACAACCCAATTATCAGGTAGGTTGAGGATTGATCAACACTTAAGTAAAGTAATTATTACTTCACTTCTTCTCTTCGAGCTCTATGAAACCCAAGGAGGGTAATCCCATGCATACTAGTAATATCTCATGTTTAGTCAAGAGTATTTCTTTGCACAGATGCACTATTCCATGAAAATCATCTCTATCAAAGGCTCGACAAACTTCAGATAAAAGTGTCACTTATTTTCAAGGAGTGAACATTCCTTCATACTTAGAATTGGGATATTGTAATTTAAAGTATTTTGAATCATTCTTCATCTTGAATCCTAGGCCCAATTCAATACTGGCTCAACTGACTATAAAATAAACTAATAAAATAATCATTGCTTTATCTAAGGAAAAAAATGAGTTACAACTGGTAATCAATCAGTAATACAATTTTGATTGAACATCAAAAAATAGTGGACCATTAGAGTGTCACTTTATAACATCTAACTCATTGTTTCTGCAAAATATCACTTCCTTACTAAATTATATATTCTTTTCTCACAAACTAATGAGCTCATTTCAGCGTTTAATTAATTCATTGAACTAAAGTATAAAACAAATTCATAAATTTTGTGTAAATGGAAAAAGACAAATGAAATTGTCATTAACAATCTTCATTCATAACTTGGAAGAAAATACATAGGAGAGCAATATTTTGAAACTAAAATTCTTCTTCATTTTTTATATTTATTTGTAAAACCATATTTAAGATTCATATACAGTATAAATTTCATCTTAAACTTGCTTCTGATATATCTACTAGAGTATCTATTTACATTCTATTCTATTATTAGAGCATAGTATTTACTGTGACCGTGTCTAGACTCAAAATTCTGAACTCTCTCTGTTTAGCCATAAAATCCCCTTTATATAAACAGGGGAGGAATAAGCACTCGACTGAACTACAATTTCACTTTCATTTGAGTTCATTTCAAAAACCTAATTTTAACTAACTCCTCAAAGAACTCCTAGGAGGTTTCATATGCAATCATTCGAGAACAAGGGAGGAGAAAAGGAAAAAAAAATTGTGCAGGATATTTGTGGTCGTTGTCACAACATTCATTGTTTGAAAGCAAAAAGATTCCATTCATATCTTCTCAAAGACGTCCACATCAACATAAGAAAAAAAAAAGATAAACCATGAACATATGAAAAAAAAACCCTTCTATGCAAATACCTTGGTTTCATCAAAAACCAATTTAATAGGAGGTGGCCCTATTTAGAGTCATCAGCATCTAAAAATGCCTGACCTCTCCTTGTCCTCGATGCAATTGGAGGGATTACCAACACGTCATCATCAGATCTCCCATATGGCACTAGGGAATGAAGGTACTGGCCATAGTTTGAGTTAGTATCAGCTTTAGCATCTGAAGGAGAGTCCAAAAGCAAGATAGGAGAGTTGTGCTTACCCAGGCAGGCCCTATGGCTTTTCTCCTTCTTCCTAGCCATCTTCACTGGCAGTGTTAGTTCCTTCACTTTACATTCAACCACTTCACCTGGAAGGGTCCTATTCCTCAAGCAGTAAGTACTCTACACAATTAACTTCTTCTTATCGCACCTAGCCCTCCTTTTACCCTTTGAAATCTCAGGAGAAGCCATGCCTTCCTACTCAGCTATGTCCTCATGGCACTCAAACACACTTAGTCGGCTAGATGTCCTAACAGGTGGGATTGTTCCACCAACCTTTCCCATTTTCTTTAAAACTAGCATAGGGATGATTAAAAATATTTTTGACTCGAGACCCACAAGAGAAACACCCAATCCCAATAATTGCAGATAACTCAAGCAAAAGAAATCCTAAATAGACCAATTTCATACCAATTTACTCAGTATGCAAACACTGAAACTTTTCTTAGGAAAATTATAGCAGTTTCAATCTCCTTTACTACACACACCTTACTTCTACTATAGTCTAAAAGGATAGTGTGAATAAACAATGATCAACCTACATTAAATAGAAAATTTGAGCATGCAAAATTAATGATTCAGAATTCCTTAAGCGAGCGAATTGGTAACTTATCAGTTTGGATTTGAATTTGGGCCATTCATCTTAGAGCAATTAAAACTTCATCTAAAGTGGCCATGAGCATTGTTTTTCAACCATTATCAACTTGCTCCTTGAAAATAGCGAGGCCATCTCATATGTTACCATGTTCCCTTCTAACTTTGATTAATCATAGTTGATCTGACAATTAGCATGTATCACCAACCTAATTCATGCTTTTCATTAATATTGGCGAAGTACATAGGACCAATTTCTTAGAGAGAAACTTTCTTTATATGCTTCATCGTTGATCCTCCCCAAAATTTATGGTGGAATTTAGCAATGATTTTCAGTCCATCGGATCATCTTGCTTGAAAACTTTATCAACGGTTCTCCAGTTCTCTCACTACTTTCCTTTCCGATTTATGAAAAATCCTCAGGATCATGCCATGTTTCCTTTTTCATTTATGGTCATCACTTATCGCCGATCTACTTCATCTTCGCCCAGCTCCATCAGCAATGTGAACATCTCAGCAATAATCTCTAGCCCCTGGTTCTATGGCCTGACCTTTGGTCACATTCATCCTTCTATCACACATCGCTAATTCAAACCTTGCATCGAGGCTTCTATCTATGACGAGAAATATTGTGATAGCACCAGATTTGGACACATACAACCTGCATAAAACAAATGGAACAGAAAGCATTGCTCATAGGATAATAACACATTAGTGAAAGAAAAAACCATTTAGAGGACATCCATCGCTTATCACTAATTCAAAACGTAAGTTCTAAAAAAAATCGGTGATGAGCAATGAAGTTATTACATAAGACCTTTGTTCATCACTAATTCTCCTTATATATTTTGCAAGCAATTAGCGATGAGAATATTTACAACTGTTGTAAGGTCCATCGTGTATCATTGATGAGAGACCTTACATTCAAATCATATCTGCAATCAAGCAACATACAGGAAATCACATCACATTGCTCATCATTGTTCCCAGTTTATCTTTTTATGGCCATCCACAATGAGCGATAATAACATAAAAATAGTAGCATCGCTCATCGCTATTATAAATTTGAAAGCTCAAAAGTTAATAGCAATGAGCAATGTTAAAATAAAATATCATTCCATCACTCATCACTAATTCAAGGTGTGAACCAATGAACAAATTAGCGATGAGCGATAGAAATATGAGGACCATTGGGACTTAAGCGGGAACTTTTAAGAATATTTTCATTAGTTTTTCTAAAAGAGGGGACTTCTCTTAGGATAACATGAGAATAGTAGGCTCAAGACTTGTGAATCATGCCATATGAAAGATGCAAAAGTTAGGAGATTTAGACCTAGACACAAGAAAGGCCAGTCACATGATGACACTAATGATCATGAAAATTTGTGTGTAATCGATAGTAAGCAATACACAGCTAGCAATAGAATAGAATGCAAAGTAATTAAAATGAAAAACCCTACAATAGATGTAACAAATATTTTTGGATAAAATTTCTTAGGGTTTTAATATGAGCACTCTAGAATTATGCAAAATTTGAAAGTGCCATTAGTGGTTCTTTCTAGGGATGTTTGTTCCTTAGTGAACAAAGCAAGAATTTTGATCCTAGAGAAGTAGACCAGGTGTCTAGGACTCAATTGGGTAACAAAGTCAGAAGGTCATCTCTACCCCTAATTGCTTTGGTTTGACAAATCAAACCACATCTAATGGCCCAAGGCCACCAAAAACTGTAGGCCTTTTCTTACCTTCATCATAAAAAAAAATTCATCACACCTCACTAAATCCAATCTAAAGACATTACTGGAATATGCCCAATTTAACATGTTGGCAGCTCTCAATAACTTAGCAAGTACAACATTATCAACAAATTCATAACTGCCCTGCATCTGAGAATCAAGCATACCCTTAAAATACTAATTATTATGTGGCAATGACTCATAAATTTTGTCATTCAAAATATTGTGAAGTTGAAAACAACTTTCCTTAATGTTTTGCTCATTACCACACTGTAAGAAAATTCCATCTAGCTGAAAAAGCTGGTACTCATACTCTGCCATAGATTTGGGATTATCAAGCTCAATCTGATTAGTAGTTTGCATGTCAAAAGTGAAACAATTATAAGGACCAATCAAAAGATTATGCACATCATGCAAACTATCTCCAAGTGTATGCAAAGAAATACACTCATATATTGGCACACCCTATAATTGTGCCTCAACATGTTGGTGTAGAGAATCATCAAGAATCTCTACCCTTTCATTATTCTTACTCACTCTGATACTTTTTGCACATATCATGCTAACATCTTCAACATTCATATTTTGTTCAAAAGTGAGTAATTATGGTTCCAAAAGATAATTTTTTTTTCCTTTTTAATCAACCTTGATATCCATATGAAAAGACTAATTACTAGGCTCATCTAAATCAGGAAACAAATACTTAGTCAAATCTGTAGTAAAATTCTCCAAATTTGGCTTGTAAACTTGTTGGTTATTTGTTGTTCTTAACTCATCAACACAAGTTTCTGAGTTTGCACATTTTCATGCTCGTCATATAATGCATCATTACAATCTATTGGCTTCCTTCCTTGACCTACATTACCATCATAGTGATTGGCCTGTTCATAACTAGAAGGAATATTAGATACCCATGTTTCATATCTTTCATAATAAAGATTATCATCATTGTCAAAATCAATATGAATATTACACAATAACTGAGGGTTATTCATATGTGCATATTTCTGGTATTCAGTGGTTAAAAAAATTGAAATTTGTTCACTATTTAATAGACCGTAGTTTTGATCCATTATTTCAACCACTTCTCTCTCTTGACGTCCAGTAGAAAAACATGCCTTACTAGGTTGTAACTCGGGACATACCAAGATATTACCGCTATCAAAATCTAGAAACTTCATAGACTGGGTTTCATCGTTGAATTGACCATTTATATCTTCTTGAAAGTAAAGAGAAGCATTTTCACTATTATGAGCATCAGTGGTGAATATTAAAAAACTCTTAACTTTTTCCTTCTTAGATATGTACTTGTTTGTATCTAAAACTAGGGATATTTGATCATTTGTATCCATACAATTGTTATTTTCATCAACATGCTTATCCACAACTAAAGACAGCAAACTTTGCACATATTCATTCCTCATTTCTTCCATATTATCTAAACATGTGTAGGCCATTTTCATATTTAAAATTTTAAAATCTTTAATCAGTGCACTAGATCCCTCCTCAAAAGCTTCAAAATACAAATGAATGCAATTTGATGTACTAGGTGAAACTTTCAAGGATTAGTGCAGGAGCAACAAAAAATTTATGACTGAAAGCGACGCTTGACTCATTATCTTGTTTCCTAAGTTTTTTTAACTTTGTGATAAGATCATAAGGTTCTTTTGCGAATTATTGTCTATAAGCATCCACCAATTTATCCCAACAGGGAAAAGACTTCTCAGGAAAACCTAAGTACCAATCCCTAGCTCTAGCTTCAAGAGATCTGACAAAAAATCTCATCCACATATCTTGATCTCTAAATGAATGTTTCACCATAAAGCTATAGAAACTTTGGAAATGTGCATCTCCTTCACACACATTGTATTTGTTGCACCTAGGCATCTTCTTATAGACTCGAGATGGCATACTTTCAACCTTGTAATCAACCCATGACAAGTCTAATTGGTCATATAATGAATCAAATGAATTGAAAAAAGGTGCAGCAATTTGGCTAACAAACCTAGAATGATTGTCTCTTAACTGGGCTTGCATAGCCATCAGGTTCCTTTTATTCAATTCTTTAACTCCTCTTTTGAATAATGTCTTCCATTCATGCCTTATCCTAGGTTTGTTTACACTTGGGTTCATGCACTTTTTGGTATCAATTGTCTGAGGATTTTAGACTTATGAAGCTTCCTGACAATATGCATCTAAGTTTATAATGGCATGGTTATTTCTCTTTAATAATCCATGGATGTATGAAAATCTAGTTTTAACTAGTGGTGCACAATCACAACTATACCAATATGAAGAATAATGGAAAATAGATAGTAATTCTTAAGATATACAACTCCATTCTAACCATCTGTACTTGCTAGTTTGTAAATAAAACTTTAAGTGGAGCATCAATTGTAATTCATATGATAGGTTTAGTAAATGAAAATATACAAAGAACTATGTACCTTCACACCTCCAGTTACTGCAACTTTGAATAGAGCATTTTCAAGTTACAAATAACAAACAACAACCCTTCATATGTAGAATTTGTCTAAGTAAAGTTGCCACCTTTTCAACAAGAGGAAAACCTTTGAAGCAAGGATATCTTTATTTGAGTTCGTCCAGCAAAGTCACCTTAGGGCTACAACAATCCAATTTGTAGATTGGAAACTTCTTCAACATTTGAACCAGATGTTCATTTTGCTTTGACTCTTTTAAGTGGTCTTCGACACATTTGTATCAAGGATACAAAAGTGTCCTCAACAGAGTTGTCATTTATGTTGGTGACTCAAATGGGGCAAATAAGACTCAACAATCTCCAGTCTCTAGTTACAAACTATTTTGAAACTTCAATGGCTCTTAAGGCTAGGCGATCTTCTATTAGATACTTCTCAAATTTTCCCCAGCAGAGTTTCCATTTCTATTAATTATTTTTTTAGAACCAAACTTAATCTCAGTCCTAACCTATGAGCTTGCCACAACCCAATTATCAGCTAGGTTCAAGATTGGCCAACACTTAAGTAAAGTAATTAGTAGTTCACTTCTTCTCTTCGGGCTCTATGAAACCCAGGGAGGGTAATCCCATGCATACTTGTAATATCTCACATTTATTCAAGAGTATTTCTTTGCACAGATGCACTATTCCATGAAAATCGCCTCTATCAAAGGCTCGACAAACCTCAAATAAAAGTGTCACTTATTTTCAAGGAGTATGCCTTCATACTTAGAATTGGGACATTGTAGTTTAAAGTATTTTGAATTATTCTTCATCTTTAATCCTAGGCCCAATTCAGTACTAGCTCAACTAACTATAAAATAAACTAATAAAATAATCATTGCTTTATCTAACATAGAAAATGAGTTACAACTGGTAATCAATCGGTAATACAATTTTGATTGAACCTCAAAAAATAGTGGACCATTAGAGTGTCACTTTGTAACATCTAACTCACTGTGTCTGCAAAATATCACTTCCTTACTAAATCCTATATTCTTTTCTCACAAACTAATGAGCTCATTTCAGCATTTAATCAATTCATTGAATTGAAGCATAAAACACATTCATACATTTTGTGCAAATGACAAAAGACAATTGAAGTTGTCATTAACAATCTTCATTCATAACTTGGAAGAAAATACATAGGAGAGCAATATTTTGAAACTAAAATTCTTCTTCATTTTTTATATTTCTTTGTAAAACCATATTTAAGATTCATATACAGTATAAATTTCATCATAAACTTAATTATAATATATCTACTAGAGTATATATTTACATTCTATTATGTTATTAGAGCATAGTATTTACTGTGACCGTGTCTAGACTCAAAATTCTGAACTCTCTCTTTTCAGCCATGAAATCCCCTTTATATAAATAGGGGAGCAGCAAGCACTCGACTCAATTACAATTTCACTTTCATTTGAGTTCATTTCAAAAACCTAATTCTAATTGACTCCTTGAAGAACTCCCAAATTGTTTAATATGTAATCATTCGAGAACAAGGGAGAACAAAAGGAAAAAAACATGTGTAGGATATTTGTGGTCGCTATCACAACATTCGTTGTTTGAAAGTAAAAATATTTCATTCATATCTTCTTGAAGACTTCCACATCAGCATAAGAAAACAAAAGATAAACCATAGACATATGAAAACAAGAACCTCCTATGCAAAGACCATGGTGTCATCAAAAACTAAAAATAGGAGGTGACCCTATTTAGAGTCATCGACATCCAAAAATGCCCAACTGCTCCTTGTCATCGATGCAATTGGAGGGATTATCAGCACATCATCATCATAGCTCTCATATGGCACTAGGGGACGAAGGTACTGGCCATAGTCCGAGTTGGTATCAACTTCAACATCCAAAGGAGAGTTCAAAAGCATGATAGGAGAGTTGTGCTTACCCAGGTGGGCCCTGTGGCTTTTTTGCTTCTTCATGGCCTTCTTCACTGGCAGTGCTAGTTCCTTCCCTTTACATTCGACCACTTCACCTGAAAGGGTCCTATTCCTCAAGCGATAAGTACTCTATAAAATTGACTTCTTCTTATGGCCCCTAGCCCTCATTTTATCCTTTGAAATCTCAAGAGAAGTCATGGCTTCCTGCTCAGCTATGTCCTCATGGAACTCAAACACACTTAGCTAACTAGACCTCCTAACAGGTGGAATAGTTGCACTAGCCTTTCCCATTTTCTTTAAAACTAGCAGAGGGATGATTAAAAATATTTTTGACTTAGGACCCACAAGAGAAATACCCCAATCCCAATAATTGCAGATAACTCAAGCAACAAAAATCCTAAATAGACTAGATAATCTAATTTCATACCAAGGTATGTGCAGGATCATCATGGGAAATATAAGCCCTTAAGTGGCAAAAAATTTAGAAAAATCAAAGTTAGGAAACTTGACGTAAAAATTTGAATAAGTTTTCTATATTATTTTTAAAATATGTAAGAATAGAATCTATAGAAAATTGAATATAGTTTTTAAACTACTAGGTTTATTTAAAAAATAAAAACTATTTGGTGAAAATTTGAAATTTTAATGTAGTAGTACTTAAATTTCAAGGAAAAAATAAGTAGGTGTTTGTCCCACCACCCTAACCACAATAAAATGATAATATTTTTTATAATATTTTAGATATAAGTAGAGGATGCATGTCCCAATGTGATGCATATTTTTTTGTATTTTTTTCCAAGTAAATAATTAATTATGAATTTTTTATTACAACTTTTAAAAAATATAAAAACTCGTATGTCTGACCACCTTAACTCGGGCAAAACTTCATGAAATTCAATTTTCTTTTTTAATCCTATAGTATGCAAAGCATAGAATGTCACTCATGTTTCAGATTCAAAAAATGTGATACCGTTTGAAAGCTATAGATGTTTTTCAATCAACCTATCAATCAAGACTTTAGTCATAATTCAAATAGAAAATAAATAATAATTATATATTAAATTCAAAGTAAAGCATAATTTATATTGGTGGAAAGGTGAAAATCTCCTTTAAAAACCCTTTTCATTTCATCAATTTTGGGCCACTTTTTGGCCCATCATGATCCTACACATAACCACCAATTTACTCAAGATGCAAACATTGAAAATATTCTTAGGAAAACTTACAACCATTTCAATTTATTTTACTACACACGCCTTACTTCTATTGTAGTCTGAAAAGATAGTGTGAATAAATAGCGATCAACTTGCATTAAATAGAAAATTCGAGCATGTTGAATTAATGATTCAGAATTCCTTACGCGAGAAAATTGGTAACTTATCAGTTTGGCTTTGAATCTGGGTTGTTCATCTTAGAGCAATTCATCTAAGGTGGCCATGAGCATTGTTTTTCGACCAAATTATCAACTTGCTCCTTGAAAATAGCAAGGATATCTCAAATTTTGCCACATTCCCTTCTAACCTTGATTAATCATAGTTGATCTGACAATTACCATGTATCGCCAACCTAATTCATGCTTTTCATTAATATTAGCGAAGTACATAAGACCATTTTCTTAGAGAGAAACTTTCTTTATATTCTTCATCACTAATCCTCCCATAAATTTAGGGTGCAATTTAGCGATGAAGTTATTCATGCGATGATTTTCAGTCCATCAGATCATCTTGCTTTAAAAATTTATCAATGGTTCTCTAGTTCTCTCGCTGCTTTCATTTCTGATTTATGGAAAATCCCTAGGATCATGCCACGTTGCCTTTTTCATTTATGGTCATCTCTTGTCACTGATTTACTTCATCTTCTTCTGGCTCCATCAGTGATGTGAACATCCCAACGATTATCTCTAGCCCCTGGTTTTGTGGCCAAACCTTTGGCCACATTCATCCTTTTGTTACGCATTGCTAATTCAAACCTTGCATCAAGGCTTCTATCTGTGATGGGAAATATTGTGATAGCACTAGATTTGGATGCATACAACCTACATAAAATAAATGGCATAGAATACATCGCTCATAGGATCATAACACATTAGCAAAATAAAAAACCCTTTAGAGGACATATATCGCTTATCGCTAATTCAAAATGTAAGTTCTAAAACAAATCCACGATGAGCGATGAAGTTATTGCATAGGGCCTTTGTTCATCACTAATTCTCCTCATATATTTTGCAAGCAATTAGCGATGAGAAGATTTACAACTATTGTAAGGTCCATCGCATATCGTTGATGAGAGACCTTACATTCAAAACATATTTGTGATCAAGCAATATATAATAAATCACATCACATCGATCATTGTTGTTCCAAGTTTATCTTTTTATGGTCATTTGTGATGAGCGATAATAACATAAAATAGTAGCATCACTCATCGCTATTATAAATTTGAAAGCTAAAAATATATTAGCGATGAGCGATGTTAAAAGAAAAAATCATTCCATCGCTCATCGCTAATTCAGGGTGTGAACCAATGAATAAATTAGTGATGAGTGATACAACTATGAGGGCCATGAGGACTTAAGTGGGAACTTTTAAGCACATTTTCATTAGTTGTTCTAAAAGAGGGTACTTCTCTTAGGATGACATGAGAATAGTAGGCTACTCATCGATCGCTATTATAAATTTGAAAGCTAAAAATCTATTAGCGATGAGCAATGTTAAAAGAAAACATCATTCCATCGCTCGTCGCTAATTTAGGGTGTGAACCAATCAATAAATTAGCGATGAGTGATACAAATATGAGGGCCATGAGGACTTAAGTGGGAACTTTTAAGCACATTTTCATTAGTTGTTCTAAAAGAGGGTACTTCTCTTAGGATGACATGAGAATAGTATGCTCAAGACTTGTTAATCACGCCATACAAAAGATGTAGAAGTCAAGCGATTCAAACCTAGACATGAGAAAGGCCAGTCACATGATGACACTAATGATCATGAAATTTTTTGTGTGACCAACAGTAAGTAATACACAACTAGCAACATAATAGAATGCAAAGCAATTAAAATGAAAAACCCTAAACCTCATATAAGAACCCTACAATAGATGTAACAAAGATTTTTGGATAAAATTTCTTAGGGTTTTAATATGAGCACTCTAGAATTATGCAAAATTCAAAAGTTCCATTAGAACCCATGCAAGAACAACAAAAGATAGATGTCCTAAACCCTTCAAAATGATATCACTAGATGATTTTGGATCGTTGGAATTCAACTCAACATTCATGGGAGAATAAAAGATCATAAACAAAGAGTCTGAAAAGGGAAAAGAAAAAGTAGTAATGTCAACACAAAATTCAAAAGACACTACGAAAGCATCCACCTCAACCACTTTACAACAAAAGAAAACAAATTACACAACAAGCTTTGATGAACTTAATTATGAGCAACCACCGAATCCAAAAGAGATGAAGAATCTTTATGAAAAATGTTATGAAATGATGAAACAACTCGGTTATAGTGGAAAAGGATTGGTACTAGAGAACAAGGTATTTGTATCCCTATAAAGCCTCACACACAAGAAAAAAATAGTGGTCTTGGTTATTGCCCCTCAAAAGACACAAACAAGCCTTCACTTAAAAACTACTATCACAAAATATTCCTCTAAGCCAACTTTAACATCAGTGCATCCCGAATTGATAGACACTAGTGGTCTTGATTGTTATCCTTTCAAAGAAACAACAAAATATTTTCTTAAAATGTCAATGTCATCATGTAAAACACTAATGATTTTAATTCATTATATTTTACACCCTCTTGTAAAGGAGAGAACGAAATCTCACAATCTAAAGAGTCTTGTGTAAGTATGACATCTTGTACACCAAGCAAGAGATATCTTTGTTGCAAAATAAAGGAACATCTTCTACCATTGATCAAGAGGGTATCTTGTCAAGACTCCTCCAAGATCATTTGATATCCCTTCCTCCAAGAACACAAATTAAATTTTACTACAAGAATTCATTTTTTGTATATCATAGAATTCATGGTCATTCTACTAATGAATGTAAGGCTTTAAGTTATAAAATTCAACATCTTAAGGAGTGTGGTTCTCTTCCTTGTGTTGAAGCACCTTGTTCCTCTAATTGCTACTTATTTTCACTCTAGCATGTTTCTCATCGGCTCACCCTTATCCTGCACTAAGTGGGGGCAAGGAGTTAGGTAGCCTTGTCCTCATATGTCGCTTGTCATTGTCTCTTTTGGCCTAGTTGATCACCTTTCATGTACATATAAGAGAAAGCTTGGGATGTGGATGACATTCCTTAAGTTGGCTTGCATGTGAAAACCTAAGTTTAGGGGGAAACCCCCTATCCATGACGTAGCTTTATTTGGAAACATATGACTTGGCATAGGCCTTTCCAAATAAGCTCTCTTTTTTTCTTCTACTTTAAAGCAATTGCTCACAGCAATGGTGTTAGCAACCGCTTTAAAGTGGGGGCATAAATCGACACTCATGTTTCATTATGTGATTTCTCTCTTCTTGCGATGCATCCTTTTCTTTGTGGGTGACGTTGGGCTTGATTTCTTCTGAGAGTGTGATACTTCTTTGACTTGTCCTCTCTTTGAGACATTAGGCACAATTTTCCCTAAGAAGAGACCTTACATGAACTAAATAAAATCCCTTTGAACATTCCTTACACTATTTTGCACTTACAACATCTGTTATATGGCAACCTTGCATAGCACACATTGCTTTCCTGTGGAGCCATCTTGTTTGTTCATGAGTCCCAAGCATACAAAGTTTTTCTTGCCTCGTGAAGCTTGAAGTTCATTATTTGTTCATTAGCTCCAAGCATACGAAGTATTGCTTGTATCATGAAGCTTGAAGTTCATTAGTCTGTGGCACCTTATCAAATTTATCAGGAGGTATAACTTTGGTATGGTTTTTTATGGGAAGCCAAACAAGGGCATGACTTTCCCTTAGCCACTCATGTGTGTATGTGAGTGCATATCGGTCATGTGTGTATGTGTCTCACCTTCTTGGACTTCTCACCAACAGACAACCTAGAGTTATGTTGCCTTAGAGTGAATATGCATTTTTTTGATAAATAACCTAGATCTAATCCACATCATGTTGGAAAAATATTTGAAGCTTGATCTTCCCTTTTCTTTTTCATTTTGTTTAATTTTCTTTATGTCTTTGGCATTGTATGTTTGTGCCTTGTTGTTGCTCTTTAGATTATTTTCATGTGTATTCTTTTGTGCCTATGTTGGTTTGTAGTAATACCTTGGTTCTGGGGGCTTGCACAACCCTCTTAATCATAGCCCTCCTATATTACCGAAATTGGTGCATTTTAACCCCTCTTGATCATGCTCATCCTATCTTACTAGCATTGTTGTATTTGGTCTACTTTAGTGTGAATTGGAAGACATTTCCTCCTCTCACTAAAGTGGGGGCTAGATACATAATGACGGAAATAGGTCCCCCTAACATGGCCTTGATTTAATGTTGTAATATGTCTAACATATTCACATGAGGTCTTGGGCCCTTGTGAACTAAATGAGCCTATTGGTGCCTTATTTGGAATTTTGTATTTAAATGTTGTAATACACTTTCACACTTTTCTAGGGTTTTATTTAATAATTAGGATTTTTTCTATTTTAATTGGCCTTATTTTGCATCCACAAGCCTCATTTAATGCATCTTTTTTAGGATAATTCCAACACAAATCAATATCCAATTATAATTCAGGTGTTTTCAACTTGTGTGGCCTAGATATAGTGATTTAGGATTCATTTGAAACCTTGGGCGAATGAGTCCCGCCTAGGTTTCTGGGTCTCAATCCTAATTTTACACCTTTCTAAGCATTTTTAAAAATGGTCCCATAAATTATGCCTAACAAGACTCATTCACCACCTTGGGAGAATGATTCTTGTTTGGCCCAAAATTAAAATTAATTTAAATATTTAGCAGTATTTTATCCTCCTAAATTTGACGTTAGCTTGTAGTATTGTAATTTTTGCAATTCTTGCATAATTAAGTATAAATACAAGTTTCTTTAACTCATTTTACACCTAGCAAGTTGAATGAGCATCTGTATAGCAAATTTGTGTTCACGAGTGCATTCAAGTGTTTACAAGAGCATTCAAGGGTAGATTCTTCATCATTTTTTTCATCTATTCAAGATCCATTATCATGTAAAGGATATCAAGCATCAAACATGTTATTGAGTTGGTGTTGTGATGTTGCATTCAATATTCAATATTAAACATTGTTCTACACTTATCTCAAGATCTAGATCTATGTCCATGGCTATTTCATGCTAGATTGTTGGTTTTCATTACAATACATCATTCAAGGTATCATTGCTCATGTTTCATGTCCTATGTTTCATGTTTCATGTTCATCTTTCATTATTTCATCATTTGGTTTAATTACTAAAAGGGATTTGACCAAGGAAAACCACTATTTACTAGCAATCAACAAGTTTTTCTCCTCTTTGCATGTGTGATTGTAGGTTTATAAATTGAAGAAAAGTGGATTCAAATCCTTCAAAAGTATCAAAATGAAAAAGTTACAAATTTCATCAAAGTTGTCATTAAAGTTTTCAAGACTCATGGAAACTTAAATCTAGGGGAAAATATGCATCCAATTTGTAGGAAATGAGTGGAAAAGTGCTTATTTGATCCATCTTCAAATGCTTGCAAAGTTTTAGTTCAAGATTATACTCTTGGAACACTTCAAGAAAAAATGGGACTAATTTTCTAGAAGTGGTGAATGAGTCCCACTATAGGCATTTTTCAAGATTTTTGTAGATTCAGTTACTATTTTTCTAGAAACCTATTCCAGTGCAGAAACCCAGATATGGGACTGATTCACCTAGCTTGGTGAATGATTCCTAGTAGGCCTAAATTTTAGGCTATTCAACATTTCAAGTCTCCATTTAAGCTCTCTTAGGTTTCCAGGTACTCCTCTGTACTTTTCTAGTTTGTTGTTTTAGTTTATTTGCATTTATAGGTCATTTATTCAAATTTCATGCATCACTAGGTTTTGTCATTAGATCTTGCATTGCATTTATCTTTCCAAGTCTTAACTTGGTGGTGAACCCCTCATTAATCTCTAAACATACCCTAGGATATGGTCCTATTGTCAGATCCCTCTCCCTTTTCTTCATTGGATTAAGATCTCTAGGGCCTCCTTGAATGAAACCTGAGGAAAATAGGTCTAGGTATCTAAACACCTAGTTTGTATTCCACCTCCCAAAAGGTGGAACACTATTTCTATTGTTTTAGCTAGGATTTTCCACAGACTTCTAGCGATTACAAAATATTTGCTAATTCTTTTCCCAAAAAATTAAAAAAAATTCCAATAAAATTAATATTTTTGCAGGAAGTATACAAGATTCACCAAGATTTTACACCTTCACCAATGGGGGGGTTCTTAAACTTATCATTGATCAATTTCACACATATTGATGCTTTCATGCATGTACCTAATGATACTATCTATATAACTAGTAGAATTAATGATAAAACCACAAGTTGAATACTCATTGATCTTGTGTGTGTAGTGATCATGACCACAAAGAATTATTACATGTGCATGAATTTTTTAAATATAATTATAAATAATTGGAAGCCTTATTAAAGACTCGTGATGGTTTTATTCACCCTATGATTGTAATTATAACTTTACCAATAAAAATAGGACCTAAAATATTGGATATTTCATTCACCATAATCTTGACATTATACCTATTTCATTTGAACTCAAGTCATCCATGGCCTAGCTCTATGAGTTTGGTCCCATTAGTTGTTCATAAATATTGAAAATTCTCATTCAAAGGACAACTACATACCATATACCATAATGGATTTAATCCTTTAGCTAATCCTATAATTTTTTCCCTTGATTATATTTGCCTCAACTAGCTCATCCATTCAGTCGAGTGAAGATTAACTATTTTTATCATATCAAAAGTGTAAATCTAATTGAATAGCCCAGTTATCTCTTAGTAATATTCTACCTGAGGCTCATCGGTCTCCAGAATCTTTGATGGTTGCCTCACCTACCCCACAAGTAGTGAATAAACCTCAGTCTAAACTGCGTATCCTACCTTGACCACTTAGCATAATTTATATTAGGGTTCTCCCTCTACTATCATATAAAGGACAAAGGGATAACTACTTGATTAACTTAATTCCTCCAAAAGAAAGACATGTCTTCAGGCCAAAATCTAAGGATCATGTTGTCTCTCAACCTTTGCTAGTCCCTTTGATTCCTCCAAAAAGGAAGAAAAAGGACCAATGCTAAGGAGCACCTCAATTACCTCTTTACTAGATGAATCCCATGCAAGAAGGAATAGAAGTGTAAAAGAGAATAAAATAATATTTCATGTTATGGCTCATCCACTTATTGAAGATAATTTACCTAATGATCATCTATCCACCTGACCAAATTCCAATGAAATTCCTCCCACCCATTTATCCTCATCATCACCTAACTCAACTTTACCACCCTCACCAAACCATGAAGCTGAGACTTGCTTATCCCAACCAAAGAAAAAATAAAATATGATCATACAAGTGATGGTGCTTGCAATCATGTTGATAGAACTAACACGCAACCTATTTCACGATACATTTAGACAATGGAATAGTAAATAAGATGGAAGAACAAGAACATACAAACATCTATTATGTTTAAAAAAATCAATGGATATAGATGAGAGCAACTGTGATGTCCTCCAAATGAGAGTGACCTACCATGTGTTGAATCTAATGCCTCTCCTTGTATCACACTTGATATAGCTCCTTTACATTTTTGTTCACCTTCCATTTATGATATGAAAGATTGGGATGCAAATGATTTTCTATAGATTGGCTCGCATGTGTGGTACCATTGTGCCTTTGTGTGTTTTTCTTACATGTAATGTGATCTCCCCATAATGTGCATCCTAGCATGTCTTGGTGTTTGTTAGTTTTCTTTGGATGACCCTTGTTGTTCTTATTGAAACAAGGACACGAATAAAATGAATTTGTTGTGCCATTCATCTATTTGTATCTCCATTCATCTTTATGTCTTGAACATATTTTCTTTGTTCCTTTTGGGAACAATACAAAGTGTTGAAACATTTAAGTCTCTTCCATGACCCAAAATCATTTTATGTTTTCTTCATGTGTCATTCCTCCCTTTTGTTCATATTTAAAAAAAAAGCATTTGGGGAATGATTTCAATTCTAAGAAAGATAATATTATTTATTATCCCATTTATACTGACCCTAGATCTATGGATCCCTTATTTGTTCTCTTTGTTTTATTGTTTTTGTAGGTTTGTTTTGAGGGAAACCCCTTGTAATGATTTAGCTCTCTTGGGAATATATCATTTGGCATAGGGGTTTCCAATAATCTCTCATGCCTTGTTGTTTTGCAAATATCATTTTATTCTACCTTAAAGGTAATTGCTCTCAGTTGGTGTTAGCAATTACTTTAAGGTGGGGCCATATAATACAATATGTGCTTCACTTTGTTTCACACTAATTGGAACTTTGTGATTCATTTTTGGCATATTGATCATATTTTTTAGTGCCTTATCAAAATTATTTAGAGTATAATTCCTAGTATATTTAACATGATAACTCACCTAGTGAATAAAGAACTTCACTAGCCCTTGCATGTATTCAATTGCTACCTTTTTGTAAAAATATAGTTAGTGAATAACAAACTTCACTAGCCTTATGTTGTCTCTTATCAAGATCACCTAATGAATACCAAACTTCACTAACCTGTGATGCCTTTTATATACTCATGGTCATCTAGTAAATATCAAACTTTTCTAGCCTATGATATTTGGATATCTTGGGTATGGAGCCTAGTAAGTATATGTGGATCTTGTTAGTTTGTGATGTCATACCCCTTTTTGCATGTTTGCATCATTTTTACATCATTTTTGCATCATTTCTACATCGTGTATGTATTGAGTTTATATTGTGCATGCATCATGTTTGCATTGTTCTTGCATTTTGTTTGCATATTTGTTTTGCATTATGTTTGTGTATATTTTTATTTGTGTTTTCATTGTGTATTCTTGGTGTTTGATCATTATTTACATTGTATCTTATGTATGTATATTTCTTGGTCTTCTAAATGTTATGTAGTAAGATCTTGACCCTGGGGACTAGCACATCCCCTAGACTTAGTGGCAACTGACTTCTTCAGTGTCTTGATAAATGAACCCATTTAGATTCTCATTACTTTAGTGTGATCATGAGCATAAGTTCACTCTCACTAAAGTCAAGGCTAAATGTATTGTCGTAAATTATCAACCCCAACAATTTCACATAATGTTTGGCTCCCATTTTGATGCATGGACCTAATTATGTTAATTATTTGCTCATTTTAATTTTATTTTTTCAGGAAATCAAATTAAAATTGGAATTTCATATTAAATATTAATTTAATGATATCAAATACCCCAAAATAGGTCTAGTATAGGGTACCCATGCCCTTGACCAACCTATTTTGGCCCAAATTTAATTTTTTTATTGTAATAATTTTTAGATTTATAAATTCAAATTTATTTGTTAGGTTTTTTACAATTAATTTTGTGAGAAAAATAAATAAACATAAATAAAATTAGTTTTTATCATTTTAAATCTAAGAAAAATCTAGCAATTGAATTCAAAAAATTGAGCATCCTAAAAGTAGTCAAGGGTAGATTTAAAAGAATTATTAGAACATTATTTTAGTGAAGCATCGTCTTAGCAATGTATCAAGTTTTCAAGTAAGATCATTCATGCTTTATGTTCATGTGTTTTGTGAGTACTAACACTTATAGGACCTTTAATCAATCAAATTTTCCTTGCATGAGATGTGTATCATAACTTCAGTATATCACAGAACTTAGATCTAAAATGGTGAGTTGCAATACTTCAATTTATCACTTGTTTTATCCATTTTTCCTCTGTTTGACCTAGGATAAGTACTCTTTACATAATCATAGCTATTATAGAGGTAGAAACACTCACTACTACATAAAGAAGAGATATGGCCGTAAATGAATTGCATACTAATAAAACTCCATTTTACCCGAAATAAGTTGAGTTTGGAATCTACCTAACATAGGTTATAGCAGAAAAGGCCATGATTATTATATCTTCTATCAAAGTCAGCATAGATTTATGCCTTGATGCGTCAAAAGATAATTTTATAACAGGTTGACTTCTTCTAATAAGGATCGAGGATGAGTTTGACCCCCTCATCCACTAATTAAGATCAAGATAAAAAGGAAGATATGGTAGTGAGTGTCATGTCAGTGTGTATTTAAAATGTGACACGAACGTTCCATTAAACTAGTTGAATGTAAAAGAAGCTACTTGAATGTAACAATGGTGGCTCCATTCGGTGTGAGACAATGAATGCTTGAATATGCTCACATTCACTTGTAGAAACAAGAGCGCATATGTTATCGATGCATGGGAATCTCTTGATTATTTCAACTAGCATAGGGTTTTTATCTTTCTTGATTTATTCTTTTAAAACCCAATTGACAGGGAATCTTTTATTATTCTTGGCAAGTGGTGGTCATAAAGTCTATTTACATAACCAGTCATAAAAGAATGAGTACGCCACTGACTTACCTATAGATAAGGATTATGACATTCGCGTGGAAATTGGAAAATATATATATTAATAGTATTGATAACTATTTGCATATTTAAAATTTGAAAAAATAAAATAAATATTAAAAAAAAAATTGGGAAGTCGAGTGACATTTTTGACAAAAGTAGTTATTTATTTCCACTCTTTTTTTTCCCACATCTTATTTTCAATTCTTGAATAGTAACTGCCCATTAAAATAGGGAAATATTCTAAATGATCCTTTTCCAAAGATTAAAAATTTGCATTGGAACACTTCAACTACTCAAATTAAACATAAAACATATTTAAGTAGCCGCATGGAGACATGGGGTAAGTAAATAGCACAAAAAGACAATATTTTATAGAGGTTGCATCCTCTAAATAAAAATAGTATGCAACCTTGTAGGGGATACCATGCACTTACAAACAATTATTTAAAACTAATTTAAATGCAAACTATTTCTTAATCTTAGTTGCTTAAAAATAGAACTGTGCATGCTAGTGAAGGCACATGCAACATGGCAGTGAAGTTCATGCATCAATTATCAACATACTCCCCCTTGATGTTAAGACTCATAGTATAGTCTTGAAGTTTTGTAAATTAAACCCATGCAATGAGGCTTTTACCTTGCAAGGGATACACACCTCTTCATTGAGGCTTTATCTTGCAAGGGATACATCCCTTCACAAATCAAGCATTACCTTTATAAACTAAATTATTGTTTCTTTAATCGTTGTCTCCCCATTCTTTATCATTTCTATTAACAATATTAATCATTCTCTTACGGTTTACTCATTGCTTTTTGTTAAGGTAAAGTTAGCCCATAATTAATATAAGGTTGTGGTTTATATATAAACTAATTCTAATGATTTCCCCTTATCACATAATTCATTGCACCTGTTTGATGCACCTATTATTGATGATAACCACGACTCTTTCTGATATCAATCACTCCTTATTGATATATTTCCTTGTCTCATTCGATCACTGTACTATTCTTTTTTATATACTATTTCTTTTATGTTGTATATGTATATAAACTATGATCGACCTCCTATGGTTATAATTAAGTTTGTCTTGCATAAGCATGAGCAAGGTCAGCGAACACTCTTAAGGAATATAAGGTAAGTGGAGCGCTATCATGTAAAATTTAATGTTTCCTATTTGGGTATGAATAACCTAGGACATCACAGTCCACCCTGTCCAAGACTGGTTGTCCTCAAGCAATCCTTTTTGGCCAATATCCAGATTCCAAATTAACTTCACAGATTTGTAATTCTTAGACATTGTTCATCTTGTGATGTAATTGATTTTTGATGCCTTGATATAATTTGGTTACATCCCACTTTATACTACAATTATATCCATGGAGAGTAGTTGTTAGTACATGCTTGTCTTCAATTTAACTACTAATAAGGTTAATACCATCCTCTAAAGTATGAGGATAATTTGTTTTCTAATCTATACTACTATACCTCAATAGCTCTCACAATAAACACAAGAGTTGGAAATTGGAAAGACTTGTTACTTAAGACAATATTTTCTCTTATTTCATCGATGCACAAGGATCCTATACAAATTCTTCATTGTCCCATGTTGAAATCTATAATGTTAGAAACAATGTTGCATCCTTCATCATGATAGATTATGGGAGTGTTGTGAATAAAAAGATCCTTTCTGTGGGTTGTACCCTCTTTTCCTATACCCTCAATTGGGAGTGAGTACATTTTCCCTTAAATAAATATATTATTTCACCTAATCAATCAAACAAGGTTCAAGGCAAGATTGATTCAACTGAGGAAGGATGTAATAGCTTATAGGTGTTTGTTATAACTAACCTGGTCCAATCATCTTGTCATAGACTCATTGATGATATGTTATAATCTTCTAAGTATGAATTTCCTAGATAATACTTAAGGAAAAATTTATTGGATTGATCAAGTCAATAAAATGAAAGATGTACAATAGTTTAGCATCCCTAGCAAGTGATGGTAGTGCTAAAATTTATAGGTTTATCCTAATATCCAATTCTTTTCCCATCTTCCAAATCAATTGGAGGTCATTACTCCTCTTTGTCATATCCCCATGTCTGGTATTAAATTTACTTTTTGTAGTGTCAAAAAATGTACTCCTTTACATTTTCACACTATGTTTGGGTCCCCTAATTAATTGGACTTAATTAAGTCTATAATTGGCCCAATTATGCATCTTCAAGCTTAATTAATTATAATTTATGAAATGGGAATCATGATTTAATTAATGCAATTATCATTTTTGACACCCCGAAATGAATAGGTCCTGGCAATTTAGGTCAAGACCGACCCATTCACCTAAGGGTGAATGGGTCTCCTTTAAGATGCTAAATTCAAAGTTTTAATATGTGTTTGGTGGCCTAGTTATAATCCAAATTGAAATTTCAATTGTCAACTTGTAATGTTTAATTTTGGGGAAATTAGAAAATTACCTATAAATACAAGGTCTTTTTATGAATTCAAACAAATCTAGCAAGAGGTGAAGAAGTTACAAGAGCTAAGATTATTTTCAACAGTGTTCAAGAGTAGATTTATCAAGCATCTACAACAACATTCAAGATCTCAAGCATGATATCAAAGTTATCTTCATTCATGCATGTTTTTGGAGCTAACATTGTGATATAGGTTTCAAGCATTCAAATCAATTTTCAAGCATCAAGATAACATCATCAATCAAGCCATTTCATGGAAGATCAAGACCTTGGAGAGATGTGTTCAGTTTCTGTCCTTCAAGGTTTTCATTCAAGGGTTTGGTGAGTTGCAACATAGCAAGTGTTCATTCATCATTCCTTTCATGTTTCATTATTTCATTTCAACGTTTAGTTACCAAAACAAGGTTTGACCAAGGCGAACCCCCATTCACCAAAAAAAACAATTTTTCCCTCTTGTATGTTTCGTAGATCTTAGGTTGAAAAAGGATTGAATATTGATTACAAGAGAAAAATTGCAAAAGTTGTCAACATTTTCATCAAGCCACTGAAACTCACTTTCAAAATTTAATTTTGAATTTTCAGCTGTGAAACATTGAGAAATGAGGAGATAGACCAAGGGGCAGAGGATTGTAAAAGAAAATTTCAAACCCCTATAGCAAGAGCCATTTGCCCTTGGGCGAATGAGTCCTAGGAGGACACTCAACACAACCTTTTTGTAACAGGTGCATAAAATCATAACCCTCTCAAATCTGCTGAAACCTTTTGAATTATGTTAGATTAAGGTTTAATTTAGATATTTCATGTGTTACATTGCATAATTTCATTCATTTGGTATTTTTCATTTATCTCCCAAAAGTGCATTTCAAGATGATTTAACCTATCCTAAGCCATAAGGAAAAAAATAAGATCTCCATCAAGGTTGACACATGGGTAAACCCACAAAAGTGGTTTACAATTTGAGTGACGAAGGAAAAGTGGCAAAAAATGACCCCATACCAAAACTTTTGGTTTTTGGGGTTCGAATGAACCCTTTGGTTCAAGCAAACCAAAAAAGGGTTCGAATGAACCCTGGTTTGTGCAAACCAGTTAAATGCAAGGTGGACCCCATCCCACTAAAAAATTATGAAAACCCCTTTTTGAAAGGGGGTTCGAATGAACCCTGGTTAGCTCGAACCCCCCCTCGTTCTAGCGAACCCCCTTTTCCCACCTCCTTGCTCTTTAGCAAAAAAAAACCAAAATTTTTTCCCCTTCGAAGCTCATGTTGAGGATTAAAATGGAGGAGAATTCATGAACCCAACTGGAATCAAGTAGGCCTCAAAATGAGCTATCCAATGAATATAATTTTAATATGTTTTGGTTTTATTATGTATTTGTTTTTTCAGTTTTATTAAACATAGGTTTTTCATCGAAAATGAAGGTCTTTGTTTTGCACATGTGGAAAAATAGTAGATTATTAGTTTTTTTTTTTTAAAATATGAGTGCACCAGATATTGAAGTCCTTGATCCAACAAAAAAAAAATTGAATTTTGATATATACAAAAAAAGTTACGCGTTATACGGTTGTGCTATGTCGAATTGTAATTGGTTTGACTTTGAAACTTGATTAAAGAAAAAATATTCAATAAAAACTATCTAACAAAGTGGAAGCACTAGATATCGAGTTACAAATCTAAATTTGAAAGAATTAGAATTTTATCCTTCATGGAAAAAAAGTTATGCATTATATGGTGCACATGTCACTTTTTAAAAATGTTGTTTTTGAAAAAAACTAGTTTTCGTGGGAGATGGAAAAGAAGTGCAATGATTCCAAAATTTTGAAAAAAATATTTTTAGAATCTACAAAAAAATGTGATGAGACTCTAGTTTGCATCATCTTCAAATTCCTCACAGTTTAGCTGCTATAGGTGCCCGAATGTGAAGATTTAGTTAAAAAAATTATTTCAGTGTCCAGTTTGGCCAAAAATTGTAAACCACTATTGTGGGATCACCCACACCTAAAGGTCGAAAGTAAATATTTCCTTCTAAGGGGATCTCTTTTTCCTAATTAAACAAGGAAAGTGTACCTAGGTGCATACCCCCATTAAAAATCCACCATCACCCACATTTTCCCCCATTTCATTTTGGTGCACCTGACATCGTACATCAAAAAATCTGAATTTGGAGTCCATTCAAACCCTAGATCTAGGATTTGCATTAGTTTTCATTGCATTGCATTATTTTTAATCTCATTTAGGATTTTTAAAATTGCATTAGTTTTCATCTCATTTATGGTTTTAGGTTTGCAATTTTCCATCCTTTAAAATTTGAAAAATTCAAAAATTTGCATGCATATTACATTGATCTTTAATAGTACTTGCATATTAGTGTATGTTTAATCATTTATATTCACAAATAATTTAAAATTTCATTTAAAAAAGGGTCATATTGTTCATCATTTTTCATTCATTGCACTTGCATTTAGACATCAAAAT
Source organism: Sequoia sempervirens (assembly GCA_007258455.2). NCBI lineage: Eukaryota > Viridiplantae > Streptophyta > Pinopsida > Cupressales > Cupressaceae > Sequoia > Sequoia sempervirens. The sequence continues at coordinate 127,123,810 of VDFB02047230.1, read as the reverse complement.
CTTGAAAAATCAATCACTGAAACCACAATTTGTAGTTTGAAACAGGAAACCCTAGCATTGAACCTAGACTCAGATTTAAATTTTTTCAACCCCTATGCTAAGATCGATTTTCCTTAGGGTGAATTAGTCTTTGTAAAGGTGCTTTTTCAAAATTATGGGTAGTGATTTATCTCTATTTGCTTTATTATGATCTGTTGTTAAATCTGGGTTTTAGTTTCAAAAATTGAAAAAATATGTCATTATTTGCATTAAGTTCAATTGGTCAGATTGATTTAATTTTTTGAAATCAAAATTTAAATTAAAAACATATCATTTTAGTATCTTCCATCTCATTCAAAAATTTAAAAAATTCATATATGAGACTTAAAACTTTGCATGGAAATTCATCATGGAAATGTGTATGGTACCTAATATATGGAAGATATTAAGATCTTTGGTAGATGTTTCAAGTTATGTGTTTGGTGAGGATCCTAATGTAATTGATACTACTAATGAACCTTAACCTCCTAATTAATGTCCTTGTGAAGTGGAAATCTAAGGTTAAGATGAAGATAACATGCAACAATTCATACAAGACTCCTTACACAACCTTGAGAGTTCAATGCATCCTTTTATCCATCCATGCAAACACCATCTATAATCTCATCACTTGATATGTTCAATATCTTACATCTATAAATTGAAGCACAAAACAAGCCTCTTGACCATCAATCATTAATGAACTTGATCACAAGGACAATAATGACACTCTTCTATCTTGTGTTCATCGAGTTACTAACAAACCCATTATCTTAAGAAAACAAGGATGTGACATAAAAATGAGCATGAAATTCACAAATTGTTGGAGAAAATACCATTTGATGATATCAAGGGTTTGGGATATCAAGATCTTCCCCCCTTGCACATCCCCTAAGGGAAAAGGTGTTCTCTTTCACAAGATCATATCAAAAGACCAATTAATACCTCACAAGGATGATAGGATCACCATATATCCTCCTCCCCCACCTCTACCTCAACAAATTGCACAAAAAGTAAGAAGTATAATCCCTATAATCTGAAGGAATTACCGTTCTTACACACTACAACAAAAACCAAATGAAAAATGGAACAACTCCTCCATCAGGGATTGATTTACTTACCACCCATCAAATAAAACAAAAAAGGAAAGAGTACAAACATGAACTACTGTGCATTTCATAGAACTCTGGGGAATCTTATTGATGAGTGCCATATTTTAAAATGATTGATCTATAAAAATGATGTTATTGATGTAATTAACTAAAATCCATACACTTTTCTCCTTGTCATGTGATGGTTGTAAGATCATGGCATACTCACTATTACATGTTTTACATTTATTACAAATCTTTTTTACATTGCAAGGATCCCATTCTCATCACTCATCTCAGCTCATCCTTGTCCTGCACTTAGTGGGGGAAATAAATTAGATAGCCTTGTCCTAGTTTGACACTTGTTGTTGTCCCTTTGGCTAGTTTTCTATCTTTCACATATGACAAATAATATTGGGATGCAGATGGCCTGCTATAGGTTGACTCACATGTGCCATACTAGTATCAATTGTCTTTGTCTTCTTCCATGTTCTTTGTGATTGCATGTGTGTAATTTGATCCCCCATATTGTGTTGCTTGGTGTGTCTTTATATGTTTGTGATCCTACTTTGGATGACTCTTGTCACTCTGCTAGTGCAAGGATATACAGGAAGTGAATCTATCATGACATTCTTCTATTTTTATCTACATTCTTCTATTTTTCATAACCGTCTATCTTGTATTTTCCTTTTAGATATGATGCAAGACATCGAGACATTTAGGTCTCTTCCATGTTGACCTAAAAACTTGCCTTTGTTCTCTCTCTCTATGTGTCATTCTTCCTTTGTGATTGTTATTCCATGAGTCATTTGGGGAATGATGATGGTTTTGAGCTTGATTATATCATTGTACCAACATGACAAATGTTGACCCCAAATCCATGGATCCCTTATGTGTTTTCTTAATATTTCATATGGGGGGCAACCCTCCTTTCCATGATGTATCTCTACTCAAAAACATATTTCCACATAGGTCTTTCCAAATAAAATCTCTCATGTATTGGAATTTATTATATTCTACTTTAAAGTAATTTCCCACAGCATGGTGTTTAGCAATTTCTTTAAAGTGGGGGCATACATGTCCCTGCTCATTATTTGCTTCAGGGTGTGGTCTTCTTACTTCACATGATGCATTTTCATGGTGGTGTCATTGGGTTTTATGTCCTCCAAGATTGCAACCTTTCTTGGCATACAACATTTCTCTTAGTGGTGTTGCTATAGCTTGCATTCCCTAAGTTGTGAATCTTTTATCCTCAACTAGTCCTCTCTTGGAGACATTAGGCACAATGTTCCCTAATGTGATACCTTTCATGAACTAAGAAAAACCCCTTTGAATATCCCATTGCATATATCAAGGCCATCGAGCATAACACAACTTACTTTCCAATGGAGCCTTTATGTTTTTCAAGGCCACCAAGCATAACACAACTTGCTTACCAGTGGAGCCTTTTTTATGAGTGCCTAGCATAACATAGCTTGCTAGCCTTGTAACCATTTCTATGACACATTATTAAAGTTATCGAGAGGTATAACATTGGTTTAGTACAATGGGATCCTATAGACCTGGCACGATTTTCCCATTAGCCACCTTTTGTGGCTCATCTAGTGGACAACGGATTTCATTAGCCCATGTGAGTACATTTTGTTTACATAGTGGACAATGAGTTTCCACTTATAAACATTTTTTGGATAAATAAATAATGCTTGATCTATACTGATTGGAAAAATAGTTGAGGCTTGTTCCACCCCTCTTTCTCTTCTCATTAATTTTGACATTGTATGCTTATGTATTTTGTCTTGTTGTTGTATATTTAACATAGGCATGTGTCTCTTTGTGCCTTTGTTAGTTGTCATGAGATATTAGATCTTGGGAGCTTGATCATCCTTCTTGACCTTTGTTGTCTTATCTTTCCAATATTTGTACATTTAGACCTCTCTTGATGCTTGTTTGACTACTTTAGTGTTATTTTGAGTGTAGGGCTCATCCTCTCACTAAAGTGGGGGCTAAATGTAGTGTCAAAAATGTAATCCTTTACATTTTCACACTAATTTTGGGTCCCTTAATTAATTGGATTTAGTTAATCCTCTAATTGGATCAATTATGCATCTACAAGCCTAATTAATTGTAATTTTTGAAAGGGGAATCATGATTTAATTAATGCAATTATCATTTTTAAATCCCAAAATGAATGTGTCCTAGAAATTTAGGTCAAGACCCATTCACTCTTGGGTGAATGGGTCCCCTTTAAGTTGTTAAATTCAATTTTAATATGTTTTTGACAACCTATTTGTAATCCAAATTCAAATTTCAATTGTCAGCTTGTAATGTTTAATTTTTGGGAAATTAGAAAATTACCTATAAATAAAAGGTCTTTTTATGAATTAAAATGAATCTAGCAAAAGGTGGACTTTACAACAGTTAAGATATTTTCAAAAGTGTTCAAGAGTAGATTTATCAAGCATCTACAATGACATTCAATATCTCAGGCATCATGTCAATGTTATCTTCATTCATGCATGTTTTGGAGCTAACATTGTGATGTAGATTTCAAGCATTTGATTCAAATTTCAACCATCAAGATCACAACATCAATCAAGCCATTTTATGCAATATCAAGACCTTGGAGAGATGTGTTTTTTTTTAGTCCTTCAATGGTTTCATTCAAGGGTTTGGTGAGTTGCAACATAGCAAGTGTTCATTCATCATTCCTTTGATGTTTCATGATGAATTGTTGTTTTGATTTTTTTTATTTCCAACTCTTAGTCACAAATTACAAGGATTCAAACTTCCCAAAAATGAAACAGATCAGCAAGTGCACATAGAATTGAGCATTTTCGCTGAACCCTAGACATCAAGTAGCCTCATCACAAGCTACAAACATAAAAGCATTCCATACTCAAGCCGTCAAATAGACATTAGAGCTGCAAGAATTCATTTTATGTTCATTGACATAGTCATATATTATCAGGCATTAGAGGAGTACAAAGTCAGTGCTTTTCCCATACTATTCAACATTACAAACACAAGAAATCACAAATCATAGGCACAACCTAAAGTTTCACAATTATTATTTGCCCCTTAGCATCAATTTATTACAAAACTATAAAATGTTTACTCCAAGCTGATATTCTTAACCTCAAAACCGGATCGATCTTTTCTCCTATCATTCTGCTTCTCAAACTAGAACAAACTAAACCTTTGTCCTCTGTTAGGCAATTCCTTACACTTTTGTTTCCCCTTAGAATCACCCCTTTTGTTGTGCTCTTCTGAATCGGCTCTCCCTTCTTCCAAGCAACTGCCGATGCAAGAAGATTTTTTTCCTTTTTTTCCTTCCTGGCAGCAACTGGCTCAGGTGATCTCCCCTTGTCTATCTCATGGTAACTGCTCTCTTCTTTTTCTCCACAATTCTAACTATTTCTATTTTTTTTCTTTGTGCAATCATAAGAAAGCATTCACCACATGCCAATGTTTTAAGAGGCAACAAGAATCAGCCAAAGAAAGCAAACCAAAATTTCAAAATTGAAATTGAAAATAACTACTCAAAATGCACGATGCCCCCACATCATTTCATTGTTTCTTTTCAAGGTTTGATTACCAAAATGAGGTTTGACCAAGGAAAACCCCCATTCACCAAAAATAAACAATTCAAGTGTTATTTTCAGATCTTAGGTTGAAGAAGGATTGAAGATTGATTACAAGAGAAAAATTGCAAAAGTTGTCAAAGTTGTAAAGTTATCAACATTATTGTCAAGCCATAGAAACTCACTTTCATAATTTAACTCCAAATTTTTTACTGTGATTTACCAAGAGGAATTGGGAATGTAGACCAAGGAGTAGAGAACTTTAAAAGAAAATTCCAAACCCCTATAGCAAGACCTATTCACCCTTGGACGAATGAGTCCTATCCTGAGGAAACTCAGCACAACCTTTTTGTGACAGGTGCATATAATCATAACCCTCTCAAATATGTTGAAACTTTATAGATTTTGTTAGATTAGGGTTTAATTTAGATGTTTCATGTGTTACATTTCATAATTTCATTTATTTGGTATTTTTCATTTATCTCCCAAAAGTGCATTTCAGGTTGATTTACCCCATCCTAAGTCATCAAGAAAACAATAAGATTGACATCAAGTTTGACTCACTTAAAGGTTGAAAGAAAATCTTTCCTTAAGGGATCTCTTTTTCCTAATGAAATAAGGAAGGAAAGTGTAGGTGCATACCCCCATTCAAAATCCACCATCACCCATATTTTCTCCTGTTTCATTTTGGTGAACCCAACATTGTACATAAAAAAATCTAAATTTGGAGTCCATTCAAACTCTAGATCTAGGATTTGCATTAGTTTACATTGCATGGCATCAATTTTCTTCTAATTTAGGGTTGTTAAAATTACATTAGTTTTCATCTCATTTAGGTTTTTAGATTTAAATTTTTGCATCCTTTAAAATCTAAAAAATTCAAAAATTTGCATGCATATTACATTGATTTTGCATAGTACTTGCATATTAGTGTATGCTCAATCATTTACATTCACAAACTGAGTCAATATTGAATTTCAAAAAGTGTCATATTTTTCATCATTTGTCACTCATTGCACTTGCATTTAGACATCAAAATCTTGAAAAATCAGTCACTAAAACCATACTTTGTAGTTTGAAATAGAAAACCCAACATTGAACCTCAGACTTAGATTTAAATTTTTTCAACCCTTGTGCTAAGACCCATTCTCCCTAGGGAAAATTAGTCCCTATATAGGTGCTTTTTCAAAAAAATTGGCAGTAATTTATCTCTATTTTCTTCATTCTGATCTACTATTAAATTTGGGTTTTAGTTTTAGAAATCAGGAAAATTCGTCATTATTTGAATTAAGTTCAATTGTTCAAATTGAGTGCATTGTTTGAAATCAAAATTGACATTAAAAACATATCATTTTTAGTATCTTGCATTCAAAAATCAGAAAATATTCATATATCAGATGTGAAACTTTACATAAAAATTCATCATGGACATGTGTATGGGTAATATATGGAAGACGTTAAGATCTTTGGTTGATGTTTTAAGTTGTGTGTTTGGTGAGGATCATAATGTAATTGAGATTATTAATGAACCTTCACCTCCTAATGAATGTCCTCGGGAAGTGGAAATCTTAGGTCAAGATGAAGATAGCATGCAACAATTCATAGAAGACTCCTTACACAACCTTGAGAACAATGCATCCTTTTATCCATCCATGCAAACACCACCTATAATCCCATCACTTGATATGTTCAACTTCTTACATCCTAAAATTGAAGCAAAAATAAACCTCAACCATCAATCATTAATGAACTTGGTCACAAGGACAATAATGATATTCTTCTATCTTATGTTCATTGAGTTACTAATACACCCACTAACTTAGAAGAGAGTTATGGTCAAGGCTTTAATATCTTAAGCTTACTACAGATGGATTCACTGCCCACTGAAAGAGGAAAATATAGAAGATATTGGTGGCACAAAACTAGGATTTTAAGTATTACAAAGGTATCTACAACATGTTGGAATATAGTTCCTTTAAATCTCAATACACTGACTTTACACACTTCATACTTATCTACACTAACACTATGCTTTGCTCTGCATTTTCCTCACACTCGTAGAATTCACATCAACAGATATTATCATACATTAATTCTTCCAAAACATCAAAAAATATCTTACATATATATCTGCTTTATCCACAAACACCTATAACATCAATTAGGTCAACCTAATTAGATGTACTATACAAAATATAGCTTGTCAGCTCAACATACATATATACATACTTTGCGTCATTATTCAAAACTTATAAAAAGTCTAAACAGGTTAGAATGGACCTATAATAGCTCCCTCATAACATATCAATACTTCTCAAAATTTTGCAATACCCAAAACTTATTAGGTCGGCACCGATAATGACCTAACATCAATATTAATCAATTGTTCAACCTCAAACTATCATGTGGAACTCAAAACTTCATGCCACTTGGAATATATGTTTTATTGACACCTTTCAACATCTCCACAAATCTGCAGGGCCAGATACCAATCCACGGACTGATGCAAATCCTCCAAAACATAATGTATATTGTACTAGTAACACTGTAACTACTAGACCGAAACTTTTGTCATTCATAACTTAAACACTAGAGACTAAAACATTGTGAAACTTTGGATTTAGACTCATATAAAATCCAACAAAATTACACCAAAACTGTAGAGTGATATTCTACATAGCAGATCAATGCAAACAAAATATTGGATGTCCTATACACTAAAAACATTGTTTCAACACTTGGTCAATTTTCCACTTCAACTATCTACAGTAGATCAAACCTTCTTGTAAATATACATTGAATAACTATCTTCAATCATGCTCTTGAAGCTATACAAAATGGTATTCACGATAATCTTCATACCTTATCACAATGTTGACATCAATTACAACATTAGATCTCAATGACAACACTGGATCAACCCATGCTCATACTCATGTTGCTAATAAACACATCAATGACAGTCTTCTTATTCTTCGAACAATATCCCCCTTTGTCATTGATGGCAACATGCCAAAATTTATTCCCAAAACTATTCTCCCCCTTTGACATCAAGGGAAAAGGGAACATACAAATATTCTGATCTTTACTCTCCCTTTATCATATATCTTCTTCTCCTTTACATGATTTTACATTTATTGCATTATGTATATATTCTCACATATGATCATGTGCTCCCCCTAATTGATACATACAAACTCCAAAATTTAAGTTTACTCCCCCTAATGGTTCTATCCAACACTGTCACATCAAAAATTGCAATGGGAAAAATGCCTTATAACATCTACAACTTAATATTTTCCATTGGTTCTTTCTCCAACAGGTCAATCATATTGACCCACACCTAATATCAATGTGTTGAAGCATCAACACCATTTCTCTGGCAAGGGATAAAGAATATTCTTTTAATGCTCCCCCTAAGCCAAACCTTCCTTCTTATTTTTCAAAGGAAACATCTGCACCAGATGTTGGTACAAAATTAGGCTTAGTCTCACTGTCTTCCTTCTTTTTCTAAATCTTGTCTATCTCTTTCTTCATCTCTACTAGATCATCCTTTTTCACCGAATCATTCTTCTTTGCTAGATTATCCTTCTTCACATTCTTAATTTTGCAAAATTTGGAAATGTGTCCTAGTCTATTGCAATTGTAACAAGTGAAAACATTTTGAACATGTTTACTTCCACCCATTCCTAACCTACATTGATTAGCTTTATGCACAAATCCATTACATGCATAGTAGTAGCCCTTAAAGGATTGAAACCTTATACCATAGCCACTCATCATTTGACTTCAACATTTACTAGACTTATGACTGAATCTTTTGCATGTAAAGCATTGATCAAAAAAATATTGAACATTCTGATTCATTTTTCTTCTACATTTCATAGCCTTATATCCAAACTTATTGAAAGAATGACAAAAACCATTAAAATATGGGTACCTTTGTGTATTTGGTTGTCTGATAGGTGGCATTTTTAAGTCTCTCTTTTGATTCTGGACCCTTTTGTCATTGCTCTTCTTGTCCTTAGTCTTCTTTTTAGGCTAATTTGGATCTTGATCTATCTTTGAGCTTTCACCTTTCTCAAACCCCAATCCTTCTTTATCTTTAGATCCTTTCTAGTTTGCAATCATTTCATCAAGCTTTTTAGAACTCATCTTGAATATTTTCTTGATGTCTCTTTTCTTTCTCAAGATCTGATCTCAAGATTACAACTTCTTCAAGTTTTTTCATTAATAGGAAGCTACTACTTATATTAATAATAAAGATAAAGTTACATATTCACAAAAATGGGGCGGGTGGTAAGAAGGCACACCTTGAGAGTCACAAGGACAGAGCCCAGAAAACCAAAAAACTAGAGTCACTTGGGCCTAGCCTAGAAGTCCATAATCATAACAAACACATAAAATAAAAATGGCCATCAAGCGACCAGAGTAGTTTCAACAAAGCTAGGAGGTTCTCTGTCATCCATGTGTTTCCTCCATACATCAGCGGGGTCTGGAGTGATGTCAAGAGGAGGACCCCATCCATCATCAACATCTCTCTTTATCTTTATCTTTATCCTCACATCGAGGCAAGATTGCAAGCGTCAAATGTAGAAAGCTTTTACTATAGTTTGGCCAACCAAAACCAATAGCAGGAGTATCATCAAAGGGCCACCCAGAATCGCCACCGCTGCTCCTCAACACTCCTCCAGAGGGCCACCCATGGCTAGCCCACAGAGGAGGAGAATGATTCCGCCAAGGAGGGAAAGAACCACGCTGAAGAGGAGGTTGAGAGTAGGGGCGACCAAAGCCACTCTGCTGTTGGCCCTGAGAGGGCGACCAGATGCAAGAGGAAGTGGGAGAAGCAAGCACCTGAGAAATAGTACATGGGGCATTTCCCCAATGATCCAAAAGCACCTGAAGTTGCGCCACCTCAAGTGCAACCTTATTGGCCTAAACTTGAATCTGCAAGAGCACATTAGAGAAAATAATAGCTTTACAATACAAAGAAACATTTTTATCCATTTATGTGTTAGAAAATATGTAGGAATTTCTGTCTTTCCAAATATTGAAGAGAGTTTCCACCCTGAAAGTGTGTCAAAGTTGGGTATAATTAGCAGGAATTTTGGGTGAGTCTCCCAGCAGAACCATATGCCAAGAGAAGGGCTCTTATCTAAAAGGTCGAAAGAAGTCATGAATCCAATTCCAAAACTATTAAGCTCTAGTGCAAAACAAAAAGAGATGCTTAAATGTCTCAGCTTGCCCGAAAAAAGGGCAACGGGGGTCCTAGACCCCCAAGTGAACAAGCCATGAACCCATAAGCAAGCATTGGAAAAGAATATACCAAACAAAGTGGGCAAGTTTCAGCTCAACACTTGTAGACCAAGTAGCAGAGAATATTTTTCGCCAAACATGAGAGGGGGATTGAAGAAGCCACCTCTGGTTCAAATTTTCAATCATAGGGAAGTGTGGTGAAATCCATCTATAACCAAGCCTAGGCTTGTAATTCTTGAAAGGGGTGTCTGGGTACCACTTCCAGTCCTTCCACCAGGGCTTGGACCCACGATTTCCCACTTTATGAAGCATTTCTATAGGAATAGCATTCACCAAACCATCATAAGTATCACGGTCGTAGTTTTGATGCTTGTAAAGGGCACTAAAATCTTCCCACAACATGATGCACATTATGACCAGAAGGGTTTGAAATCCAATCCCCTTCCAGGTAGGTCTATGAATAGGAAAACCTGACTAAATGCAATGCCTGAGGAGAATCTTCCAAGCTTCATCTCTAGTAAGAGCATGAATTATCCATTTCACACATAAGGTAGTCCCTTTTCATTGAGTGGACAGCAACCCAAGTCCTCTAGAGTCTCTGGGAAGGCAACAAAACTCCCAGGCAACATGGTGAAACCCTCTGTGGGACTCCGCAAAGGCCCAAAGAAAGTTTTGAGGTAACTTTTCAAGCTTGGCATAGGCAGATTTTGAAGGGACCCAACAAGAGGAGTAGTAGACATATGTGGCCACTAAAATCTTGGAGCACACTTGGAATTTCCCTGCCAGAGGAAGAGGCTTGGTAATCCAATAAGCCAACTTTTGCTCAATCCTGGAGAGGACAGCTTGCCACAACTCAGCTGGAGAAGTCTAGAAGGCAAAGGGAATGCCTAGAAACTAAAAGATTTCCCTTGGCCCAATCCATTTCCAACTGTACTATTAAAGCCAGTGAGGAGTGGGCAATATAGATTGTCTATAGCATAAAGTTTTATGCCACTGAATGGCGGAACCAGACGTTAGACAAAAAATGTTAAGACATTCAAGAGCCACCTTAATATTATTCTCTTCCTCTAGAAGAGTGAGGAAAGAGTCATCAACAAAATGGCCATTAACCAAATGATCCTGGGAGTTAAGAAAAGTAATGCCTTTGACACGATGTTGATAAACCACATTGGCCAAGAGATAGCCAAATCCTTTGGTAGCAAGCACGTAAAGAGAAGGAGCAAGTGGACATCCTTGCCGAATGGAGCAAAAAAACCCAAAGGCAAGAGATTGGTGGCCATTAATGGTGATACAAGTAGAGGCATCTAAGAAGAGAATTTAGATAGCCTGAATGAAATTAGTCTTGAACCCCAAGACTTTCAACATGGCCAGAATAAAAGGCCATTCAATGTGGTCATTAGCTTTAAGAAAGTCTATTTTGAGAAAAATAGCTTTCTAATCCAAACACCTGACCCACTCCATGCCTTCCCACATAACAATGATATTGTCCAGGATAAATTTGGACTTGATAAATCCAGTTTGCTTTGGGCACACAATATGAGGCAAAATATGGTGAATCTTCAGAGCCAAAGCTTTGGAAATGATTTTGTAAGAAACATTGAGGAGTGTGATAGACCACCAGTTACAGATATCATCGGGATCTCTAGACTTATGTATGAATTTAATATTTTCTTTGTTTATTAAATTACCTAGGGATTTGGAATGAAAATCCTCAAGATAGACTTTATGCAAGTCGTTCCCAACACAGTCCCAAAGGGCATTGTAAAATTCACAAGGGAAACCATCAATCCCTGGGGCCTTTTCATCATCCATGGAATGAATGACTTCCTTTAAGTCTTCAATTGTGATTAATTGCTCACAAAAATCTTTTTGGGCTGAAGATAGCCTATTTGGCATAACAACAAGACAATCTTGAAGGGCTTGCTATCGCTCAGGCGTAAACTCTTATGCAGTGAAAACTTGTTCATAATGTCGAACAAAGGCCCAAAAAATATTAGGCAGCTCAAAGACCACCTGAACTCCATCTTTAATTTTTTTAATGCTTGGAGATGAGTGCTTGGCATGCAAGGCCAAAAAAAACTCCTTGGAGGCATGATCGCCAATTTTTAACCAGTGCATTTTGGCTTTAATTTGCACACCTCTGGCAACATAATTGTCTGCAACTTGATTTTTGTGTCTTAATCCCACCACCCTAACTTGTAATGATGGGGAGAAAGGATTAGCTGCCAAGGCCTCAGTAGCTAAGCACAGGTAAGTTGTGGTAGCCTCATAAGGCCACTGGCAAAAAAAATGGCTAGCTAGCACCCATAAATGCACAAAAATCTTATTGTACGAGTGATGACATCATTCCTCCAATTAATCTAGCCTATATTGTGAGCTAGCCTGCACTCCAAATTCTAGACTCCATGAATGTGGGCCATCATGGGTCGATGACACAACAAATATGTGTTAAAAAAGAACTACGTTTTGCAAGCCTAAGGTTGTGTTGTTTCCTATTCAATGTGAAAAGAAATGGGGAAATGATCTGACAAAGTCATATCCACTAACAGATTAACTAGGAGCGAAGAGCTATCAAAAGAGAAAAAAAATTGAGCCGAGATCATAGCACAATCAAGGCATTTAAATATCCTATCAGAACTAGCCTTGTAATTACACCAAGTGTGCTAGCGGGAATGAGAATGGTGGTGGCCAATATTGAGATCAAAGAGCCCCAATTTATTATGCATATAAAATCACACCTCCCTTTCACTAGCTACCCATCTTAATGGAAAAATGTCATCCTTATCATAGGCCATCTCAACCATATTGAAATTCCCACACAATAACCAAGTAGCAACTGGAAATGAATCAGCAATTCAATGCCAAAGCACAGATTGTTCCATGACATCATTAGAAGCATAAACATTAATAATCCCAAAGGAATGATTATCAATGTTGAGAAGGATCCAAATGAGCTAATATGTGGGGTCAAACCCATGATCGACCACACAAGGATGCCATTGTGGGGACAAAAGGGTGACAACTATGCTATGCCCAACTTCATGATCAGTACAAAACATTTGACTAGCTAGCCAAATAGAGCGACAAGCCAACGCGAGCAAAAAACAAAAAAAATTGACGTCTTGGAGACAAAGTACTTTAATACTAGAAAATTTCTTCAAAGTATCCCTAATAGAATACTTTCTAGAGAGGTCTGTCAGACCTCGAAAATTCCATGAGAGGAAATTCATGGGTGAAACTTGTTGTGTCCTCAGCACACACGCCTCGTTCGGAACAGGGACCCTCTTTTCTTTTGCCTTGCCGGGTCATTTTTGTTGCTGCCTCATTTTGTGTGCCCCTATTTTGGTGTCTTAAGTGGTCAATGTGCCTCTAAGTCTCATGTTGAGTTGGCTAAATTTTGTCCCCTCTAATTTTGCTAAGTCCTGATGCCTTACTGAACCTCCTTGGTAGTTTGCTTCTGCCAACAAACCTGGAGGGCCCGACCCACCGGGTTTCCCTGGGCGAGTTTCCTCCGGATGTTCCCCATTCCCAAACAGCGAAAGGCTTCTACCTTCTCGAACCTCGGATCCCAGATCCCTCTCTGTCATCAGTAAAACTTGTGGAAAATTTGAGTTGCCTTCATCCCTGTCAGGCCCGCTCCACCGGACTTCTGAGTCCAAAATTCTGTTTTGACCTCATCGTTCTCGATGGCCAACTGTCGACGGAACTCCACTCATTGGGCCCCAAGATCCCCTTCATCGACGATTTGTAAAATCAAGTTTCAAGCGGTTGCGGCGTTGTGTCCTTCCTGACCTCAGACCCTAGACCTTCCGCTATCGTCCACTAATTTCAAATTCCCCAACCAACGGGTCGACCGTACATGCATTAAATGAGGCCATTAATTGCAGAGGAGGGTATAAATATTATGCCCCAACCTATCATTTTCATTTTTTAGGATTACAAAGGAGGTTAGAGTGCTTTCCAGAGGAGTTCACTTCCTTCGTTGATTGTCGTTCTCACGCCCGTTGCCTTCATCCGCCGATCCTTAGTGGATTTTGCAAACTCCTTCATCGGGCTCCCCAGGTACATTTTCCATCTACCCTCCTTAGTGCTTTTTTCATAATTTTGCACCTAAAAAATGAATAACATGGGTTTAAAATGCTTTAATTAGCTAAAACTTGATAAAACACACAAAACCCATATCTTGGAATCTTCGAAAAACCTCTAAAACATCCCATAAGATCGATCTGAAACTCTCCTTCATCATCGTCATTCTTCATGCAGGGAATTCAAACCCACTGGGCCTGGGCCCTTCCACTAACATCGAAACTATGAAAATAAACATCTTTTTTGAAAACAGCCGCATCCTCTCTCAGACCTGAACCCCCGACTTCCATATCCAGAACTTCGCGGAGCTTTCACCTATTCAAAACGGCAGAGTGACCCCATCCGCCCGAGCTCCGGGACCCAGTTTGCTTCTCGCCGTCTGGCGATAAACTACCAATTGAGCCAATCTGTCATCTCGTCGGGTCCCGGTCCACGGACTTCTGTCTACGGACTTTCGTGGCAGATTTTCTGTTTCAAACGACCAACCACTGACGTCCTCCCGCTTCCTAGGTCTCGACCCGCCTTTTGCCATGAAGGTAATAAACATTGAGCTTTGGCATCCTTGAACTCGCTGGGCTCCGCCATCCGAGATTTTGTCCCACCTTCGCCAGTATAGAAGGGGGAAAATGTGCCCGCCTTTCTGACCTCAGGGTCTGACCATCCGATTGCCTTCAGAAAACCTTAACACAGAAAGCTATTGGCTGAACACTCCTCCAGGTCCGGTCCTCCAGGCCACTCCATTCGGGTTTCCGTTTCCGGATTTCCGTTCCAAAACGGCGAGACATCGATGACTTTCCGCCTCTCCGAGCCCGAACCACCTACCATCCTTTAGCCTTCCTGGTCCTGGAACTCTGTCTTACCCAGGCCGTTGGAGACAGCGAATCCCTGACAACTTTCCGAGCCTGAACCTTCGAGAGCCCCAAAAGTGACCTAAACGACCTCAAATTTGAAAACTAACCTCGACCCACATGCTCAAATTTAGCCCTCTTTGACATAAGCCTTTCAAACCATTAAAGTGTGAGGATAGAAGAAACCACTCGGATCACCCCAGCCTATTCACCCTTTCAAAACAACATTCCTACCAAGGAATTCCGCCCCTCTAGGCCCGGATTGTCCAAAATCCTTTAAAAAGTGATTCACGACATCTAAAATGAAGAAAATTAGCTTTATTAGTCATATGATGTTTACTTTGATTTAGTTCATGGTATTTTGGCTAGCGATAATGTTTTCAAAAGGTTGTACTCATTGTGTCCATTCTTGTAGGATATATGGAATCGGGTGCAGGACCCTCAGGGGGGACTGCAGAGAAGGACAAAGGAAAGAAATCATGCAAGACTCCTCGTGGGAAGGAGGATAAAGACCAGATGAAGTTCCAATTCTAGAGTGAACCTCTACGATTGAAAATCACCACGGACTAGAAGGAAATCATAGACACCAATATCAGCCATATCGATATTGATGAATTTAAGCGAAGGGTCAAAATTCGCCCAAAGACCGACAATGTCAGATTAATCAGGCAGAGTGGAATCGCAAAAGCTGCAGGCTTCCCCCCATCTCTCATTGCTCCTGAGCTCGCCATGGCTTGTCAGAAAGACTACCAACCTGAGACAAGGACCATCATTGATAGAGATGGGAATATTCTCGCTGACATGTTAGCTGAGAGAATCAAGAAAAATTTCCACATTCCTACCTTTGAGGAAATGGAAGTGCCCGCAATGGAAGAGGGAAAGGTGACTTGGAATGAAGACCCGATGGGTTGCAGAAGGTTGATAAACTAGTTCTGGCTCAAGGAGAAAAGAGGCAGTGCTGCAAAGATCCCTTAGGAACTCTTTCGCAACAATTTCCATGAAGACTATCATGACTTAGTGACCATACTGAGCCAGGTAATGGGCCTTCCTTCTACCACATTTTTTTAGGAATGGATGGTGTACTTCATTGAAAAAATCATCTGTGGGAACAAAGATGTCACCACGAAAGCCTCATTCTACTGGGGAGGCATTATTAGCAACTGATTCCATGAGCAGTTTATGAATGTAAAAAAGAGCTCCAAATTCTATATGACCTCCTATATGGTCTATTCATAATGATTCTATAGCCCTCCCAGTCTACTATGCAGTGTTAGACAACCTTACATCAGTCTTGGTAAAGAGGATGCATCAACCACTCACCTCATTAGTAACTGCCTATACAGAGGCTGTTATTGCTAGTGCAGATTTGGGGTAGAATATCTCTGGTCCGCTGCCTTCTTTGGGACCAGTAACTCACCCGATGCAGGTTCAAGGGCTTAATCAAGCATTCGCTAGCCATACCCCTCTTATGAACCACTGCCTCAGCTACCCATCATTCCACACCTTGGACAACCAATGAATTATACACCTCTCATGCCTTCTTATTTGCAGCCTCAACAATAGCAAAGCTATCCTCAAGCTCCCCAACAACAACAGGCGTACTCTTAGTAGCCGCAAGCACTAGTGTACTTGTCGGGACCAGAATTCCCTCCAACACACTAGAATCATCCGGTGGCCCCACCTATCTTTCTCCAAAATTCGACACCACAGCCAAGCAGCACTGCTGAGAAAGACAAATTGGAAGAGCTGACAGAGATGATAAAAAAATGTCCACAAAAATGATGCACTTAAAGAATTAGAATAATCAATTGCAAGCATCCCAGCATAACCTCCAGGCCAATCTTAATCAGGATAGCCAAGACAACAGGGACAATAGGGACAACTAGAAAGCAAGCACCTCTTCTGGGAAGAATTATGATAGATGACAAAATCTAAATCAAAGTTTTGAGAGGAGACATTCTCAGAGGCAGAACCACATGTGGAATATGAAGCCCAATAATGCAGGTGTCCCTACTCCTCTTGATTAGCTGACCAACAATGAAAGAATGACTAGTGGGATGTACCTCACCGAGACAGCCTTGTTTAGATGGTGCCAAATTCACAAGACCAGTAGACACTCTAAGTTGGATTGTCCTAAATTCCAGACAGCTGCAAATTTTTTCCAAATTAAGGTCCAAAATGCTGTTGATAGTACTAGTTGCAGAGACATTGTTTCGTCTAAGCCTTATGACTCCTCCTGTCTCATGGTAAGCCAAGCGTCATTTTCGCAAAGCAACCACAATCAGCCTGAGGTCGAGCCCACCCATGTTGAGGGCAGGAGGTAAGTAATGAACAAACCTTGGCTCAGCTTTTTGACTCGGTAGACAATGGTCCAATAGATGAGAAAGAACCATTTGTAGATGAAGTTCACATGTTCCACCAAAGAGCAACTCCCTACTTCCTTAGGAATAGGCAGGTGGGTGGACCCTTTACAACCTCTACTCCAAATAATTTTACTACCCCGCCTGACCCTAATGCCAACAATAACCCTGGGCTTCCTCATATACCCACCCAATATCTCAACAAGCATAGGCCTCAAAATCAGGCACAAAATCAGCCTCAATGCCAACCCTGAAATTAGTCAAGTGAAAGGAAAGTCCAACCTTCTAGCTCTGCAATAGGTCAAGCCTTCGACTCTGAGATTGAACAGATGGGTGAATATGTGGTAGAAGAGTTCAAGAAAGTAAAAATCAGTTTGTCTACCTTCAAACTACTCAAAGTTCCTGCTGTAAGGCACACCTTCTTTAGGGTACTCAATGGGACCCCATCCTCTAGCACAACACAAGAGGCATCAGCTAAAAGGGTCACCTTTGAAGAACCTAGGAAAGAACCCATGATACAGGATAACATAGGGAAAAGGAAGGATGTTCCCTCAAATCAGTCTACAGGTAAACAGTTGGAAAAGGAACCAGACCAGAACAATAGGCAAAGTTCTAAGGATTAGTCATCTAGACAGATTAAGGATAAAACTGGCAATAAGAACAAAGCTCAAGTAGCTTAGGTAGACACACCCATGGGCCTCTTCCAAGGAAGATTGGAAACTCTCCCTTTCCTTACCACCATTCGGATATTTAGAAAAAATTAGCATAATTGTCTGCTTGATTCAGGAGCATCTACCAATGTTATGCCTCTAGCAGTATGCAAGGCTCTTGGGATTACCCCCACACCCTCAAGAAGGAAAGTGACCAAGTTGGACAAAACAAAGATCAACATCATGGGAGAAATGAATCAGATCCCAATGCAAATTGCTACAAATCCAAGGATACAAGTCATTGATATTCAAGTGGCTAACATTCCTGATGCATACGAGATCATCTTGGGAAGGGAATTCACTAGAACGTTGAATGGATATGTTGCCACAGACCATTCTCACATATGGCTACCATGGAAAGGGCTGCCAAATTAGATCTGTATAGACCGGGAGCCTCGTATGAGATATATGATCACATAGTACAACAACCTGAACGAGGTGTTTTTTGTTGAGACAGGATTGGGAAACTATTGTCCCTTTACCTACCAGGATGAATTTGAACCCAAAGAAGAGTGTACTGCCAAAGTCCTCTTGGTGCAATGCAACCCTCCAACCGACTCTACTCAAATGCCTCCAAGTATAGAAATGCTGGTAGAATCAGATGATAAACCCGATGAAGGAGACAACTGGGGACTACTCAACTATTTCCAGGAATTCATGGAAAAGTGTGCAAGGGATCAACTCAACTTGGGAACCCGAATGGATTTCCAAGATCTCTTGCTACCAAATTGGTGCAGAATTCACAATGCTTCCCACTCCAAGTTTGATTGCTACTTGTTCCAAGCAGCGGTAGAGCATGTCAAAAAATCAATTGTCCCTCAGAAGGAAATTCCAAAGGAGGTGATAACTGAACCACCTGTTGATGAACACCTTGAGCTGCAAGATTCCCAAAAGGTCACCAAGGTGACCACGCAGCCAAAAGGAAGTAAGAGCTAGGTTGGTCTCAGAGTCAAAGAGCTTTCTAGATTTTGGACGCTTCAATTCAATGGATCTAAATCAAACAAGGAGCTGGTGTCGGGTTCAAGCTCATCAGCCCAACGGGTAAGACCTTTCTTGCTGCCCATAGGCTATAGTTTTATTGCACTAATAATGTAGTAGAATACGAGGCATTAGTGCATGGTATTCTTATGGCCTTAAAGAAAAATGTTAAAATGCTGCAAGTTTTTGGGGACTCTAAACTCGTAGTCAAACAAGTTAGAAAATTGTATTCCTGTCATGATAGAAGACTTGCGAACTATATGCATAGGGTTTGGGATCTCTTAGAAAGTTTAGATGCATTCAATATATAGCTGATCCCTCATGCTCAGAATCATATAGCCAGCACTTTGCAATGCCTTTCCTTGTCTAGGCTTAAGAAATTTATAGTTGAGTTGACATCCACACCGTCTGTGCCAGATAATGTCACTCACTTTTAGGTCTTCAATGATGATAAGCACATCCTTGAATTCATCACGAGTTATGATGTCTTTTCCATCCAAATAATTGATGAGACTGATCCGGAAGAGGTTGAATTAGACATAAAGGGGGTTATCAACCTCAAAACCAACATGATTCCTAGAGGCATGGTTCAACTCGAACGCATATTTGATTTGGACCAGATTAGAGATCAGGATCGGTAGACAAAGAAGGAAGCCATAAGCAACCAATGCGATGCTCACAACCTTGGGACAATCGAGGAGACCAAAAACATGTTTATTGGCAAAGTGTGCACACTCGAAGAAAAGAAGGGGATCATTGATGCTTTGCAAAAGTATCACGACATGGTGGCATGGAGCTACAAGGATCTCAAGACTTATGACACCTCCATCATCACACACAACATCCCTCTTAAGATAGAAGTGAGGCCATTATGCCAGCGAAAATGCCCTATTAATGCCTTGTTAGAGCCCATCATTTACAAAGAGGTACATACGTTGCTTTCAACAAGAATTATCTTCCCAGTCAGGCATTCCACATGGGTGGCCAACTTGGTCCTGGTTAGAAAAAAGAATAGAGAAATCAGATTGTGTGTGGACTTCCACAATTTGAACAGGGCTTCGGAGAAGGACAACTATCCAGTGCCTTCATTGGACGAGGTGTTACAGATCATCAACATCTCCCAAATGATATCTTTCCTCAATGGGTACTCCGGATATAACCAGGTGATGGTACAATACGAAGATCATCATAAAACAACATTCACCACCAAGTGGGGAACCTTTGCTTTCAAAAGGATGCCTTTTGGGTTCATCAACGCTAGTGCCACTTTCCAATGTGCCATGGATATCACCTTCAAAGATCTAATTGAAAAATGCATAATCATCTATATAGATGATTTAACTTTGTTCTCTAAAAGGCAAAATGATCACGTCTCTGATTTATGCAAAGTGTTTCAGATATGTAGGGAGTTTGGAGTTTCCCTTAACCCAAAAAAGCGCATCTTCGGCATGACTGAGGGTAGATTGCTTGGACATACCATTTCAGAGTAGGGAATCTCTATAGACCCTAAATGTATCCAGTCTTTGCTGAAGATCCCACCACCAGGTAGCAAGAAAGAATTAAAATCCTTCTTCGGAAAGATCAATTTTTTCAGGAAGTTCATCACGGGTTTTGTTGAAATTGTTAAACCACTCAATGCCATGTTAAAGCAAGATGCCAAAGTTGAGTGGACTCCCGAAGCTAAATAGGCTTTTGAAGAAATCAAGCGGGCCATTGCTAAGGCACCTGTGTTGGTTAGCCCAAACTATCTGAAGCCGTTCTAAATTTATTTGTTTGCTTCAGAGCATTCCTGTGCTAGCATCTTCACCCAGAAAGATGATGGAGGAAATGAGCACCCGACCGCCTTCATGAGCGCTCCATTGAAAGATGCCAAACTACGCTACCACAACATAGAAAAGCAAGCATATGCCCTCATTAGGGGAGTAAAAAAATTTTGGCATTATATCTTGCACAATAAAGTGTTTTCCATTGTCCCCGACCCAGTAGTGAAAACACTGCTCATACAAAATGAATTGGGTGAACGAAGAGCTAAATGGGTCACATTGCTCTAGGAGTATAATATGGAAATTCAACTGATGAAGTTGGTGAGAGGACAAGAACTTACCCGCATGATTGCTGAAGCAGCAGCAAAGGCCAGACCTAAACTCACAATGCAGCAATATCAACTTGATGATGTTTCCCTGGGAGAATGGTACAAGGATGTTGTTTATTATTTGTTGAATCACAAATATCCACCCCACTTGCAAGGATTCTGAAAATGTGCCTTTAGACTGAAAAGCAGTGGTTACATGTTGCAGGGGTCCATTTTATACAAAAGAAATCATGAAGGCATTTACTTGAGATGCCTTGGCAAGGAAGAAGCAGATTGAGTCTTGAAGGAGTTTCATGACAAGTTCGGCATTGGACATGGATCTGGGCCCTTCACTGCACATCAATTATTAAGAGCAGGGTATTATTGGTCAACTGTCTTTAGGGATGCACATTGCCATGTTCGTTCATGTCACACATGTCAGACTGTCGCCACCAAGGAGAAGAATGTTGTTGTCCCACTGCAGCCTGTGTTGGAGGTAAGGCCGTTTGCACAATGGGGTCTCGATTTCATTAGTCCGATAAGCCCTCCATCATCCGTGGGACACAAGTACATTCTTACCGCTACTGATTACTGTACTAGATGGACAAAAAAAATTGTATGTAAGCAATGCATAATTGAGGTAGTTACAAATTTTCTAGAAAGTTTCATTTTAAATCGCTTTGGTTGTCCTTATGCATTGGTGTGTGATAATGGACCTGCATTTGCTTCATTAAAATTTGCTGGTTGGGCTTTTGACTACGAGATTGCCCTTAAATTTTTGTCTAATTACTACCCTCAATGCAATGGCCTTGTTGAGTCCATGAACAAGAACCTGATCACGGTAATCAAGAAATTGCTAGATAGGAATCCCAAGGACTGGCATACCCAGCTCCATTTCACCCTTTGGGCAGACTGCACCCACCACAAGACTGCCCTTAGTGATTCCCCATTCCATCTTGTTTATGGCTTAAAGCCCATGTTTCCTATCCACCTTAATATTCCCACTCTCTAATTTATCAACGACTTTTATGAAGGAGGGGATTGTAGAGAAGCTCGGTTAGCTGAGCTCTTGCATTTAGAAGAAGTTTGAGATTGAGCAATAGAAAATTTCGCCAAACATTAGGGTGTGGTTAAGAGATGGTTCGATTGCCGAGCCAAAATTAAGGCCTTTAGAATTACAGATTTAGTCCTGTATTGGGACAAGGCCCATGAAAAGAAAGGGGGACACAACAAATTTGACAAGCTTTGGCTTGGCCCCTTTCAAATAGCTAAAATTTTGGGAGACAATGCTTTCTGCCTAAAGACCTTAACTAGTGAAGACGTCTCATTTTCAGTCAATGAGCAACACCTGAAACATTACTTCCAAGCCTGAGCTCTCTCGAGCTCTTTCCTATAAATATTTGAACATAGGTTAGAGTAGATTTCCTTTTGGTTTGCTGGCATCTTGTTGTTTTATGTTGCTCTGCTTTGCTTATTCCCTGATTGTTTTGGTTTCGAAGAGGGTTTTCTCTGTCCCTCTACTGTGGTCATGCTCATTCAACGAATGGATCACTTTGTTGTCTGTCCTTGGTGTTCTTTGGCTAAACATTCATTCCCGACTATTGGTCTCTAAAGGCTACCTGGGAATGATTTCCTTGTTTGAACTCTGCCTTAGAACTCAACCCTTGGTTAGATCTCTTTACACACATCTCAGATCCTCCACAAAATGCATGCTAATTATTTCCAAAGGATTGTATAAGGTTACTATGATATTCAAGCAAGTGAAAAATCTTATGTCCACTCCAGTGACCACTGTGGTTCCCAAACCCGCCGCAGGCTTTAGTGCTTGCACGGTTGAGCAGAAGATAAGTGAGAAAAGGAAACGTTGAAGAAATATTAAAAGAAGAAAAAGAAAATTTTGAAATCAAGCAACCATATGGGTGTACAGGTAACTCTACCTAGGCTATGGACGCCTGGCTGGCAGTAGAGCAATATATGGGATCACAGCGACAACTCCGCTAGGGCTATGGACGCCTCATTGGTAGCGGCGCAATGTCTAGGTTAATTTTGGTGTGGGATGATTTATGTAGCTTGTTGGGTTGGAGTAGCAACCATCTGTCACAATTCCCACGTAAAGGAATAAATTCACTACACACACTTCTGAGATGTCTTGTACACTAATCCAACTAAGGATCTTGTTCCCCTAGTTCACCCTTGGAAGTTCACCCCTGGACCGCGAAACCAGAGATTCTGAGTCCTGAATGAATATTCATCCTTAGAACGCTCAAGGGCATTCCCTAGTAGAGTAACCATTTGTTGTGCCCTCAGCACATATGCCCCATTCGAAACGGGGACCCTCTTTTCTTTCGCCTTGCCGGGTCATTTTTGTCACTGCCTCATTTTGCGTGCCCATGTTTTGGTGTCCTAAGTGGTCAATGTGCCTCTAAAGTCTCATGTTGAGTTGGCCAAATTTTTGCCCCTCCAATTTTGCTAAGTCTTGATGCCTTATTGAACCTCCTTGGCAGTTTTCCTCTGCCAACGGCCTTGGGACCTAGCGGGCCCGCCCCATCGGATTTCCTTGGGCAGGTTTCCTCCGGGTGTTCACCGTTCCCTAATAGCGGAAGGCTTCCACCTTCTTGAACCTTCCTGGATCCCTCTCTGACGTCAGTAAAACTTGTGGAAAATTCGAGCTACCTTTGTCCTCGCTGGGCCTGCTCCACTAGACTTCCGAGTCTGGAATTTTGTTTTGACCTCATTGTTCTCAACGGCCAATTTCCAACGGAAATCTGCTCACCGGGCCCCGAGATCCCCTTTGCCGATGGTTTGTAAAATCAAGTTTCAAGCGGCCACGGCGTTGCGTCCTTCTGGACCTCAGACCCCGGACCTCCCACCACCGTCCACTAATTTCAAATTCCCCAACCAACGGGTTAGTCGTACATGCATTAAATGAGGCCATTAATTGCAGAGGAGGGTATAAATATTAGGCCGCAACCTATCATTTTCATTTGTCAGGATTGTAGAGGAGTTTAGAGTGTTTGCCAAAGGAGTTCACTGCCTTCGTTGATCGCCGCCATCCCACCCGTCGCCTTCATCTGTGATCCTTAGTGGATTTGGAAAACTCCTTCATCGAGCTCCCCAAGTACGTTTGTTGTCCACCCTCCCAAGTGGTTTTTTCATAATTTTTCTTCTAAAAAATGAATAACATGGGTTTAAAATGCTTCAATTAGCTAGAACTTGATAAAACACACAAAACCCATATCTTGGAATCTTTGAAAAACCTCCAAAGCATCCCATAAGATCGATATGGAACTCTCCTTTGCCATCGTCGTTCTTCATGCAGAGAGTTCGAGCCCATCGGGCTCGAGCCCTTCCACCGTCGGCGAAACTTATGAAAATAAACATATTTTTTTCAAAATGGCTACATCCTCTCTTGGACCCGAACCCCCGAACTTCTGTATCTGGAACTCTGCAGAGCTTTTGCCTATTCAAAACGGTGAAGTGACCCCATCTGCTCGAGCTCCGGGACCCGGTTTGCTTCTCGCCATCTGATGATAA
>VDFB02047230.1:127065489-127099177 GCA_007258455.2 Sequoia sempervirens | reverse complement strand
CTTATGTTTAAAATATTTTTGAGTATTTTAAACATTATACAAATATGGAAAATGCATTTAGGGAAAATTGTAAATGTAATTTCAAATGTTCTGCAGTTAAAGCAAGTTTAATTCTTGCTTTTGATCGCCATTTTGATTTGCATTTCCCATTTGATATTAGTGATCAACAATGGCAGTTAGTTTCCATGGCCCATCACTATTAGCTTTCTCTTCACATCACATCTACAATGGTGCCGAATCGTTGTTTTGTGTGGCCATTTTCTCTTCATAATGGCGATGTGCGATGATGGTTGTCGACCGAAAATTTAAAAAAAAAAGAATTAGTTGAACGGGATCAGATTTGTATTGTGGATGGAATTTCTACATAAATACAAAGGTGGTTGTTCTCATGGCTTCTCTCTTAAATGCATCTGCAATATGCGATGTTGATCACCCATCGCTATTTGTTTCTTCATTTCCATATTCTATCAGCGATGGGTGATATCATATATTCGTCTATGTCAATCGCTAATCAATTTCAACTTTTCCAATTACATCTGCGATTAGCGATGATGGCTGCTGTGAATAAAGTTTCACAAATAAAATAAAGTTTTATTTGTTGCGGTGAAAAGTGGTTGGAGAATAAATTACGGTGGGAAGGTAAAAGGCATTGCACGGGTAATTTATTTTCCTGATTAAATGAATTTTAGTCCCTCAAGAAAACATTAGCTGCATTTCTTCATGCGCTGCTAATAAATATTAGTTTTTCCAAATTTATTAGCCATGCGTGAAGGTAACTTGCGAATGTTGCTGGAAATTAAAGTGATTATAATCTTAGGGTGAAATTAGAGGCTCAGGTAAATATTTTTGCAAAAAATTAAAGCCTTCACTAATAAAAGTAAAAAATTTTGTGCTAACAAATATTTTAATATGTAAAAATGCAAAAGAAAAAGAAGGCATGGGAAATAATTTTGTAAAGTGAATATTTTATTTACTATGCAAAGTGTTTTTGCTCGAGATGAGTTTTTACAGAGAGGACCATTTTCACGCAGCTGGGTGAAAAATGAACAAGGGGGAGATCAAGTCTTTTGCAAGTAAAGGAATTTTCAACATGGGAAAAAGACTAAATGGAAAGAATGATGAGTCTGCTAGAAAGGGAATATTTTTCTGTTGCAGGGTAGTGGAGTGAAGAGCAAGAAAAAAGAGAGCAGGTTGAAGATTCTTCAACAAGCAAAGGAGTTGCAGATCAATGAACCTAAATATGCCAAGTGTCTTCTTCAAATGAGCATTTAGGGTTTTTATTTTTCCTTAAGTGTTATTTTTTTGCCTCATTCTGAGGGAGGTTGTTTTGTAATTTTACATAGAGAACATTGGAATGTGAATACAAAGCATTTTAGAGTTAAATTTTAGGATCTAAATCTATCAATATTCATATAATTTTGATTACAATAGTGGAAAAATAAAGCTGAATATTTCAAGTTTGAGACTATCTTACTCTCCTATGTACTGGTTTTATAGATTATGAATGATACAATCAAGGTTGTCTTATTTGTCTCTATCAATTTCAGATAGATGTGTGGCTCTATTCTTGTTTATTAATTCAAAGAATTAATGTAGGTACTTGAAATATGGTTGTAAGTTTGTATTGAACTGAGTGATAGGATGCTAGTAAGTAGTAAAGGTTAAGACATAATGCTAAAATGTTTTAATGCAACATTTCAGAGCTGCATATACTATCAGGTGTGAAAATTGTTATTAGATTATGTATGTGTTTGAGTTGACTTTGTTCCAAGGATGAGGCATTGATCTAAGTGTGTTATTCATGTTACATTTGTTAGCTAATACAACAGCTGGTCATCTTTTAAATCAAATATCAATCTCAGTTCATTTATGTGAGGAGTTTAACGAGTTACATTTCTTGTGTTTAAATTAGGCATTACTGTAGAGGTCATCCAAGCCTTTAGAGTATTGTCTCTATTAAGAATCTAAAGGAGAAATATTTGTTTACTCTGTGTTTGATACTTTGGCACACAAGTATCTGAAAGCACACTATTGGGATCACCCTCCCAAGTTTAACAGAGTCTAAAGTGCAGGGGAGAAAGGGGTATTTTATTCACTCTCACGTTAGTTGGCCATAACTTATTGGTATGAATATGAGAGAGTGGGTACTCTTTAGGACTCATTGCATCTGTTGATTTGGGAACCAACACGCGTGAAATGCAATGGTCATAGGATTCACATAATATATTCAACATTCTACCTCAAACAAGATAGAAAGTTTTGAAATTGGATATTGATACCCATATGACAGATATGCATGCAAAACTATGGAAGTATAGACTAGGTGCTTTAGTTACGCCATTTTAGATAGAATAAATAAAGCATTTTAAAGCATATGCAAAGCATTTATAATATATGAAGATACATTGAAGGTCCCAAATCCAATATAGAACTTAACGTTGTGATCCAAGAGATAAATATGTCAAAGTCATTTGTTTGTTTTAAATTTGATGATTGTGAAAGAACCCATTAAAAGTTGAATTATTCCCAAAGAAACCATAAAAAAAATTAGTCCTACTAAGTAGAATTCATACACCCTATAATATTTTTGAGTATTTCTTGTAGTTGATGTTCTTGGAAATTTTTCCAAGAAAGCTTCCATCAAATACGCAGCTAGGAGTGATTGTTGTTCATCCAGGAATCGTTAGCACAAATCTAATGGTATTAATCAGTAATCTTTGTTGCATCAAATTATAATTTTCCCATTTTAAATATTAGCAATACAAATCTATATTAACTATGAATCGAATTGTTCTCATTACACTGATGATAGCTGGATGAAAATAGATATAAATTATAGGCGATTAATTATTTAATTGCAAGTGCATTCTTTACAGCTTGCTTCACTATTACTCTTCAAGAGCACCATTCTTCTTTAACTTTAGAGGTTGATAACATCTTGTGGTAGTGGAATAAGTTGAAAAATGGATTCAAAGAATACAAGAACTCCCAAGGAATCCAATCTAAGTACAATGCTTGAGTGAAATTTTCATTGATTTTTTGGTCAAACCATAGAATTTTTTACAACATACTAGCATAGCAATTCACTACTTCATTTTGTGCTATATATGTACATTACATGGTGCCATAATTTGTAGCTTTACCATCAAATTTAGACCCTCCAAATTAGAATATTCATAATCATTCTAATTTTATCTATTTTGTGCTATATATTTACATTACAAGGTTCCACAATTTGTAGCTTTATGACCCTTGTCACTATAACAATCTTGTTGTTTCTTCATGAAAAGTAAAACAATGATAAAAAATTTAGAAGAATTAGATGTTCAGTAGAAATCATGACAAAAAATGGTTGAGAAAATAGAGGTTACCATACCAGCAATACTAAAGAAGAAATGCATGGGAAATAAAATTAACTCTTTGGTAGCCAAGCTAATAAATTAAGACTCATCATACAAATTTACAAAGTAGAAATTGAGAAGTTGGTTAAATCTGTATGTGTACATAATAAGAAATTGCAGATAAAATAGAGGATAAAAAATACATTAGAGAGAGTGAGAGAGAGATAACCGACCTAATAGTTGAAGCATTGCCAGCAGTCACACTTCCAACTTCTTTAAAAGCTGGTCTAAGTTTCCTTAGCTTTGCAACATCAAACTAGCACCAAAGAAATTAAGAATACAAAGAAATCTGATTTAGATGTAATTTAATCAATCCATTCAATATATATTTTGTTTTTTGATAAGTCATTTGCATAAATTATCTCATGACAAACTATATACATCTTAAGAAGCCCAACCTTCCCTAAGCCTTCATCTTTGTCAACAATTGTAGATGGCTTTCCCCTTCCTCCTAACACCTCAACCTACACATTAGGTTCAAGAAGACAAATAAGCATAAACAAAATAGAAATTTAATGACTGTTGCTACTAAAGTTTTGAAGCCATGGTTAATAGTTAGTCCATTCAAAACACACAGACATATCGACACAATTTCCCATTCAAAAGCACCACCATTCTGGGCTGAATTTCCACGCTCAAAGCTTTGAATTGCATAGTTATCCTGGTGCCAATATCAAGCAATTAGTTGAAGTAATCCTATGTATAGAGCATAAAGGTCACTACATAAAAACGTTTCAAACAAATTCTCCCATAAGCAACTATTTGCATAAAAAACTATTGTGCCACAAGATGAAGAACAATTCATGAAGATCTTAGTGCAATAATGTATATGGCTGTTAATTTCTTGTGCCTTGGCTATCCTCACAGACCTACAAACTCTTCCTTTTCCTCTTGCAATCAATGTCAAAATCATTACCCTTGATGTTGCTAATTGACTGTCCTTAGGCATTTTCTTGTCTAATGACTATGATCAATGTCTTTTACCATTTTCTAGCATGGTGGACTATCCATGACTGTCATCTTTTGAAAAATCAGTCCTCTTACTCATTATTGCTGCTCATTCTAACGAAGAGGTAATGCTGCTCTTTCTAACATGATATTGACACTCTTTAACATGAGATATTGCTGCTCTTATTATCAATGATTTTCTGCACCTTTTTGCTATGATGTTCTGCACTTTTTGGTCCACAATTGCTGCACCTTTTTGCTGCTCATTTTCTGATTATTTGCTGCTTCTAACACTCTCATAGTTCATTCCTTAATCAAGCTTTTGTCAACATTTTTTTTTCTCTTTTAACAATCAATTTTCTGCTCTTTTCACAATCATTTTTTTGCTCTTTTCACACCATTATTGCTGCAACTTTCTTGACTGTATTTTCTGTCCTTTATTCATAAAGGGAGCTGCACTTTTATTTATTAAAGGGGCTGCATTTTTCTGATATAACTTGCTGATCCTTGTCATTATTTGATGCTCTTAACTCCCATCATTTTTCTAATCATTGACTGTGAAATTTGCTTCCCTTTAACTGTGAAGATTTGCTGCTCATTGACTGTGAAGATTTGCAACCAAAGAGATGCATTTGAAATCTCTAAACTGCCTTTTCATAAGACTCCATGATGACACTAAAAAACAGAAATAAAACTCTGTGACTACATTTCAGTGATCAAAAATCTACAAGAGAAACATTCTAGGGTTTAAATGCATTATTTGCAACCTTATTCATTATCCTCTTGGAACTGCCACTTGCATTTTTCTGTTTGTACAAATAAATGTGATTGTCCTTTCTTCATTGTGGTGGCTATTCACTGCTTTTTCCTTAGTCATGTGGACTATGTTCTTATCATTGACTGTGATCTTCATTTATCTATCCTATGAGCTTGCTTGAAGGTCACAATCCTTTACTCATGCTTTTGTCTCTACTTTGCTTTGTATCTTAGTATCAATACCAGCTCCTTCATTATAGTCTCACCACTGTCATACATATTACTGTCACTACCTTCTCTTCACAGGAATGTTCACTCTGTTTCATGTATGCTGATGATAGTCAAGGTTTTTAAACACATTCCTTAATAACTGACCCTTTAGTAGAACCTTCCTTTCTCTCCTTGTGACAGATTTGTGTCTTTCCTTTTGAAAATTTCTCATTTTTTCAGCCTTAAGGATTGTCTCTTCATTAATAGTTGTCAATTAACCTTGTTACCATTCTTTATGATAGTCATCTTCTCTTCAATAAGCCCACCATACTCTCTATTTGTGCAAGTACAGTCTTGTTAAGAATTACATTGTTATCCTCTGCATCCTCCATTCTCTCCATAACTTTTGTAACTATTTTAGCAAGAACAAGGTAACAAGCTTATTGCAGAAACAAATATATCAATATATAATCCCTTCATCATGTTGGTTCACTGCTCTCACAAACCACCTTCACACAAACCATTTGGTTTAATGCATAAGGTCTGTCAATGGTCTTTACACACAATTCATTTTGGGATCTATCTCTATCCAGGGAAGAATATGTGCACTTTTTTCAACTAACAGTCATTTAAGATTCCACCATCATGACTGCAGTCCTTTTCAATGAGGTCATGACTGTCAAAACTACAGTGACTTCATTAAGTTCTTGAGCTCTGCTTTTTGAGAATAGTTACAATCAGCAAATCATTCTCCATGATATCTTAGCCTTTTAAGGTGATTGCATTCTTGTGTCATTTATGCATGCCTATGAATGCAATCTTACTCTCAACCTTTGCTACTGTATTCTTTTAATTGTTTTAAGGTCTGATAAACTGGCACATGAACTACCATGTTTACTATATGAATAAGCAAGGGAATTCTGATCAGAAAAATTAGAGTTAAACCTTGTCCTCATAATGTGATCATGGACCATCTTGCAACATTCTCAAGATTGTAGAGAGGGACAAGCAACAAGAACACTAGCAAAGGCATATTGATTAGGGCATATGCATTTGTCTGAGATCCCATATAGTCAATACTTCTGAGGAACAAACCTCTCCATTTCCTACACAAATGACAAGCATGTACAAGACTCATGTCAATATCTCTTGGTAATTACATAGAATTCCTAATGGTAGATCATGTTACTTCATAAAAAAAAAAACCCTCTGTCTAAGCACATCTTTCTTTAGGGAACGTTGCTACTTCAACACCTCAGTAATATGCCAAGAAAATCCCTCTCATTCTCAAATAGGATCTGAAGCAAGAACAAGGCTTCTTGCTCTAGTTAGAGCTCTTTCAAATTTGTTACAACAATTACTACCACATACTCATGAGGAAGGTGCTTTTCACACTGAACTTCAAAACCCATCATCTCTCCAAATACCCATTTGCTGGGTCATAAGATCGTAGTTTCTATATGCACATCTCACAATGAAAACTACAAGAATTCATTCTGATGGAGAAGATGAAAATAAAAGGGGTCAAATATAACAGACCTTCTCCTTAATCTTCGTTGATTCCCATGGACCATATACTCTTGAATGTCACTTCAAGTTTCAAGGTCTAAAACATTATTTTGATAAATATTGTCCTCTTGAAACTTGCCTGAGACTGTCCCTAATCAAGAACCATATACTCTTGAATGTCCTTTGAACTTTTTATTGTATTTCCTTCATTGCCATGCTTGTTACTTGACTATGACTATCGTCTACCCTTCTCATCATCTCAAACCTACTACCTATGCTTAGATACTCTTCATCTAATCTTTCTTTGCTTGCAGATCTTAGGAAATAACTAATAAGTGAAAAAAGGTTTCTATAATGACAATACCAAGGGTTTTTTCAGAGGTTTCAGTGTATGGTTCAGAGACTTTCCCACGCAACCCTCTAAAACCCTAGCTCGAAATGAATACATCCCAAAACCTGAAGCTATCACTTTGCAAGAATGAAAAAACCTTGAAACTTGTTCAATCAAAAGCTTAGGACAAAGCTTTTTAAAAAAATAAGAGGAGATAAAGCTAAGTTACTGATTCATCCCTAGAAGCCCTCGGATACGATACAATTTGAAACAAATTCGGTATATGATACGGATTCGATACAGATTCATACATGATATGATTTTTTATCTGTGGATACAGGAAGGGTACGAAAAGTGCTCTGTGGATACGCCCAAGCTGAATCTGATTCAAACCCAGACCAAATCTGGTTGCTTGAACGCCCAGGCCGTGGAAAAAGTGACATTTTTTGCATTTTTTTATTAATTTTTTAGTGAAGAAATAAATTTTCTTCTGGTTTGGTATTTCATAGTTTGAATATGCTATTAAATGGTTTATAAATTCAACTATTTTTATTATTAAAATGCATCCCTGCAGTTGCCATTACTAATTTTCTTTTTATTATTAAAATGCATATTGGTGCTACTTCTATTCATTAGATTATTTGTTTTTTCTTTGAATATAGAAAATGTTTCAAAATGCAATTCGAAACTTGGGATAGAGAAGCCTAGACTGTAGTCTCTTACTATGTGCTTGAAGGCATCCTGCGTGACTGTGAATAATCGAACATTTTTTTCTAATAAAAGTGTGTTTTCTTGGGAGAGAGTAGGAAATTTATGTACTAAAAATATTTATTGACTGCAAACTAATTTTAGGGAATTGAAAAGTAATCAAAATCTGACAATTAGGTTTTAAATGGGAGTCATTCTTAGAAAAACAAATCGTAGAAACACACAAGCAAAGTTCTTACAAAGAAGGAGACACAAGGAGGTGGGATATTGAGCCAGAGCATCTTGACTTGGATGCTTCCACAAGTTACTTAGTTGCACTTGATATTGATGATGACTATGAGCCTGAAGCAACTACTGAGCATGAGAGTGGTAGTGTCAGTGCTTGTGTGAGTGTCATTGATGCTATTTGTGGTTCTACAGAAAATGTAGCATCTAATGATGCTAATTTTTTTGATGACGCATATGATTCAAATTGATCAATGACCAATAATTATTAATGGCTGATTGTAAACACTTGACATTTTTATGTTTGAATTTTGATTCTTGAACTTTAATTTATAATTCTATATCATGACATTTGAGTATAAAGTGGTGGTGTATTCTGAACTTAATTACTATTGCAAATATGAATATATTTCTTATTTTTATATGTTTTTTGTATTAATGTACCCAAAACATACTCAACCCCAAAAAAAAAATTTACCGAATCCCATATCAGATTCTTGTACTCGTACCCGAATCCAAAAACGAATCAGTAACTTAGAGCTAAAACATAGATTTGAACAAAACTTAACCAATAGTGATCCCTGCATTCCTTGCCTTCAAGGAAGTGAAGGTTTCATTTCAATGCATATTTGACAAACTGTGTGAACTGCATATTGTTGTCCAAAGGTGTTTCATTTCAATACATAGTTTTCTTTGCCATTTTTCCATACAAAATCCAATATCAATAAAGACAAGCAGTTAAAGGTGGTCATCTCAAACAGTCATGCCATGAAGAAGATAACTAGAGGTCAAGTATAAGATAGGGACATCAGTTGGAGTCTAAAAGCAGAGAGGCAAAGGATAAAGGTTCAAGTGACAGTGATAAAAGTATACAAAATGTCAAGGGGACAGTCTTCATACATGTCATAGTTACCTTATAGGTGTTTGTAAAGGGAAATTCTTATTTAGTGAAGCTCAGTCACTTCAATGGTGAGACACCAAAGTATTTAATAATGGAGTGTCGTTTCAAATGGTTACAAGTCAGTCCCCAAGATAATACACAGTGGCAAAGGAAAGTCACACTATAGTGGACAGTCAAGGAAATCAACAGAGGGGCAGTGTTCTAAATTTATGGGAGGCAGAGTACAAGCGAAAGTATGCATGAAGAGAGACAATGAACAACATTCAAAGATGACTGTGGTTTTAACAATGTATAGTGGAAAGAGCATTAACAATGAAGAACGTGGAAGGTAGTTTTCTCAGAGGTAGACCTTGAATCTTTTGTTGCAACCAATGTCCGGGTTATTTTGCAGAGGAGCAACACAAGGACCTGTTAAGTATAACAGTGATGGATGGATCCTGCAACCTTCTTACATTGTTGGTAAGATTGTTTTCTATAGGTTAACTAATTTTTGAGAACTTACATGTGATATCACTTTGCCACTAGGTCATATCACTTTGGCTCTTAGAAATCAAAATATTTAAATGGGCATATATGTTTGTGTTGATGATGTTTTCCATGGAATGAGAATTTTTTTTTTTGGTTAAAAATAAATATATTTGAGCTTTAATGTGCCAATTCCTCGTTCCAAAATATGTGGAGTATGTATGCTGAGTACCAATCATGACATTGTTGATCTTAGATTGGGTGATAGGATTAATGTACCTCTCAGTTGTAGGGGATTATTGTGTTAAGTATTTTCTTTCTTCTAGCATCATATTCTATTGTTCTTTGCATGATAAAGATGTTTCTTGCACACTATAAAAGTAACATCTACTTTTCTACTATTCCATACTGAATGTAGCAATTTTTTTCTGGCAAGAACTTATGAAAGAAGAGTGATTTATCAAGGTGGAAAGATCAGCTCTCAAATATGAAATCAAAGGGTGATTTGAACAATGGGAGTCAACCATTGTCCTAGGGTGCCAGGATTCATCAACAAAAACATTCTACTTCTAACTAGATAATACTCAAATCTCTAACAAAAGTCCATTTCATGGACAACAAAAGAGGAGCTTTGTAACACCCCCCGCTCTATGTAGCAGTGATCAATGAATATCAAAGGGAAAAGATTCAATAAAATTTGATAAATGAAGTAACCTAGTGATAACCATTCAATAGAAACAATTGGTATCTATTTAATACTACTAATTGTACACAAGTAAGTCTAACAAATTAAAGAATTCATTACTTAAATCTTTTGAAATATGAATGAATAGGGAAAAGATTATTAACTTTATTAATAGTCAATAACCTCTTGTTCCTAAGGAGTGCTAGAACCGTATTAGTTCTCTTGACAATTGATATTGCATACTAGTAAAACTCCACTTGACTTCTATTTCTAGGATAATTAGTAACTCTAAAGGTATTGCTAATGAAAAATTATATTCATGTAATTAACAACCATAACCACAAAAGTCTTGGATGTCCAATTCAACATAAAAAAACATTGGATCTAACTCCATTTCTTTAGAGAAGGAAATTTCAATCACTGTTTGGAATCTATAATGGTTATGAAATTGCATAAAGGATGACACCTAAAGGTTGTGTTATGAATTGAATATATGAATTTAAGTTCATAATTAAATAAAACTTATGAGTGTAATAACAATATAACTCAATCAATCTTTGCATTCCTAAAATTTTAAAGGTTGAGCATGCTCCATCTATTTATACTATACCATGTCAAATTGGTATACACAAGACTCTGCTTAAGAATGAGCAAATGGGTCCAACAATGCGTGTTTCACAAACAACAGGAATCAACTTGGTCAGTGGTTACATTCTAAGATGATGACACTACCGCTCATGACTATAAATATTGATGAGCTAAAAGACAAAATATAGAACTCCTCAAACAAATTAGAACTCCAAACATCAATACGGTGACAAGTTTTAATTTCACAATTTACAATAGTTGCAGCTAACTCTGTACACAAAACAGAACTCGAAAGGTTGAATGGATTAAGAGTTGGTCATTAATTCCATTTGGTACACACACATGGGGATTGCTTCTTTCTCATTTATCAAGCAGTGTACATAAAGTATCTCCATATAGAATATCAATAACATTCCTAACTTCTTCCCTCTTGTAAGATATCTTTTTAAATTTCTGATATTCTCAATTACATCACTATATTTCTTGACATTATTACTTATTTTCTTTTGATATGAACTGAATAGAATAATGGCAAAGAGAAGTCTTGTATATGATTCTGTAGAAGATTCATTTTTGAAAAATGAACTATGAAATGATGAGAGATAAATAGATTCTTGGTAAAAGAAATTGATGAAGTGGATGGCAACAATGAAATCGAGCTCAATCCTAAACATGCATCAATTGGAAGGTACAGAGAACCCCTTAGGATATTACATTACAATCAATCAAAATATATATGACATGGAAGATAAACAGATCATAGACAACAAAATATAGGCTTTGGTATTATGGAGAAGATAACGAAATGATTAAATAAAAATAAATTGATCAATCAAATGCAATAAAGGCTTACCTTTCCACCTATTAACCCATGTTTAATCCAAGTATTGAGTGACATGCTAATCCTCTCGTTCTCCATATGCTTCATGTTGCAATGACCATCTAAATAGCTATATCTTACCCGCCCTTAAAGGTTTCTAACTTTCTATACTACATTAAATGCAATCAATTTAAGGGTTTCTCAATTTGAAAATTCTCAAAAGGCTCACAGGATTCCAAGAATACGCCTTCACAAAAGGAAAAATACCTAACACTATCTTTGAATCATCACCACAAACAATGTAGAGGAACTAAAAACTGTTCTGCATAAAAAAAAATCACTTATTAGAGAAACGGAGACCTGTATAAAAGAAAATATTCATTCTACTTTGCTATTCCGAAAACATATAGTTAATTTGCTATTTGGTGATTATGCATGCACAGTTATCTAAAGGTATTTGATAATGAAGGCTGGTATCTCATAGACATTTAAAGAAGTTAAAAACAATTGCAATTCATTAACTTAATGAAGGACGTAATGCACATAATCCAGAGTAAAACTGTGTGAAGGCAGGGGCTAAGATAGTGTCCTCTTATACCGATAAGGATGACTTCACAGTTTATCTCAAACTCGATCCTTATTAGAAGAAGTCAACCTGTTATAAAATTATCTTTTGACGCATCAAGGCATAAATCTATGCTGACTTTGATAGAAGATTTAATAATCATGGCCTTTTCTGCTATAACCAATGTTAGGTAGATTCCAAACTCAACTTATTTCGGGTAAAATGGAGTTTTATTAGTATGCAATTCATTTATGGCCATATCCCTGTGTTATTTTTATTCTGGATATGTGCTTTTTAATCTTGGCAGGTTTGGTTGAAAAATCATTCAGCAACAAGTTGAAATTTGGGCAGAAAAGATATACAAGAGATAGAGCAAAGACAAGGTGGGTAGGGCACACTTGTTCTGATGCCATACCCAAGATATCCAAATATCATAGGCTAGAAAAGTTTGATATTTACTAGATGACCATGAGTATATAAAAGGCATCACAGGTTAGTGAAGTTTGGTATTCATTAGGTGATCTTGATAAGAGACAACATAAGGCTAGTGAAGTTTGTTATTCACTAACTATATTTTTACAAAAAGGTAGCAATTGAATACATGCAAGGGCTAGTGAAGTTCTTTATTCACTAGGTGAGTTATCATGTTAAATATACTAGGAATTATACTCTAAATAATTTTGATAAGGCACTAAAAAATATGATCAATATGCCAAAAATGAATCACAAAGTTCCAATTAGTGTGAAACAAAGTGAAGCACATATTGTATTATATGGCCCCACCTTAAAGTAATTGCTAACACCAACTGAGAGCAATTACCTTTAAGGTAGAATAAAATGATATTTGCAAAACAACAAGGCATGAGAGATTATTGGAAACCCCTATGCCAAATGATATATTCCCAAGAGAGCTAAATCATTACAAGGGGTTTCCCTCAAAACAAACCTACAAAAACAATAAAACAAAGAGAACAAATAAGGGATCCATAGATCTAGGGTCAGTATAAATGGGATAATAAATAATATTATCTTTCTTAGAATTGAAATCATTCCCCAAATGCTTTTTTTTTAAATATGAACAAAAGGGAGGAATGACACATGAAGAAAACATAAAATGATTTTGGGTCATGGAAGAGACTTAAATGTTTCAACACTTTGTATTGTTCCCAAAAGGAACAAAGAAAATATGTTCAAGACATAAAGATGAATGGAGATACAAATAGATGAATGGCACAACAAATTCATTTTATTCGTGTCCTTGTTTCAATAAGAACAACAAGGGTCATCCAAAGAAAACTAACAAACACCAAGACATGCTAGGATGCACATTATGGGGAGATCACATTACATGTAAGAAAAACACACAAAGGCACAATGGTACCACACATGCGAGCCAATCTATAGAAAATCATTTGCATCCCAATCTTTCATATCATAAATGGAAGGTGAACAAAAATGTAAAGGAGCTATATCAAGTGTGATACAAGGAGAGGCATTAGATTCAACACATGGTAGGTCACTCTCATTTGGAGGACATCACAGTTGCTCTCATCTATATCCATTGATTTTTTTAAACATAATAGATGTTTGTATGTTCTTGTTCTTCCATCTTATTTACTATTCCATTGTCTAAATGTATCGTGAAATAGGTTGCGTGTTAGTTCTATCAACATGATTGCAAGCACCATCACTTGTATGATCATATTTTATTTTTTCTTTGGTTGGGATAAGCAAGTCTCAGCTTCATGGTTTGGTGAGGGTGGTAAAGTTGAGTTAGGTGATGATGAGGATAAATGGGTGGGAGGAATTTCATTGGAATTTGGTCAGGTGGATAGATGATCATTAGGTAAATTATCTTCAATAA
Source organism: Sequoia sempervirens (assembly GCA_007258455.2). Classification (NCBI taxonomy): domain Eukaryota; kingdom Viridiplantae; phylum Streptophyta; class Pinopsida; order Cupressales; family Cupressaceae; genus Sequoia; species Sequoia sempervirens. The sequence continues at coordinate 127,085,201 of VDFB02047230.1, read as the reverse complement.
GTGGATGAGCCATAACATGAAATATTATTTTATTCTCTTTTACACTTCTATTCCTTCTTGCATGGGATTCATCTAGTAAAGAGGTAATTGAGGTGCTCCTTAGCATTGGTCCTTTTTCTTCCTTTTTGGAGGAATCAAAGGGACTAGCAAAGGTTGAGAGACAACATGATCCTTAGATTTTGGCCTGAAGACATGTCTTTCTTTTGGAGGAATTAAGTTAATCAAGTAGTTATCCCTTTGTCCTTTATATGATAGTAGAGGGAGAACCCTAATATAAATTATGCTAAGTGGTCAAGGTAGGATACGCAGTTTAGACTGAGGTTTATTCACTACTTGTGGGGTAGGTGAGGCAACCATCAAAGATTCTGGAGACCGATGAGCCTCAGGTAGAATATTACTAAGAGATAACTGGGCTATTCAATTAGATTTACACTTTTGATATGATAAAAATAGTTAATCTTCACTCGACTGAATGGATGAGCTAGTTGAGGCAAATATAATCAAGGGAAAAAATTATAGGATTAGCTAAAGGATTAAATCCATTATGGTATATGGTATGTAGTTGTCCTTTGAATGAGAATTTTCAATATTTATGAACAACTAATGGGACCAAACTCATAGAGCTAGGCCATGGATGACTTGAGTTCAAATGAAATAGGTATAATGTCAAGATTATGGTGAATGAAATATCCAATATTTTAGGTCCTATTTTTATTGGTAAAGTTATAATTACAATCATAGGGTGAATAAAACCATCACGAGTCTTTAATAAGGCTTCCAATTATTTATAATTATATTTAAAAAATTCATGCACATGTAATAATTCTTTGTGGTCATGATCACTACACACACAAGATCAATGAGTATTCAACTTGTGGTTTTATCATTAATTCTACTAGTTATATAGATAGTATCATTAGGTACATGCATGAAAGCATCAATATGTGTGAAATTGATCAATGATAAGTTTAAGAACCCCCCCATTGGTGAAGGTGTAAAATCTTGGTGAATCTTGTATACTTCCTGCAAAAATATTAATTTTATTGGAATTTTTTTTAATTTTTTGGGAAAAGAATTAGCAAATATTTTGTAATCGCTAGAAGTCTGTGGAAAATCCTAGCTAAAACAATAGAAATAGTGTTCCACCTTTTGGGAGGTGGAATACAAACTAGGTGTTTAGATACCTAGACCTATTTTCCTCAGGTTTCATTCAAGGAGGCCCTAGAGATCTTAATCCAATGAAGAAAAGGGAGAGGGATCTGACAATAGGACCATATCCTAGGGTATGTTTAGAGATTAATGAGGGGTTCACCACCAAGTTAAGACTTGGAAAGATAAATGCAATGCAAGATCTAATGACAAAACCTAGTGATGCATGAAATTTGAATAAATGACCTATAAATGCAAATAAACTAAAACAACAAACTAGAAAAGTACAGAGGAGTACCTGGAAACCTAAGAGAGCTTAAATGGAGACTTGAAATGTTGAATAGCCTAAAATTTAGGCCTACTAGGAATCATTCACCAAGCTAGGTGAATCAGTCCCATATCTGGGTTTCTGCACTGGAATAGGTTTCTAGAAAAATAGTAACTGAATCTACAAAAATCTTGAAAAATGCCTATAGTGGGACTCATTCACCACTTCTAGAAAATTAGTCCCATTTTTTCTTGAAGTGTTCCAAGAGTATAATCTTGAACTAAAACTTTGCAAGCATTTGAAGATGGATCAAATAAGCACTTTTCCACTCATTTCCTACAAATTGGATGCATATTTTCCCCTAGATTTAAGTTTCCATGAGTCTTGAAAACTTTAATGACAACTTTGATGAAATTTGTAACTTTTTCATTTTGATACTTTTGAAGGATTTGAATCCACTTTTCTTCAATTTATAAACCTACAATCACACATGCAAAGAGGAGAAAAACTTGTTGATTGCTAGTAAATAGTGGTTTTCCTTGGTCAAATCCCTTTTAGTAATTAAACCAAATGATGAAATAATGAAAGATGAACATGAAACATGAAACATAGGACATGAAACATGAGCAATGATACCTTGAATGATGTATTGTAATGAAAACCAACAATCTAGCATGAAATAGCCATGGACATAGATCTAGATCTTGAGATAAGTGTAGAACAATGTTTAATATTGAATATTGAATGCAACATCACAACACCAACTCAATAACATGTTTGATGCTTGATATCCTTTACATGATAATGGATCTTGAATAGATGAAAAAAATGATGAAGAATCTACCCTTGAATGCTCTTGTAAACACTTGAATGCACTCGTGAACACAAATTTGCTATACAGATGCTCATTCAACTTGCTAGGTGTAAAATGAGTTAAAGAAACTTGTATTTATACTTAATTATGCAAGAATTGCAAAAATTACAATACTACAAGCTAACGTCAAATTTAGGAGGATAAAATACTGCTAAATATTTAAATTAATTTTAATTTTGGGCCAAACAAGAATCATTCTCCCAAGGTGGTGAATGAGTCTTGTTAGGCATAATTTATGGGACCATTTTTAAAAATGCTTAGAAAGGTGTAAAATTAGGATTGAGACCCAGAAACCTAGGCGGGACTCATTCGCCCAAGGTTTCAAATGAATCCTAAATCACTATATCTAGGCCACACAAGTTGAAAACACCTGAATTATAATTGGATATTGATTTGTGTTGGAATTATCCTAAAAAAGATGCATTAAATGAGGCTTGTGGATGCAAAATAAGGCCAATTAAAATAGAAAAAATCCTAATTATTAAATAAAACCCTAGAAAAGTGTGAAAGTGTATTACAACATTTAAATACAAAATTCCAAATAAGGCACCAATAGGCTCATTTAGTTCACAAGGGCCCAAGACCTCATGTGAATATGTTAGACATATTACAACATTAAATCAAGGCCATGTTAGGGGGACCTATTTCCGTCATTATGTATCTAGCCCCCACTTTAGTGAGAGGAGGAAATGTCTTCCAATTCACACTAAAGTAGACCAAATACAACAATGCTAGTAAGATAGGATGAGCATGATCAAGAGGGGTTAAAATGCACCAATTTCGGTAATATAGGAGGGCTATGATTAAGAGGGTTGTGCAAGCCCCCAGAACCAAGGTATTACTACAAACCAACATAGGCACAAAAGAATACACATGAAAATAATCTAAAGAGCAACAACAAGGCACAAACATACAATGCCAAAGACATAAAGAAAATTAAACAAAATGAAAAAGAAAAGGGAAGATCAAGCTTCAAATATTTTTCCAACATGATGTGGATTAGATCTAGGTTATTTATCAAAAAAATGCATATTCACTCTAAGGCAACATAACTCTAGGTTGTCTGTTGGTGAGAAGTCCAAGAAGGTGAGACACATACACACATGACCGATATGCACTCACATACACACATGAGTGGCTAAGGGAAAGTCATGCCCTTGTTTGGCTTCCCATAAAAAACCATACCAAAGTTATACCTCCTGATAAATTTGATAAGGTGCCACAGACTAATGAACTTCAAGCTTCATGATACAAGCAATACTTCGTATGCTTGGAGCTAATGAACAAATAATGAACTTCAAGCTTCACGAGGCAAGAAAAACTTTGTATGCTTGGGACTCATGAACAAACAAGATGGCTCCACAGGAAAGCAATGTGTGCTATGCAAGGTTGCCATATAACAGATGTTGTAAGTGCAAAATAGTGTAAGGAATGTTCAAAGGGATTTTATTTAGTTCATGTAAGGTCTCTTCTTAGGGAAAATTGTGCCTAATGTCTCAAAGAGAGGACAAGTCAAAGAAGTATCACACTCTCAGAAGAAATCAAGCCCAACGTCACCCACAAAGAAAAGGATGCATCGCAAGAAGAGAGAAATCACATAATGAAACATGAGTGTCGATTTATGCCCCCACTTTAAAGCGGTTGCTAACACCATTGCTGTGAGCAATTGCTTTAAAGTAGAAGAAAAAAAGAGAGCTTATTTGGAAAGGCCTATGCCAAGTCATATGTTTCCAAATAAAGCTACGTCATGGATAGGGGGTTTCCCCCTAAACTTAGGTTTTCACATGCAAGCCAACTTAAGGAATGTCATCCACATCCCAAGCTTTCTCTTATATGTACATGAAAGGTGATCAACTAGGCCAAAAGAGACAATGACAAGCGACATATGAGGACAAGGCTACCTAACTCCTTGCCCCCACTTAGTGCAGGATAAGGGTGAGCCGATGAGAAACATGCTAGAGTGAAAATAAGTAGCAATTAGAGGAACAAGGTGCTTCAACACAAGGAAGAGAACCACACTCCTTAAGATGTTGAATTTTATAACTTAAAGCCTTACATTCATTAGTAGAATGACCATGAATTCTATGATATACAAAAAATGAATTCTTGTAGTAAAATTTAATTTGTGTTCTTGGAGGAAGGGATATCAAATGATCTTGGAGGAGTCTTGACAAGATACCCTCTTGATCAATGGTAGAAGATGTTCCTTTATTTTGCAACAAAGATATCTCTTGCTTGGTGTACAAGATGTCATACTTACACAAGACTCTTTAGATTGTGAGATTTCGTTCTCTCCTTTACAAGAGGGTGTAAAATCTAATGAATTCAAATAATTAGTGTTTTACATGATGACATTGACATTAAGCAAATATTTTGTTGTTTCTTTGAAAGGATAACAATCAAGACCACTAGTGTCTATCTATTCAGGATGCACTAATGCTAAAGTTGGCTTAGAGGAATCTTTTGTGATAGTTTTTTTTAAGTGAAGGCTTGTTTGTGTCTTTCGAGGGGCAATAAACAAGACCACTATTTTTTTCTTGTGTCTGAGGCTTTATAGGGACACATATTCTCTAGTACCACATCCTATTCCACTATAAACGAGTTGTTTCATCATTTCATAACATTTTCCATAAAGATTCTTCATCTCTTTTGGATTCAGTGGTTGCTCATAATTAAGTTCATCGAATATTGTTGTGTAGTTTGTTTTCTTTTGTTCTAAAGTGGTTGAGGTGGATGCTTTCGTAGGGTCTTTTGAATTTTGTGTTGACATTACTACTTTTTCTTTTCCCTTTTCAGACTCTTTGTTTATGATCTTGTATTCTCCCATGAATGTTGAGTCGAATTCCAATGATCCCAAATCATCTAGTGATATCATTTTGAAGGATTTAGGACATCTAGATCTTTTGTTTTTCTTGCATGGGTTCTGATGGCACTTTCAAATTTTGCATAATTCTAGAGTGCTCATATTAAAAGAAATTTTATCCAAAAATATTTGTTACATCTATTGTAGGGTTCTTATATGAGGTTTAGGGTTTTTCATTTTAATTGCTTTTCATTCTATTTTGTTGCTAGCTATGTATTGCTTACTATTGGTCACACAAAATTTTCATGATCATTAGTGTCATCATGTGACTAGCCTTTCTCATGTCTAGGTTTGAATCACCTGACTTTTGTACATCTTTTGTATGTCGTGATTCACAAGTCTTGAGCCTACTATTCTCATGTAATCCTAAGAGAAGTCCCCTCTTTTAGAACAACTAATGAACACATGCTTAAAATTTCCCACTTAAGTCCTGATGGCCCTCATAGTTTTATCACTCATCACTAATTTATTCATTGGTTCACACCTTGAATTAGTGACGGTGATGGAATGATGTTTTCTTTTAACATCGCTCATCGCTAATAGCTTTTGAGCTTTCAAATTTATAACAGGGATGAGTGATGCTACTATTTTTAGGTTATTATTGCTCATCGCGGATGGCCATAAAAGGATAAACTTGGAATAGTGATGAGCGATGTGATGTGATTTCTTATATATTGCTTGATCGCGGATATGTTTTGAATGTAAGGTCTCTCATCAATGATACACGATGGAACTTACAACAGTTGTAAATCTTCTCATCACTAATTGATTGCAAAATATATGCGAATTAGTGATGAACAAAGGCCTTATGTAATAACTTCATCGCTCATCATGAATTTTTTTAGAACTTATGTTTTGAATTAGCAATAAGCAATGGATGTCCTCTAAAGGATTTTTATTTCACTAATGTGTTATGATCCTATGAGCGATGTCTTTTGTGCCATTTGTTTTATGCAAGTTGTATGTTTCCAAATCTGGTGCTATCACAACATTTCCCGTCACAGATAGAAGCCTTGATGCAAGGTTTGAATTAGCAATGCGTGACAGAAGGATGAATGTGACCAAAGGTCAAGCCATAGAACCAGGGGCTAGAGATCATTGCTGGGATGTTCACATCGCTGATGGAGCCAGGTGAAGATGAAGTAAATCGGTGACAAGTGATGATCCCATAAATGAAAAAGGCAACATGGCATGATCCTGGGGATTTTTCCTAAATCAGAAATGAAAGTAGTGAGAGAATTGGAGAATCATTGATAAAGTTTTAAAGAAAGATGATCTGATGGACTGAAAATCATTGCATGAATAACTTCATCACTAAATTGCACCCTAAATTTATGGGAGGATCAGTGATGAAGCATATAAAGAAAGTTTCTCTCTAAGAAACTGGTCCTATGTACTTCACAGATATTAATGAAAAGCATGAATTAGGTTGGCGATACATGCTAATTGTTAGATCAACTATGATTAATCAAGGCTAGAAGGGAATGTGGCAGCATTTGAGATAGCCTCGTTGTTTTCAAGGAGCAAGTTGATAATGGTAAAAAAGCAATGCTCATGGCCACCTTATATGATGTTTTAATTGCTCTAAGATGAACAACCCAAATTTAGAGCAAAATTGATAAGTTACCAATTTTCTTGTGTAAGGAATTCTGAATCATTAATTCAACATGCTCGAATTTTCAATTTAATGCAAGTTGATCGCTATTTATTCACACTATCTTTTCATAATACAATAGAAGTAAGGTGTATGTAGTAAAGGAAATTGAAATGGTTGTAAGTTTTCCTAAGTAGGGTTTCAATGTTTGCATCCTCAGAAAATTGGTATGAAATTAGATTCTCTGGTCTATTTAGGATTTTTGTTGCTTGAGTTATCTGTAATTATTGGGATTGGGGTGTTTCTCTTCTGGGTCCTAAGTCAAAAATATTTTTAATCATCCCTCTGCTATTTTTAAAGAAAATGGGAAAGGTTGGTGCAACGATTCCACCTATTAGGAGGTCTAGTCGGCTAAGTGTGTTTGAGTGCCATAAGGACATAGCTGAGTAGGAAGCCATGGCTTCTCCTGAGATTTCAAAGGATAAAAGGGGGGCTAGGGGCCATAAGAAGAAGCCAATTTTGTAGAGTACTTACAACTTGAGGAATATGACCCTTCTAGGTGAAGTGGTCGAATGTAAAGGTAAGGAACTAGCACTTCTAGTGAAGAAGGCTAGGAAGAAGTAGAAAAGCCACAAGGCCCACCTAGGTAAGTAAAACTCTCCTATCATGCTTTCGAACTCTCCTTCGGATGTTGAAGTTGATACTGACTCAGACTATGGCCAGTAACTTCATTCCCTAGTGCCATATGGGAGTTGTGATGACTATGTGTTGATAATCCCTCCAATTGCATTGAGGACAAGGAGCAGTAGGGCATTTTTGGATGCCGATGACTCTGAATAGGGTTACCTCCTATTTTTAGTTTTTGATGACACCATGGTCTTTGCATAGGAGGTTTTTGTTTTCTTATGTTGATGTGGAAGTATTCAAGAAGATATGAATGAAATATTTTTCTTTCAAACAACAAATGTTGTCATAGCGATCACAAATATCCTGCACATTTTTTTTGCCTTTTGTCCCCCCTTGTTCTCGAATGATTGCATATGAAACCATTTGGGAGTTCTTCGGGGAGTCAATTATACTTAGGTTTTTGAAATGAACTCAAATAAAAGTGAAATTATAGTTCAGTCGGGTGCTTGTTGCTCCCCTATTTATATAAAGGGGATTTCATGGCTGAAAGGAGAGAGTTCAAAATTTTGAGTCTAGACACAGTCATAGTAAATACTATGCTCTAATAACATAATAGAATGTAAATAGATACTCTAGTAGATATATTAGAAGTAAGTTTAATATGAAATTTATACTGTATACGAATCTTAAATATGGTTTTATAAAGAAATATAAAAAATGAAGAAGAATTTTAGTTTCAAAATATTGCTCTCCTATGTATTTTCTTCTAAGTTATGAATGAAGATTGTTAATGAAAATTTCATTTGTATTTTTTCATTTACACAAAATGTATGAATGTGTTTTATGCTTCAATTCAATGAATTGATTAAATGTTGAAATGAGCTCATTAGTTTGTGAGAAAAGAATATAGGATTTAGTAAAGAAGTGATATTTTGCAAACAAAGTGAGTTAGATGTTACAAAGTGACACTCTAATGGTCCACTATTTTTTGAGGTTCAATAAAAATTGTATTACCGATTGATTACCAGTTGTAACTCATTTTCTGCCTTAGATAAAGCAATGATTATTTTATTAGTTTGTTTTATATTCAGTTGAGCTAGTATTGAATTGGGCCTAGGATTCAAGATGAAGAATGATTCAAAATACTTTAAATTACAATGTCCCAATTCTAAGTATGAAGGTGTACTCCTTGAAAATAAGTGGCACTTTTATTTGAGGTTTGTCGAGCCTTTGATAGAGGAAATTTTCATGGAATAGTGCATCTGTGCAAAGAAATACTCTTGACTAAACATGAAATATTACGAGTATGCATGGGATTACCCTCCCCAGGTTTCACAGAGCCCAAAGAGAAGAAGTGATGTACTAATTACTTTACTTAAGTGTTGGCCAATCCTCAACCTAGCTAATAATTGGGTTGTGGCAAGATCATAGGTTAGGACTGAGATTAAGTTTGGTTCTAAAAAAATAGCCAACATAAATGGTGACTCTACTGGGGACAATTTGAGAAATATCTGATAGAAGATCGCCTAGCCTTAAGAGTCATTGAAGTTTCAAAATAGTTTGTAACTAGAGATTGGAGATTGTTGAGTCTTATTTTCCCATCCGAGTCACAAACAGAAATGGAAACTCTATTGGGGACACTTTTTTATCCTTGATACAAATGTGTCGAAGACCACTTAAAAGAGTCAAAACAAAATGAATGTTTGGTTCAAATGTTGAAGTTTCCAATCTGCAAATTGGATTGTTGTAGCCCTAAGGTGAATTTGCTGGAAGAACTCAAATAAAGATATCCCTGATTCAAATTTTTTCCTCTTGTTGAAGAGGTGGCGACTCTACTTAGAAAAATTCTACATATGAAGAGTTGTTGTTTGTTATTTGTAACTTGAAAATTCTCTATTCAAAGTTGTAGTAACTAGAGGTGTGAAGGTACATATTTCTCTGCATATTTTCATTTACTGAACCTATTGTATGAATTGCAATTGATGCTCCACTTAAAGTTTTATTCACAAACTAGCAAGTATGGATGGTTAGAATGAAGTTGTATATCTTAAGAATTACTATCTATTTGTCGTTATTCTTCATATCAAGGTATAGTTGTGATTGTGCACCACTAGTTAAAACCATATTTTCATACATCCATGGATTATTAAAGAGAAATAACCATGCCATTAGAAACTTGGATGCATATTGTCTTGAAGCTTCATAAGTCTAAAATCCTCAGACAATTGATACCAAAAAGTTTATGAACCCAAGTGTAAACAAGCCTAGGATAAGGCCCGAATGGAAGGTTGTATTCAAAAGAGGAGTTAAAGAATTGAATAAAAGGAACCTGATGGATATGCAAGCCTAGTTAAGAGACAATCATTCTAGGTTTGTTAGCCAAATTGCTGCACCTTTTGTCAATTCATATGATTCATTATATGACCAATTAGACTTGTCATGGGTTGATTACAAGGTTGAAAGTATGCCATCTCGAGTCTATAAGCAGATTCCTAGGTTTAACAGATACAATGTTTGTGAAGGTGATGCACATGTCCAAAGTTTCTATAGCTTCATGGTGAAAAATTCATTTAGAGATCAAGATATGTGGATGCAATTTTTTGTCAGATCTCTTGAAGCTAGAGCTAGGGACTGGTACTTAGGTTTTCCTGAGAAGTCTTTTTCCTGTTGGGAGAAATTGGTGGATGCTTATAGAAAATAATTTGGAAAAGAACCTTTTGATCTTATCACAAAGTTAAAAAAACTTAGGAAACACGATAATGAGTCAAGAGTTTCTTTCAATCACAAATTTGTTGTTGCTCTCGCACTAATCCCTGAAAGTTTCAGACCTAGTACATCAGATGGCATTCATTTGTATTTTGAAGGTTTTGAGGAGGGATCTAGTGCATTGATTAAAGATTTTAAAATTTTAAATATGCAAATGGCTTACACATGTTTATATAATATGGAAGAAATGATGAATGAATATGTGAAAAGTTTGTTTTCTTCAGTTGTGGATAAGCATGCTGATGAAAACAACAATTGTATGGATACAAATGATCAAATATCCCTAGTTTTAGATACAAACAAGTACATATCTAAGAAGGAAAAAGTTAAGAGTGTTGCAATATTCACCACTGATGCTCATAATAGTGAAAATGCTTCTCTTTACTTTCAAGAAGATATAAATGGTCAATTCAACGATGAAACCTAGTCTATAAAGTTTCTAGATTTTGATAGCGGTAATATCTTGGTATGGCTCGAGTTACAACTTGGTAAGGCATGTTTTTCTACTGGATTTCAAGAGAGATAAGTGGTTGAAAGAATGGATCAGAACTGTGGTCTATTAAAAATTGAATAAATTTCAAATTTGTTAACCACTGAATACCAGAAATATGCACATATGAATAACCCTTAGTTATTGTGTAATATTCATATTGATTTTGATAGTTATGATAATCTTTATTATGAAAGATATGAAACATGGGTATCTAATATTCCTTCCAGTTATGAACAAGCCAATCACCATGATGGTAATGTAGGTCAAGGAAGGCAGCCAATCGATTGTAATGATGCATTACATGATGAGCATGAAAATGTGCAAACTAATGCAAACTCAAAAACTTGTGTTGATGAGTTAAGAACAACAAATAACCAACAAGTTTACAAGCCAAATTTGGAGAATTTTATTGCAAAGTTGGATAAGTATTTGTTTCTTGATTTAGATAAGCCTAGTTATTAGTCTTTTCATATGGATATCAAGGCTGATTAAAAAGGAAAAATAGATTATCTTTTGGAACCAGAATTACTCACTTTTGAACAAAATATCAATGTTGAAGATGTCAACATGATATGTGTAGAAAGTATCAGAGTGAGTAAGAATAAGGAAAGGGTAGAGATTCTTGATGATTCTCTACACTAACATGTTGAGGCACAATTATAGGGTGTGCCAATATATGAGTGTATTTCTTTGCATACACTTGGAGATAGTTTGCATGATATGCACAATCTTTTGATTGGTCCTTATAATTGTTTCACTTTTGACATGCAAACTACTAATCAGATTGAGCTTGATAATCCCAGCTATATGGAAGAGTATGAGTACCAACTTTTTTAGCTAGATGGAATTTTCTTATAGTGTGGTAATGAGAAAAACATTAAGGAAAGTTGTTTTCAACTTCACAATATTTTGAATGAAAAAATTTATGAGTCATTGGCCACATAATAATCAGTATTTTAATGGTATGCTTGATTCTTAGATGTAGGGTAGTTATGAATTTGTTGATAATGTTGTACTTGCTAAGTTATTGAGAGCTTCAAGCATATTTAATCAGGCATATTCCAGTAATGTCTTTAGATTGGATTTAGTGAGGTGTGATGAAAAAATTTTTTATGACAAAGGTAATAAAAGGCCTATAGTTTTTGGTGGTCTTGGGCCATCAAATGTCGTTTGACTTGTCAAACCAAAGTAGTTAGGGGCAAAGATGACCTTCTGACTTTGTTACCCAATGGAGTAGGCACCTAGTCTGCTTCTCTGAGGATCTAAATTCTCACTCTATTCACTAAGGAACTTACATCCCTAGAAAGAATCACTGATGGTACTTTCAAAATTTTCATAATTCTAGAGTGCTCATATTAAAACCCTAAGAAATTTTATCCAAAAATCTTTATTACATATATTGTAGGGTTTTTCATTTTAATTACTTTGCATTATATTCTATTGCTAGTTGTGTATTGCTTACTGTCGATCACACACAATTTTTCATTATCATTAGTGTCATCATGTGACTGTCCTTTCTTGTGTCTAGGTCTAAATCACCTGACTTTTACATCTTTTGTATGGCGTGATTCACAAGTCTTGAGCCTACTATTCTCATGTCATCCTAAGAGAAGTCCCCTCTTTTAGAACAACTAATGAACATGTTCTTAAAAGTTCCCACTTAAGTCCCAATGGCCCTCAAAGTTGTATCACTCATTGCTAATTTATTCATTGGTTCACACCCTGAATTAGCGACGAGTGATGGAATGATGTTTTCTTTTAACATCACTCATCGCTAATAGCTTTTGAGATTTCAAATTTATAATAGTGATGAGTGATGCTGCTATTTTTATGTTATTATCGCTCATTGTGGATGGCCATAAAAAGATAAACTTGGAACAACGATGAACAATGTGATGTGATTTCTTGTATATCACTTGATTGCGGATATGATTTGAATGTAAGGTCTCTCATTAACGATATGCCATGGACCTTACAACAGTTGTAAATATTCTCATTGCTAATGGCTTGCAAAATATATGAGGAGAATTAGTGATGAACAAATTCCTTATGTCATAAATTCATTGCTCATCATGGATTTGTTTTAGAACTTACGTCCTGAATTAGCGATAAGTGATTGATGTCCTCTAAAGGGTTTTTTCTTTCGCTAGTGTGTTATGATCATGTGAGAGATGTCTTATGTTCCATTTGTTTTATGTAGGTTGTATGTGTCCAAATCTAGTGCTATCACAATATTTCTAGTCACAGATATAATCCTCAATGCAAGGTTTGTATTAGTGATGCGTGACAAAAGGATGAATGTGACCAAGGTCAAGCCTTGCATTAGAACCGGGGGGCTATAGATTATTGATGAGATGTTCACATTCCTAATGGGCAGGAAAGATGAGAGTAGATCAATGACAAGTGATGACCATAAATGAAAAGGAAAAGTGGCATGATCTTGAGGATTTTGCATAAATCAAAAAGGAAACGCTTGAGAACTAGAGAACGTTGAGAAATTTTTTTAAAGTAAGATGTTTGATGGACTAAAATCATGAATAACTTCATCACTAAAATTCCACCATAAATTTTGTGGAGGATTAGCGATGAAGTATATAAAGAAATTTTCTCTCTGGCTTGGTCCTATGTACTTGGCGATATTAATGAAAAGCATGAATTAGGTTGGTGATACATGCTAATTGTCAGATCAACTATGATTAATCAAAGTTAGAAGGGAACATGGTAGCATATGAGATGACCTCACTATTTTCAAGGAGCAAGTTGATAATGGTCGAAAAACAATGCTCATGGCCACTTTAGATGATGTTTTAATTGCTCTAAGATGAATGGCCCAGATTCAAATCCAAACCGATAAGTTGCCAATTCGCTCGCTTAAGGAATTCTGAATCATTAATTTTGCATGCTCAAATTTTCTATTTAATATAGGTTGATCATTGTTTATTCACACTATCCTTTTAGACTATAGTAGAAGTAAGGCGTGTGTAGTAAAGGAGATTGAAACTGCTATAATTTTTCCTAAGAAAAGTTTCAGTGTTTGCATACTGAGTAAATTGGTATGAAATTAGATTCTCTGGTCTATTTAGGATTTATTTTGCTTGAGTTATCTGCAATTATTGGGATTGGGGTGTTTCTCTTGTGGGTCTCGAGTCAAAAATCTTTTTAATCATCCCTATGCTAGTTTTAAAGAAAATGGGAAAGGTTGGTGGAACAATCCCACCTGTTAGGACATCTAGCCGACTAAGTGTGTTTGAGTGCCATGAGGATATAGCTGAGTAGGAAACCATGGCTTCTCCTGAGATTTCAAAGGGTAAAAGGAGGGCTAGGTGCGATAAGAATAAGTTAATTGTGTAGAGTACTTACTGCTTGAGGAATAGGACCCTTGCAGGTGAAGTGGTTCAATGTAAAGTGAAGGAACTAACACTGCCAGTGAAGAAGGCTAGGAAGAAGGAGAAAAGCCATAGGGCCTGCCTGGGTAAGCACAACTCTCCTATCTTGCTTTTGGACTCTCCTTCAGATGCTAAAGCTGATACTGACTCAAACTATGGCTAGTACATTCATTCCCTAGTGCCATATGGGAGATCTAATGATGACGTGTTGGTAATCCATCCAATTGCATCGAGGACAAGGAGAGGTCAGGCATTTTCAGATGCTGATGACTCTAAATAGGGCCACCTCCTATTAAATTGGTTTTTGATGAAACCAAGGTATTTGCATAGAAGGTTTTTTTTTCATATGTCCATGGTTTATCTTTTTTTTTTCTTATGTTGATGTGGACATCTTTGAGAAGATATGAATGGAATCTTTTTGCTTTCAAACAATGAATGTTGTGACAATGACCACAAATATCTTGCACAAGTTTTTTTCCTTTTCTCCTCCCTTGTTCTCGAATGATTGCATATGAAACCTCCTGGGAGTTCTTCGAGGAGTCAGTTAAAATTAGGTTTTTGAAATGAACTCAAATGAAAGTGAAATTGTAGTTCAGTCGGGTGCTTGTTCCTCCCCTGTTTATATAAAGGGGATTTTATGGCTAAACAGAGAGAGTTTAGAATTTTGAGTCTAGACACGGTCACAGTAAATACTATGCTCTAATAATAGAATAGAATGTAAATAGATACTCTAGTAGATATATCAGAAGCAAGTTTAAGATGAAATTTATATTGTATATGAATCTTAAATATGGTTTTACATATAAATATAAAAAATGAAGAAGAATTTTAGTTTCAAAATATTGCTCTCCTATGTATTTTCTTCCAAGTTATGAATGAAGATTGTTAATGACAATTTCATTTTTCTTTTGCCATTTACACAAAATTTATGAATTTTTTTTATACTTTAGTTCAATGAATTAATTAAACGCTGAAATGAGCTCATTAGTTTGTGAGAAAAGAATATA
Organism: Sequoia sempervirens; assembly: GCA_007258455.2. Taxonomy (NCBI): domain Eukaryota; kingdom Viridiplantae; phylum Streptophyta; class Pinopsida; order Cupressales; family Cupressaceae; genus Sequoia; species Sequoia sempervirens. The sequence continues at coordinate 127,070,174 of VDFB02047230.1, read as the reverse complement.
TAATTTAGTAAGGAAGTGATATTTTGCAGAAACAATGAGTTAGATGTTATAAAGTGACACTCTAATGGTCCACTATTTTTTGAGGTTCAATCAAAATTGTATTACTGATTGATTACTAGTTGTAACTCATTTTTTTCCTTAGATAAAGCAATGATTATTTTATTAGTTTATTTTATAGTCAGTTGAGCCAGTATTGAATTAGGCCTAGGATTCAAGATGAAGAATGATTCAAAATACTTTAAATTACAATATCCCAATTCTAAGTATGAAGGAATGTTCACTCCTTGAAAATAAGTGACACTTTTATCTGAGGTTTGTTGAGCCTTTGATAGAGGTGATTTTCATGGAATAGTGCATTTGTGCAAAGAAATACTCTTGACTAAACATGAGATATTACTAGTATGCATGGGATTACCCTCCCTGGGTTTCATAGAGCTCGAAGAGAAGAAGTGAAGTAATAGTTACTTTACTTAAGTGTTGACCAATCCTCAACCTAGCTGATAATTGGGTTGTGGCAAGCTCATAGGTTAGGAATGAGATTAAGTTTGGTTCTAAAAAAAGTAACCAACAAGTTCCACTTACGTAGTTGGTGTCAATGTTTGCAAAGGATTTTCCTTGCCTTTCTCACTGTTCATACAAGTATTTGGGTGAAGGTCATCTTTGAGTGCATGTACACTTGGTTGTTGTAGATATACTTCATTTTGTGATGCAGAGTAAAAGGAATCCCATTCATTGTATGGATCCATGGTCTACCTAAAAGGAGATTGTATGAAAAATCTTGAGGCATAACATGCATTAGTGTTTTGTATGTGACCTTTCCAGTTGTAATAGGTAAAGTGATCACACCAAGTGGTTGTTTTCCTACATTGCAAATCCCTTAATAGATAAAGAGTCAGGCTCAATTTTTGATTTCTTTACACCAAGCCTATCCAAAAGTGTCACACTACACACATTAAGGGTTGAGCCATTGTCAAAAAGGGTTCGTTTTATCCTTGTTCTTTTATATTGAGCTATTTTTTTTAAAGGTGCAATGCACCCATATTATTAGGGGTAAATGCTTTTGACCATAGCTATGGAACAGGTACAAGAAACCATAATAAACTACCAAACCTGTGAGCACAATGGCCCAACAAAGGCACAAGGCCTACAAGCACTTTGGCCTAGCGAGGGTTTGAACCTTGGTGGCCATCACTACAACCAAGTGACTTGACCACCGAACCACACCCTTATCGGCCTTTCATACTGAGCTATTATTATGAAAGCTTCATTTCTTTTTTGCATTTCCAAAGGAGGGAGCCCACTTTGGTGGAAAACAATGTCAACATTTATTCCTTGAATTAGGGTTGCTATGTCATTTGGTTGTGCATTAGAAGGGATAGGAAATTGTTGCAAGGTTGTTTGAATCATAGTTTGATAATTAGGTGAATTCTAAATTAGGTCCCATAGGGATGGGTATGTGCGGGATCATCATGGAAAGAAAAGGCCTTTAAGTGTCAATAAAATTCAAAATAATTAGAGTTAGGCAACTTGACATAAAAATTTGAATAAGTTATCTATATTATTTCAAAAATATGTGAGAATAGAATATGTAGCAAATTGAATATAGTTTCTAAACTACTAGGTTTATTTTAAAAAAAATCTATTTAGTGAATATTTGAAATTTCAATGTAGTAGCAATTAAATTTTAGGGAAAAAATAAGAAGTAGGTGTCTATCTAGCCACCCTAACCACAATAAAATGATAATATTTTTTTTATAAGATTTGAGATATAAGTAGAGGACTCATGTCCCAATGTGATGCATATTTTTTTATAATTTTTTTCTAAGTAAATAATTAATTATGAATTTTTTATTACAACTTTTAAAAAATATAAAAACCTGCATGTCTGACCACCTTAACTTGGTCAAAACTTCATTAAATTTATTTTATTTTTAATCCTATAGTATGTGAAGAATAGAATGTGACACATGTTTCAAATTCAAAAAATGTGATATTGTTTAAAAGCTATAGATGTTTTTCAATCAACCTGTCAATCAGGACTTTAGTTGTAAAATTCAAATAGAAAATGGATATAATTATTTATTAAATTCAAAGTAAAGCATAATTTATATTGGTGGAAAACTAAGAATATCCTTTAAAACCCTTTTCATTTCATCAATTTTGAGTAAAAAAAATTTGTCAGCCACATACCCTACACATACCCATCATATCGCCAATTTTTGGCCCATCATGATCCTACACATACCCATATCTTTGCAGGAGTATTCTTAAGTTGTTCAACAAGATCATACTCCTAAGTTCTTCTTTGTAAAGGTAAATAGGGAGGGCCAGGCAAGATAGAGTTTGGTAATGGGAGGGATGTTGAAGGTGTTTTTCTTCGTTGCAAATTGCTTCTAGTGTTATATGTATGAGCAACAATATTAGAACTTGGTTGCTACAAAACATTATTCTTAGGTGGGTAAAGGATAAGTTCAAGTTTGTTTGAGTTTGTTGATTGTCTGATGGTGGGTAAATAATTAGAGGATTCTTAGGATGTATCACAGGGTATGTAGGAGGTCCAATAGTTAAGGGGGATCTAATGGAAACTTGTTCATTCATAACCTCATCGGTCTTGGTTTGATGCATTTCTAATAAAGGGTAATCTAGAATCACCCTTTTACCATCACCTAAGGAAGCCACACAACTATTATTGTCATTTTATTACACCATGATATGCTCCCTATGAGGAGAGTTGTTAGGAGAACTACAAACCAAATGTGAACTTGACATTCAAGGATTGGTTCTTCCAAAATGACTTCATCACAAGTAGGGGAATGATTAATGGTTGAATTGTCTTGCTTGATAAGTATTTCCTTGGGTGAAGAGAGACAACTAAGATTCTCATGACTTTCATTGATCAAAGTATCTTCTTCATAATTAGGATAGATACTAGGAGGATAACAAATGTGATTTTCATGATCATTTATGATTTCATTCCTTTTTCCCATAATTTCTTCCAAAGTTGGAGAAGGATCATAAAGATTGTTGTTATAGACCTTAAATATTTGATCATCTAACACTAACATATCCTCATCATCTACAATCTCATCCTCTTCCACTAAATCATTCTCACAAGGAAAGGGAGAATGGAGGCTAGGTAAGGTGATGTTTAGAAATCTTTCTATGATGTCATTCTCATGTGCTATAATATCTTCCAATGTAGGAGAGTTTATAGAAGTGGATCTTTCAACAATGTCATAATTCTCAATGAGTGTATCTTCTAACACTAAAATACCTTTTTCACATGTAGGAGAGGTATTAGGAGAAGAGCAACTATGATCATCAAGATTTTCTATATTTTCATCTTCTTCTATCACACATTCCCACAAATAAGAGAGATAAGGGGGGTGTATGTTTAAGGAAAATGTCAACATTTTCACTCTCTTGCACTAAGAAATTATCATAACTAGGGAATGCATTGAATGAATGGATAACATGCTTATTAACTAACTTTTTCTTTTCATACTTAGAAAAGACCAAAACTAACATTTATGAACAATAATCTATGCAAACTCAAAATGCAATGCTCGAGATAGAATGAAATGAAATTTTTAGATTTCAAACAAGGTAATTTACTGATTACATTATGCAATGATCAAGAAGATGAAATTTTGTAGATGGAAATTTGGAATTAAGGTATGCATGAAATGAACTAATTTAAGCTAGATTTAGTGAAATGCATCAAACAAAAATTCAACCCACTCAAATAGATAACCAATGACAACAAACAAAAGTGCACTGGGACTAATTCCCCCAAAGGGGTGTATGAGTCCCAATGAGGGTTTTCTTCAAAACTTTTAGGGAATTTTAAGTGATTTTTATGCTTTCTAGAATGTATGATGTGTAACATAAGCACAAATGTAGATTTATATGATTTTTAATGATTTGAGATGCAAAAATGCAACCTATATGCACTTTCACTAATGCAAAAATTAGAAACCCTAGAATGCTAGCTAAATAATGCAAAGTCAATGCAAGCTAGATCTAGGATGATGTTGGACTCCAAATCACAAAGTGAAATGTTCTAAATGCAGGTTCACCAAAATGAAACAATGAAAAATAGGGTTCCACCTTTTGGGAGGTGGAACACAAACTAGGTGTTTAGAGACCTAGACCTCTTTCCCTCAAGTTTCATTCAAGGAGGCCCTGTAGATCTCAATCCAATGAATAAAAAGGAGAGATATTTGGAAATAGGGTATCCTAGGTTATGTTTAGAGATTAATGAGGGGTTCACCACCAAGTTAAGACTTGGAAAGATTCAAATGTAATACAAGATCTAATGACAAAACCTAGTGATGCCTGAAACTTGAATAAATGACCTATAAATGCAAATAAACTAGAACAACAAATTGGAAAATTACAAAGGAGTACTTGGAAACCTGAGAGAGCTTGAATGAACACCTAAAATTCCAAATAACCTAAAATTTAGGCCTATTAGGACTCATTACCAAGCTAGGTGAATCAATTCCAGATCTGGGTTTTTGCATAGGAACAGGTTTCTAAAAAAAGAGTATCAGAATCTTTAAAAATCTTTAAAAATGTTTGTAGTGGGACTCATTCACCACTTTTGGCGAATCAGTCTCACTTTGTTGTGAAGTGTCCCAGGAGCAGAATCTTAAACTGAAACTTTGCAATCCTTTGAAGAT
>VDFB02047230.1:126887373-127065389 GCA_007258455.2 Sequoia sempervirens | reverse complement strand
CTAAAGACATACATAAATACATACAAGCATAATACATATGTACATACAATCCTACATCCATATAATATACATGCACTGATACCTATAGGCATGCATACATACATACATGACACACCAGTATACATGTACATACAAACATACAAATATATCAACAAAAATTTAAGAGACTGGAATTTAACATAAAGGAAGACATAATGCGAGCACATTATAACGTGCTCGCATTATGTATTGCTTGACATGTATTCTGGATAACCCAAAAAATGTCAAAACTAGGAAATAATGCAAGCGTGTTATAACGTGCTAGCATTATATCTTGCTTTGGGGATACCAGAGCCTTAGCATTGCTATTTTCCTTGGAATACCAACCCAAAGGCTTGGAGGACATTCCCAATGACCAGAGACATTTTTTTGTAAATTCTACAATTTTTCACATAATCAGGTTCATCCTCATCATCATGATTACATCTAGTCCAATATCGAAAAAATTGAACACATGGGTAATGTTAGGTTCTCTCTTAGCTATCCAACAATGCAATTGTTTTCACTTTTTGACAATGTTAAGTCTTTCACACATAATTTATTTTGTTTGTATGTATCTCTTTTTCCAAAAATTAGTATTTGGTGTTTTTTTCATTATAAATTAACCGTTCATCAAAATTTCAAATAAATTACATTTATAGAAACTAGACTCCATTCTACAATGTTTAAAAAAAAAATCAATTACTTTCCAAAATTTGTAGGGGGAGCACGGCCAAAAATTTTCTTTTCAAGTAGTGCCCACTTATAAAATTAGTAAAAAATCAAATATTCATTAAAAAATTATCAGAAAAATCGTGCATCAACTACATACTATTAGCTAACTTCTGACTACAGTGATTTTAAAAATACTACAAAAACGTTCACCATGCTAGGGTCGTACAAGAGTTGCTATGTTATGTTTTTCTGACAAAAACAACACCAATTTGTGTACATCCCTCTTTTGAACCCCTTAATCTCAACCATTTTCAAAATAAATTAGTAGTTTAGAAAGTAGACTCAAAGCACTTCAATCCTTGTTTTTGTTCCATCTCAAAATTTTGAGTGTAACTATCCTCAATTTCACGTCCAAGGTCAGTATTTCCTAATTTTAGAAAAAAAGTGACCACTTAAGCCCCCTTTTTGGGAACTGTCTTGGTGCACTTACCCATGAAGTTGTCTCCAGATTTTTAATATTTTAATCATATGAATTCAATATATCAAGGTATTTTTGACTTTGTCATTGCAGCTTTCCTATGATTGTGTTGTTTGGCTAGGGTTCTCTTTCAAGTAAAGAGTTAAATTGCTTTGATCAAATAACTATGATTTAGAGTGCGCAAGTGGGATTGATAAGTAGAAATTTATGACAAATATGAGTGGATTTGTTAATGTAAGGCATTAACATAATTTAAATCCATTACTTGAACCTAGTTGTTGATAGGCTCTTTGTTGCAGATTTATATTTGAATCCATCGCCCATGATTAGGCATTGATTTATTACAAAGCTCAAGACATTTTTAGAAACAATATAAATAATTTAAAATCTCTATTACTTTGGTCCTTTTGCTTGTTGTTTAATTTAATTTTGTTTCTTGTATCTTCATGGTGTTTGAAAGAGTATAGAGGCTAAGTTTGAGAGGATTTCATCTATTAACCCTCTATGTGTTTGACATGAAGATAGCTAAATTAATATTCAATGTAAATGGGATTATGCTTGAACCTAGTAGGATATAAAATATCCATCACTCATATACCTAAGAACTATCCACTTTCATAGGTCTATAATTTTTTGTTTGACAAGTTTATCATATGCTTGGACCTATAATTAGGAGGACCCTCTTGAGTCTTGTGGAGCTCAAAGTGCAGAAAGATTTCATAACCTTGTTTGTTGTCTTTTCTTGTCTTCAATCTCCTGATAGTGTGGATTCCTTTTCCTAGACACTTAATCCCCTAGTTTAGGCATTGTGTTTCTCCTTAGGATTGAAGGTTGCAAGAAAAATAACCAACAAATCCTTGGGAAATTCTCCAACAAGTTGACACATGGCCCAACTCTCTTCCAAAAGGAAGGAAAAAAATAAAATCCGCACAGCCACCACATGGCATATTGTGTACCTTTTTGATAACTTTACTCGAGCACGGGCACATCTAAAGCCGAAAACATATACAAGACAAAAAAAAAATGATCAAGGAAAAAATGTTTCACATGTATTTCACACCATGGACCTAAAGACACATCACTCATCTTCTCAACTAGTGGCCACCTACCTGCTACCGGAGTATGACATGGAGCGTGTTTCAAGGCTCGCCTGGAGGAAGCACTTGAAGTTTTTGGTGTAAAGCCATGGGAACTAGGCCTTTGGTTTGCATTGTGTGGAGCCTGCGTGTGTTGTGTGTTCAGCCCCTTTTTGTGTCATGAAAGATAACAACAACAAAAACCCGACAACAAGCCCTTTTGGCTTCCTAGACAATGGTTGGATCCTTTTCTTTACTATTTTTTGCACGTTGCCTACTTTTTTCATCTTTTTTCTCTATAGCTCATTTTGGGTTTGCTCAAGAGAGCCTTATGTTTAAATATGAGCATTGGGATTTGTATTACATTGTAATTTTTTGATGAATATAATATAATAAAAACTATTCACTTCTTCTATGTTACTTTCAATGGCTTATTCTTAAAATTAGAACATATTTACAAAAAAAATTACATATGGTACATAACTATTAATTTTTTTTAAAGAACTGCATATTTTGATGGAATAACTTCAGATAAATACAATTCATTGATATATCTAAATCATTTCCTTCCATATCTTCAAGTTTGTACACATTCTTTTCCTTGCACATGTTGATTCAGAAGGGTCCCTTCCATAACACTTGAAATTTTGTACTTTAGCACTAGGCTCCCTTCTTTGAATTTTGGGTTAAAGGTCATTTTTTTTTAACCATCACTTTACTGTTTGTTGATAGTTGATAATGGCTCCATAATCTTTTTCTCATTCCTCCTCTAGTTTGAGGAGTTCCACCAATCATACTTCCATTCTACCACTTTCTTCAATCTCTAGGGCTTTCAGTAGTTGTAAGGTAGGAATTTCTATGGAAATAGGTAACACTACCTCTTTTCCATACACCAGTTCATAATGGGAGGTCTTCAAAATTTTCTTGGGAGTAATCTGGTCTGCCCACAGAGCAGCTTACAGGTGCTTGTTCCAATCCTTTTATCGTTCTAACCCAATACACTTGATTAACCTAATTAGGTTTTTGTTGGTCAACTCTACTAACCCATTTCCTTGTGGGTAGTAGTTTGATGAATTTTTAAGGAAAATACCATGTTTGATAGCAAAACCTAACATCCATGATCCTACAAAAGCCCAAGCATTGTCAGATATGATGGTTTTGGATGGGCCAAATTTGGCTACCAACTCTTCAAGGAAATTGACAATTTCACCCTTTGTTGCATTTTTTAGGGCTATGACCTCCGTCCACCTTGTGAAGTAGTCAATCGTTGTAAGGATCCACTTGTGGCCAGCACTGGAAATAGGATTTATCATTTCGATAAAATCCAAACCCCATTGAGCAAAGGGCGCTTCTATTATAATTGGACTCAAGGGAAAAGTAGAATTATTTCTTTTACCAACAAAGAATTGGCACTGAGTACACTTTTGCACCACATTCAATGTGCTTCAGAAAACATAAAGGGATAATAATATCCCACTCACATTATCTTTAAACTAGTAGTCTTAGCAGAGAAATTTCCACCCTCAGGATTGCGATGAAATTCATTGAGAACTCTTTTCTCTTGCAACTTGTCTAGACATCGGAGTAGGACACCATCATAATTTCTCTGTAATAATACACCTTCAATTAATACATACCTAGTGCCTTGCAATTAGTAGTATAACATTTTATGGAATGGAAGGCTGGTTGGGTTGTGCCCCTCTTGCATATATTGTGTTTGATCCACCACCCAAGATTCGTCAAACTCTAATTGGTTCATGTAGACCTGATCAGTTTCCTTTTCATCTTTGGAACTTGATTCCTATGCAATGTATTCACACAGACCTCTTTTCCAAACTAGCTTGTTTAGTTTAATGTCCACATCATACTCCAGGATCTTGGTGATCCAATTTTCCCTCTTTTTGGCTATCTCACCTTCTATGATATACTCCCTCACACTAGGATGTACAACGAGGATAGTGATCTTATTGGCCAACACCAAGTGTCAGAATTTTTTTAAGCTTTTAACAATGGTAAAAGCCTAATTTTCTAAAAAAATATACTAGCCTCATAACCTTTAAGGATCCTTGAGTGAAATGCACTAGGATGTTCTCCATTATTTCCCTCGTCCTTTTGAGTGAGCACCAAAGCTATGCTATGTTGGCCACTATACACATAGAGTAGAAAGTCTTTGGAAAATTTGGGGTTATCCAATACCAGAGCAGTGGAGATGGCTATCTTTATTTTCTCAAAAGTTTCTTTTCCCTCGGTGGTCCATTTGAAAATTAGGTTCTTCTTAAGCATCAGTGTGATCGGTCTCGCAATGCCTACAAAATTTGATATGAACCTACTAACAAATTTGATCTTCCCTAGAAAATATTGCAATCCCTTCTTATCTACTCACAAGGGTAATTTCATTATAGATCTCACCCTTTCAGGGTCTATTTCTATTCCCTCCTATGACACTACAAAACAAAATAGCATACCTTGAGGTACTCAAAAAACACATTTTTTAGGATTCAAAGAAACCCCGAACTATTGACATTTCTGGAAAACGTTCTCTAGATGATCGAAGTGATCATCTTTTGGATTTGAAAAGATTGTTAGGATATCCAAATATATTAATAGATTTAGGTTGATTAATCCCTTGAAAGAAATATTCATTGCTCATTGAAAAGTTGCACTAGCATTTGAAAGTCTAAACAACATTTTTGAGTATGCAAACGTTCTCCACTTAGTGGTAAACATTGTTTTATGTTGGTCGACTTCCTTTACATATATTTGGTCATGGCTTGAGAAACCATCCAGTAGTGAAGACATCTCTGATATGACCATAGTCTATAGGATCTATTCCATCAATGGAAAGGGGTAGTGGTCTTTTAGCGAGGCTTTATTCATATCTCAAAAATTGACACAAATCCTAATATCACCATTCTTATTTTGAATTGGTACCAAATTTGACACTCAGGTGGAATGCTTAATCGAATATATGATTTTTAACATGACCAATTTTGTGAGCTCTTGTGCCATCAATGCTTCAACCTTTAGATTGACTGGCCTTTTTTTTGTCAAACGGGCTTAGATCCTTCCACCAAGTTAATGGTATGTTGAATTATGCCTGAGTCATACCCTCTAAGATCATCATAGGTCCAAGAAATAACTCCATCATATTCAAAATATAGATCCTTCAGTATTTTCTTGTCCTTATGGGGAACTTCCCTTCTAACATTTTACTTTATGCCACTTCATACATCAAGCTCTTCATAGTCCCTAGCGTCCACAATCAACCTCTTGCTGGATGTCTTGTTGCACCAAAAGACTGACTTGTCAATGCTTGATACAAGTTTTAGTTAAGATCCACAAGAGGTGATTAGACCATGTCACAACCCAAGCATCATGCTACAAGGAAGACCAACACCATCTTGCAACAGTCCCCCCCAGCACAAGCGAGGGGTTTGTACCTATGACTAACTATGATACCAATTGTTAGCCTTGTCATTGCACCAAAAGATTGACCTACCAATGCCCGATACAAGTGTCAGCTAAGATCCATAGGAGGTAGTTAGACCATGTCACAAACCCAAGCGTCGTGTTGCAAGGAAGACCAAGGGACACACCATCTTGCAACACCTCTACTTGTCATTTCTAATGTCTTCATAATCAAAGATATTTTCAAGGGAAATTAATCCCTAAGGAAGCTTGTTTCCTTTTAACTGGATAACCTGTTCTTCAAGAAATTATGCTCCTGGTTGTGAATAGTCTAAAACTGCTCCTATTTTTTGTATAAAGGAAATAATCTATATGTCATCATCAAAAACATGCCAGTTTTGATCATTGTCAGGGATTGTGGGTCAAACGATGACTTGCACCGCATTTTGCTTGGTTGAATCATAAATTGGTTCAAATTGCAAACTGATAGAGGCCATCTGATCAATGACATTGTTTTGAGATTAGGGAATAACTTTTATATTGAAGGCTTCAAAACTCTCAATTGGGTACCAAATTCAATGTCTATAAAACTTCATTATTGTGTTCTTCATGGCCACTTTCCCATGGACCTGGCTCACCACTAACTCAAAATCTCCAAGAGCTTGTATTCTCTTTACACCCATCCATTCTACAAGGGTCAGACCATGGACCAATGCCTCATATACCACGTCACTATTCGAGAATTAGAACTAAAAATGGTGAGCTTTGAGGGTCTCTGATCCTATTGGAGAAACTAGTTGGACACCCACTCTAGAGCTAGCTTTACATCTGGTGCCATCAAAATATAAGGTCCATAGATGATTATCACTCAGATCATTGTATTCCTCTCGATCCTTCATCAATTTTGGAAGGACTTGATCATTGTTGAAAATCAAATAGGTTCCTAGCCCTGTTGCATGAAAGTTGTCGAATGGGTCAGAGTCAATGAATTGGTTGAGTAGCACCTCTTCTTTGGGAGTTAGATCACTTTTGTCTTCATCTTCCAACATCTCTACACAATATCTCTCTTGCTGAGAGAAAGAGGTATGCATCGCTTCAAAGCATGGGACTGCATTATCCACTATGTGCTCAAGATGCAAGGATTCTAATAGAATCTTCATCTTCACCTTATGCTTGGTTCTTAATATTAGGTGCGACCAGTCGAGCGATAAGTATCTGCCAAGATTCATAGTGAAATATCTTGAAATAAACGTTCCAAAGATCGGGGGAATGTCTATCACTACTATTTCTTGTGTGACTATTTGGCTTGGACATGAGAAGAGAGTTAGAGATAGATATTTTATCCGACCAATGATTGGAACCTTCTTCCCATCTAATTGCATGTTTCCTTTCTCAAGGGGCTCATACTTAAGTTTTAGGGCATCACCCACTTGTTTTGGCATGATCATTATGCTAGCCTCTGAATTAATCATGTTATTATGGAAAAGCTTATCTCCCACAATAAGTGTTAAAAATAACTTAGGTGTGGGCTTTGGCTTGCTTACCTCTTTCTCTTTTGAATTTCCCACATCATTTGCATAAGCCGCTTCTTTTGGAGCTTAAGGGTTTGACATGGATCCTTTGTCTTTGTTGTGACCACATGATGGTGTCACATTCGTCTACAGTATTTTTTCTTCTTTATTTAATGCTTCCCAAAGTAATTTCTTTTCTTCGAGGACATATATGACATCCCACAGAGATACATTGGTAGGCACCTTCTTTAGTTGCTCCACCACATTGAGCATTTCGACTAGTTGGGTCTTGGGTCTTGGGCTTGAATGGTGGTATTTCTCTTGCCTTCTAAAGAAAATGTTTCATCATGAATGGGCTTGATGTTTTGTTTGTCTTCTTCTTTGGGAATGGTAGAGTGTGCGGCTAAGGAGTAAGTCAAACAATTGGCAATGAAGCCTAGTTTTCTTGCGACAGTGGTTGATGTGGTTGTGTACATGGCAAAGATTGTTGTACGTATTCTCCCATGAGCCATCTTTTGGATCTTGTGTTGTAATCTGACTGTAATTGTTGAGTACTAGTCATCAGAGCTTCATTTGTGAAAACTGCATCTTCTTCTTCCATCCATGCAAATAGCACTTGGTTGGGTGCAATACCCAGCTCATGCTCTAAGGACATTCCTTGCATTTGTGCTCTGAAACGAGCATTTTCCATTTCAGAGAACTCATATTCATCCGCATTCGGGAGCGCGCCCTTGCTTCTTTGTTCCACTATCTCTTGTTGCATATTCCCCCTTGGAAAATTTTGGGGCATATGACTATTGTTGAATGGGAAGCACCATACATTCTCATCTTCTACCAAATTGTTCTAGCCTAGAATTACCTCTTTTCTCAAGCTATCTTTGACCATCTATAGTGGCATGGTCATTGGAACTATCTAGTTTGCAGATGTCATCTGTTGACCTCCTCCTCTAGAGGATCCTTGGTATGTATTATGCTAATAAGATGACTTTCCTTCACCATAGGCTTGTGTGGTCTTCTTCAGAGGTGTTTGTTGCCATTGTTTGATAATAACTGACTCATTAGCTCAAGTCCACATGAGACTCTTTGTGTCACTGATGTCCACTGCAATAGAGGAAGAGCCCAATGTGCTTGTATGGATGGTGGGGTACACGTACATAGACTGCGGCATAGCTAACATTAGTTCTATACTAGAAATACTTGGAATAGCTTCTTCCCAAGGACCAACAAAGATCTCTACAAATATAGGCATCGAAGGTCATGGTGGAAGCTTCCCGGCATCGATCAGACTATTTTTCGTGCACACATCCAACTCATATATGTTAGGGAAGATATCCTCTCCCATGGATGTTATCATTACTATGATGTCTAAATTGAGAGCCTTCAGGTAGAACATAAATTCCATTGTGGTTGGGGGTCGAGCAGTTATAGGGATCCTTTGCCATGTTTTGTGGAACCTAGTGTTGAAGCTACGCATGCCCTCTTGTGGTCCTTTCTTGATGGTGATTAGTTGATGTAGTGATGAAGAAAGATCTCCTTTCTCTAAGAAGCATTTAAAAAACCTTTCTTCGAGTTGATCCCAAGAGATGATAGAACCCAAGGCCAAAGATCGATACCAATCTTGGGCCTTTCCTTTGAAAGAGGCAGCTAATAGCCTTAGGGTGATATTTTCCTCTATTATGTTATGTACCCTACATACCTCTGTTATATCTTGAAGGTGTTTGGAGGGGTTTTTTAAAAGTTCTTTAAAGAATTTTGGAATAGCCTTGAGGGCATTAGTGGGTATGGTAGTCCATACATCTGGGGGCATAGGTGGTTGTAGCACACTACCACTATCCTAGGTTACAAAATTTCTAGGAGTAGGGGTAGCTATGTGAACCATAGGAAAATGATTCTTATGAATCGAGTATACAAGTATTATGATTTGGAAGGTTTCAGAGCCTCTAGGTGGAGTAGATAAGACTCTAGATATTAGGCTCTTACTTCTCACTCTATTGCTCCTTACAGGTGATACAGAACTTGTAATTCTTCTTCTCCTAAGTACCAAGGCAAGTAACTGGGAGTGCTAGAAATAACCTCTTGAAGATGCTCTTATTTGGATTCAAGGCATGAAACTTCCAGTTTCTTTCCTTAGTCTAATTTAAGAAATATTTCTAACTTCTAATTAGGTGTTTGAAGAACTTTGTGTCCCACCGGGCATGCCAAAAAAGATTTTTTGATCATCAAAGCTTGTACCTCTCTGACAGTCTTATGGGAAATTCAATGAGTGGAGGATTGATTTGTGCCTCACTAAATACCTTCAATATTTTTATAGAAAGCTTGCTCTTCTCTAGGTTTTGGAGAAAAGGGTAGAAGGAAGTGTAAACATAAAACATAAAAATAGTGATGCACCAAAGCTTTTACAACATTTTAATCCCAATATTTCTTATGAGTGGTATAATCAGACATAGAACACCACAACCCTTCATTGTTGGGAAGAGAATGAACAACAAAGGCTAACAACAAGCACAGTGTAGACTTTCAAATCTTCTTGTAGGTAGTGTTCATTAAGGTCTGATCAAACATAAAGATTTCCAAGGTTAATAGATAAATATTCAAAAATTGCATAAAATCTCTCTCCTAATACAACACAATATAGTAAAACAACAACCCTTCAGAAAAATAGAGAATTCCTCTGATATAATCCTATTTTCACAAGTTATTATTCTACCATATAAGCCTACAACATGGAAATAAACAACTTAAGCTATTTAAATTTAACTTGACACAGTATTTTATTCAAAACAAAAACATAAAGAAGGAAAGCTTGATAAAGGCCATGCATGCATAGTCTCAAAGATTTCTTCCAAATAATTCATGCTTAAATATCAAAAAAAATTTAAAACAAAGGTCAGATCCATCTGATAATAGTTTGATCATAAACAATATAACATGTCAGAGAAAATTAGTTCTGCAACTCTACTTTTGAAAATAGTTCTTAAAACCTAAGAAAACTAAAGAAACTTTTCCTCAACAAAGGAAACTAAAACTTGGAACCAACCCTTTCCTTTTGTCACTGCTTCTCATTTATAGATGTAGAAAGAATTAAAAACCACCACAACACGAAAGTAATTACTACCGGGTGTTGGCATTTGATAGCACACAATCTGATGTAGATATTTAGTTAGGTCACAACAATATTTTCTCATCAATTCTCAATTGTCGCATTAATGCTCTTTAGATATTTAGCAAAAATAGTTATCTGAAAATGGTCAAATCCTAGAAAACAGCCTGGAAAAAGTCTAGTTGACCAGTCACATAACCCATCAGCACTGACACAAAGGTTCCATCCTGAAAACCAAAAAGGGCTAGCAAGCTCTGACAAACTCTCAAAAAATATTGCTTTATAAAAGTGCAAACTGCTTGTAGCAAAGAGATGAGATGTCAAATAGGAAAAAATTATAAAACTCAAGAATAAAGCAACTTGAGAAAATCCCCGATGAGTTGACATGTGTCCCGATTCTCTCCAAAAGGAAGGCGAAAAATTAAATTCATGCAGCCACTACATGTCACTTTTCATACCTTTCTAATAGCTTTACTCGAGCATGGGAACATCCAAATCCAAAAACATATACAAGCTAAAAATAAAAAATGATCAAGGAAAAAATGCTTCACAGCAACATTGACACCAACTACACAAGTGGAACCCGTGCAATAGAAAGACAAATAAAAAAATATTGAGGAAGTCACAAAGCTATCAGACGATGATTGGAGTTCCTTAGATATCACACCAACATTAATGGGAGAATACAAGATCATAAACAAAGAGTCTGAAAAGGGAAAATAAAAAGTGGTAATGTCAACACAAAATTTAGAAGACCCCTCCAAAGCATCAACTCCAACCACTTTAGAAAGAAAAACAAATTACACAAATTTTTTTGATGAACTTGAATATGAACAACTACCAAATCCTAAAGAAATAAAAAATATTTATGGAAGAGGTTATGAACTTATGAAACATCTTGGGTATAGTGGAAAAGGATGTGGTGCTAGAGAACAAGGTATCCATGTCCCTATAGAGCCTAACACACAAGAAACAACTTGTGGTATTGGTTATTACACTTTGATAGAAATCAACCATCAAACAAGACTTCGCTCAATATCAACATTCTTATAAAAGATTCTTCTAAGCCAATTTTAATAGTAGTGCATCCTGAACTAATAGACACTAGTGGCTTTGATCTCTACCCTTTGAAAGAAATGAAAGAAACAAAGAGATCTTCTCTTAACATAAATGTCTTCACACAAAACATTAATAATTTGTGTTCGTTAGATTTTACACCCTCCTATAAAGGAGAGGACAAAATCTCATAATATAATGAGCCTTGTGTAAGTATGACATCTTGTACTAAGCAAGACATATCTTTGTTGAAAAATAAAGGAAAATATCCTACCATTGATCAAGATGGTATCTTGTTGAGACTCCTCCAAGATAATTTGATATACCTCCCTTAAATAACATGAAAGAAATTTTACTACAAGAGTTCAATTTGTGCATACCATAGATTTCATGGTCATTCTACTAATGAATGTAAGGCTTTCAATAATCAAATTCAACATCTCAAGGAGTGTGGTACTCTTCCTTGTGTTGAAGCACCTAATTCCTCTAAATGATACTTACTTTGATCCTATTCAGATAATCCTTGTCCTACACTAAGTGGGGGCAACGGGTTACGTAGCCTTGTTCTCGTATGACACTTTTCATTGTCATTTTTTTGGCTAGTGTACCACCTTTCATGTACATATAAGAGCAAGCTTTGGATGTGGATGAAATGCCTTAATTTGACTCGCATGTGACACACTTATTCATGATGTAGTTCAATTCGAAAACATATGACTTGCAATAGGGCTTCCCAAATAAGCTCTCATGTCTTCTTCTACTTTAAAGCAATTTCTCACAGTAATGGTGTTAGCAACCACTTTAAAGTGGGGGCATACATCAACACTCATGTTTCATTGTGTGATTTTCCTTCTTCAAAAGTGATGTTTCCTTTCCTTCTAGTGGTATCATTGCGTTTGATTTCCTTCAAGAGTGTGATATTTCTTTGACTTATCCTCTCTTGGAAAAATTAGACATGATGTTCCTTAAGAAGAGATCTTGCACAAATTAAGCAAAATCCCTTTGAATGCACCTTACACTATTTGTTGTATGGCCACCTTGCATAACACACTTTTCATGGTTGTGGAGCCATCTTTTTTGTTCGTGAGCTCCAAGCATAAGAATCTTTGCTTGTCTCAAGAAGCTTGAAAACCATAATTTGTTGTGTGGCACCTTATCAAAGTTATTAGGAGGTATAACTTTGGTATGGTTTGATGGGAAGATGAATGGGGCATGAATTTCCTTAGCCACTCGTGTGTGTGTGTGAGTGCATACTAGCCATGAATGTATGTGTCTCACCTTCTTGTATTTCTCACCTAGCAGACAACCTGAAGTTTTGTTTCCTCAAAGTGAGTATGCATTTTTTGAACAAACAACCTCGATTTGATCCACATCGTGATAGACAAATGTTCAAAGCTTGATCCACCCCTTTTCTTTTTAATTTTATTTCATTTTCTTTGTCTTTGTTAGTGCATTCTTATGCTTTTTTGATTCTATTTATATCATTTTCATGTGTGTTCTTTTGTGCCTATGATGGTTTGCCATGGGATCTTGATCCTGGGGGCTTGATCCCCCCTCTTGATTGTTGTCATCCCATCTTACCGACATTGGTGCACTTGGACCCCTCTTTATGTGTTTTTATCTACTTTAGTGTGATTTTGAAGCAAATCCATCCTCTCACTAAAGTGGGGGATAAATATGGTAATGGAAAAAGTATCCCTTCTAATTTTCCCTTGCTTGTTTGGGCCCCCCTTGTGAATTGAGCTTAATGGTGCCTTGATATAGTGTTATAATGTGTTTGAGACATTCACATTAGGTCTTGAGCCCTTGTGAACTAATGAACATGAATGGTACCTTGCTAAAGTATTGTGAAGTGTTGTAACACATTTTCACACTTTAAGGTTTTATTAATTAACTACACCTAATAAACCTCTTTTTAACCTTAATCATGCCCTATCCAAAGTGTTGTAGAGTGTTGTAACACACTTCCATACTTTTCTAAAATTTTCATTAATAATAGGTATTTTTTATGCTTTAATTGGCCTTATTTTACATCCACATGCCTCATTTAATGCATCTTTTCGAGGATAATCCCAACACAAATCAATGCCCAATCATAATTCAAGTTTTTTCAGCTTGTGTGGCCTAGATTTATTGATCTAGGACTCATTCGCTACCTTGGGTGAATGAGTCTTGGCTAGGTTTTTGGGTCCCAAACCTGGTTTCACACCTTTCTAAAGATTTTCAAAATTGGTCCCATAAATTATGTCTAATGGGAGTCATTAGCCACCTTGGTCGAATGAGCCCCTTGTGGACCAAAATCAAAATTAATTCAAAATTTTGGCATGATTTTATCCTCCTAGATCTGATGTCGACTTCTAGTATTGTAATCTTAGGAATTCTTGCATAATTAAGTATAAGTACAAGTTTATTTCACTCATTTTCAACCCCAAGCATTCAAGTATCCATCCTTATAACAAGTTTGAGTATTCAAGAACATTCAAGTGTTTACAAGAGCATTCAAGTATCCATCCTTATAGAAAGTTTGAGTATACAAGAACATTCAAGTGTTTACAAGAGAATTCAAGAGCATTCAAGGGCAGATTATCAAGCATTTTAGAGCATCATTCAAGCATTAAGTATCATGTCAAATTCCTCATGTATTGTGTTTTTTTTGGAGCTAACAATTGTTATGTAGGGTTTTATGATTCAAGCTAGCATTTCATTCAAGATATACATTCATTGCAGCCATCTCACATATGTTTGTAGCACTTAATTCATAAGGTTTGGTAAGTTGCAACATATTATTTTTTTCATTCATCATTCTCCATTCCTATTTCGTTCCATTTCAAGGTTTGATTACCAAATATGGGGTTTGACAAAGGAAAAACCCTATCCACTAACAAACAACATTTTTCCCTCTCTTTTGTGTGTAATTCGTAGGTTTAGATTGAAGACACATTGAAGAGAAAGATTGGAGAAATTTTTCAAAGTTACTAAAGTTGTCAAAGTTATCATCAAGCATTGGAGAAAATTGGAGAACACCTACAAGTTGATTTACAGAGATTCAGATCTGGAAATTAGTTGGGAAGCAAAAATCAGACCTTGAATACTAGATTAAGATCTTGAAGTTTTAAGAAACCCTAACTGGACTAATTCACCAATTTTGGTAAATGATTCCCAATTTTGGTAAAAATTTAGATTTTTGCAGATTCAAATACCCATTTGCTAGATTCATGTTCCTGCATAGGAACCCAGATTTTGGACCGATTCACCCAGCTTGGTGAATGAGTCCTACTTAGCATTAAAGACAAATTTTATAGCATTTCAAACCTCCTTCCATTCATTTGAATATTTCTAGGTGCACACATTCTATTCTACAGTTTATTATTCTATTTCATTTACTTTCCTAGGTCATTTAATGAAGGTTTGTATTGAATTAGGGTTTAGCATTACATCTTGTATTTCAACTTGCATTGTATTTTTCTTTCCAAGTTCTTACTTGGTGGTGAACCCCTCATTAGTTTATAATCAGCCCCAAGGAAAACCCTATTCTCAGACCTCTTTCCTCATTCTTCATTGGATTGAGATCTTTAGGGCCTCCTTGAATGAAACTTGAGGGAAGGGTATGTGCAGGATCATGATGGGCCAAAAAGTGGCGATATGATGGGTATGTGTAGGGTATGTGGCTGACGACTTTTTTTTACCCAAAATTGATGAAATGAAAATGGTTTTTAAAGGATATTCTTAGCTTTCCACCAATATAAATTATGCTTTACTTTGAATTTAATAACTAACTATTTCTCATTTTCTATTTGAATTACGACTAAAGTCTTAATTGATAGATTGATTGAAAAAAGTCTATAGCTTTCAAATAGTATCACATTTTTTGAATCTGAAACATGCATCACATTCTATGCTTCACATACTATAGGATTAAAAAAATAAAATTGAATTTCTTGAAGTTTTGACCAAGTTAAGGTGGTTAGACATACGAGTTTTTATATTTTTTAAAAGTTATAATAAAAAAATCATAATTAATTATTTACTTGGAAAAAAATTACAAAATAATATGCATCACATTGAGAAATGATTCCTCTACTTATATCTAAAATCTTATAAGAAAATATTATCATTTTATTGTGGTTAGGGTAGTCAGACAGACACCTACTTCTTTTTTTCCCTAAAATTTAAGTACTACTGCATTGAAATTTCAAATTTTCACCAAATAGATTTTTTTTTTAAATAAACCTAGTAGTTTAGAAACTACATTCAATTTTCTACAGATTTTATTCTTACATGTTTTTGAAATAATATAGATGACTTATTCAATTTTTTACGTCAAGTTGCCTAACTTTGATTTTTCTGAACTTTTCATCACTTAAGGGCCTATTTTTTCCATGATGATCCTGCACATACCCAAAAAAAGGTCGAGGTCTCTAAACACCTAGTTTTTGTTCGGCCTCCCAAGAGGTGGAATACTATTTCCATTGTTCCTCTAGTATTATTCCAAAGGTTTGAATTCACAAGTCTAGTGCTTGAGACATTTTCTTATGGAATGCAACTATAGTCGTCCATCAAAAATTCATCGAACAGTCATGGGTTATATTGATTTGTGTTGACATCTGGCTTCATACATAATGAATATGTTCACACTTCCCATTCTGGACACATTATGAAGGAATTTGGATGTGTGGAAAATTTGTCCTGAAATAGAACAATATGCAGTGTTTGATATTTTTTCCACCCACACTATGATTTATTATTAGCATACCAATTTATTTTTCCAATGAATTTTTTTATTGGTTTGAGATTATGTTTATTTTTCCAATGGTTTTTTTGTTCATTTGAAAATAGACTTAATTCACAAATGAATTTCTTTCTTTTTTGCTTAAAAATATTTTTGAATTTCCAACAAAAATATTCTATTTGTTTGAGCACAACTTTAATTCACCAATAGAATATCTTGTTGGTTTCAAAACATGTTTAATTTGTCAATAGAAATATTTTATTGGTTTGAAAATAGGTTTTAATTACCAATGATTTAGTGTTGTAATATTTCCTCACATTAGGTCTTGGGCCCTTGTGAACTAAATGAGCCTATTGGTGCCTTATTTGGAGTGGTGTAAAGTGTTGTAATACACTTTCACATTTTTCTAGGATTTTCTTTAATAATTAGGCTTATTTATGCTTTAATTTTCCTTATTTTGCATCCACAAGCCTCATTTAATACATATTTTTGAGGATAATCTTGAAAAAAATCAATATCCAATCATAATTCAGGTGTTTCCATATTGTGTGGCCCAAATTTAGTGATCTAGGACTCATTCACCACCTTGGACGAATGAGTCCTACATAGGTTTTTGGGTGTTGATCATGGTTTTACACCCTTCTAAGCATTTTTAAAAATAATCCCATAAATTATGCCTAATGGGACTCATTCGCCCATGGTTTTACACCCTTCTAAGCATGTTATTGAGCTAGTGTTGTGATGTTGCATTCAATATTCAATATTAAGCTTTGTTCTACACTTATCTCAAGATCTAGATCTATGTCCTTCATGGCCATTTCATGCTAGATTGTTGATTTGTATTACAAGACATCATTCAATGTATCATTGCTCATGTTTCATGTCCTATGTTGCATGTTTCATGTTCATCTTTCATTATTTCATCATTTGGTTAAATTACCTAAAAGGGGTTTAACCAAGGAAAACTCATATTCACTAACCATCAACAAGTTTTTCTCCTCTTTACATGTGTGGTTTCAAGTCTATAGATTGAAGAAAAGTCGATTTGAAGCCTTCAAAAGTACCAAAATGAAAAAGTTGCAAATGTTGTCAAAGTTGTCATGAAAAGTTGTCAAGATTCACGAAAAACTCAGATCTAGGGAAAAATATTCATCCAATTTGTAGGAAATTGGTGGGAAAGTGCTTATTTGATCCATCTTCAAAGGATTGTGCAAAGTTTTAGTTCAAGATTCTGCTACTGGGACACTTCGCAACAAAATGAGACTGATTCGCCAAAAGTGTTGAATGAGTCCCACTATGTAAACATTTTTAAGGATTTTTATAGATTCAGATACTCTTTTTTTAGAAACCTGTTCCTATGTAGAAGCCCAGATCTGGGATTGATTCACCCAACTTGGCGAATGAGTCCTAATAGGCCTAAATTTTAGGTTATTTAGCATTTCAAGTGTCCATTCAAGCTCTCTCAGGTTTCCAGGTACTCCTTTGTACTTTTCTAATTTGTTTTTCTAGTTTATTTGCATTTATAGGTCATTTATTCAAGTTTTAGGCATCACTAGATTTTTTCATTAAATCTTGTATTACATTTATCTTTACAAGTCTTAACTTGGTGTTGAACCCCTCATTAATCTCTAAACATAACCTCGAATACCCTATTCCAAATCTCTCTCCTTTTTCGTCATTGGATTGAGATCTCTAGGGCCTCCTTGAATGAAGGTTGAGGGAAAGAGGTCTAGGTCTCTAAACACCTAGTTTGTGTTCCACCTCCCAAAAAGGTGGAACCCTATTTTTGCTATTTCATTTTGGTGAATCTGCATTTAGAACATTTCACTTTGTGATTTGGAGTCCAACATCATCCTAGATCTAGCTTGCATTGACTTTGCATTAGTTAATTGGAATTCTAGGGTTTCTAATGTTTGCATTAGTGAAAGTGCATATAGGTTGCATTTTTGCATCTCAAATCATTGAAAATCATATAAAATCTACATTTTCACTTACGTTACACATCATACATTCTAGAAAGCATAAAAATCACTTAAAATTCCCTAAAAGTTTTGAAAAAAATTCTCACTAGGACTCATACACCCCTCTGGGGGAATCAGTCCCAGTGCACATCTAAAATTTCCTTTTACAGCATTAAAAAAACCTTGTTTTTGCACTTTTGTTTGTTGTCATTGGTTATCTATTTGAGTGGGTTGAATTTTTTTTTGATGTATTTCATTAAATCTAGCTTAAATTGGTTCATTTCACACATACCTTAATTCCAAATTTCCATCTACAACATTTCATCTTTCAGATCGTTGCATAGTGTAATCAATAAATTACTTTGTTTGAAATCTGAAAATTGCATTTCATTCTAGCACTTTACATTGCATTTTGAGTTTGCATAGATTATTGTTCATAAATTTTAGTTTTGGTCTTTTCTAAGTTTGAAAAGAAAAATTTAGTTAATAAGCATGTTAGCCATTCATTCAATGCATTCCCTAGTTATGCGAATCTCTTAGTGCAAGATAGTGAAAATGTTGACATTTTCCTTAAACATACACCCCCTTATCTCTCTTATTTGTGGGAATGTGTGATAGAAGATGAAAATATAGAAAATCCTAATGATCATAGTTTCTCTTCTCCTAATACCTCTCCTACATGTGACAAAGGTATTTTAGTGTTAGAAGATACACTCATTAAGAATTATGACATTGCTGAAAGATCCACTTCTATAAACTCTCCTACATTGGAAGATATTATAGCACAAGAGAATGACATCATAGAAACATTTCTAAACATCATAGAAACATTTCTAAACATCACTTTACCTAGCCTCCATTCTCCCTTTGCCTGTGAGAATGATTTAGTGGAAGAGGATGAGATTGTAGATGATGAGGATATGTCAGTGTTAGATGATCAAATCTTTAAGGTCTATAACAACAATCTTTATGATCCTTCTCCCACTTTGGAAGAAATTATGGGACAAAGGAATGAAATCATAAATGATCATGAAAATCACATTTGTTCTCCTCCTAGTATCTCTCCTAGTTATGAAGAAGACACTTTGATCAATGAAAGTCATGAGAATCTTAGTTGTCCCTCTTCACATAAGAAAATACTTATCGAGCAAGACAATTCAACCATTAATCATTCCCTACTTGTGATGAAGTCATTTTGGAAGAACCAATCCTTGAATTTCAAGTTCACATTTGGTTTGTAGTTCTCCTAACAACTCTCCTCATAGGGAGGATATCATGGTGCAATAAAATGACAATAATAGTTGTGTGGCTTCCTTAGGTGATGATAAAAAGGCGCTTCTAGATTTCCCTTTATTATAAATGCATCAAACCAAGACCGATGAGGTTATGAATGCACAAATGTCTATTAGATCCCCCTTAACTATTGGACCTCCTACATACCCTATGATACATCCTAAGAATCCTCTAATTATTTACCCACCATCACACAATCAACAAACTCAAACAAACTTGAACTTATCCTTTACCCACCTAAGAATAATGTTTTGTAGCAACCAAGTTCTAATATTGTTGCTCATACATATAACACTAGAAGCAATCCGTAACGAAGACAAACACATTCAACATCCCTCCCATTACCTAACTTTATCTTGCCTGGCCCTCCTTGTTTACCTTTACAAAGCAGAACTTAGGAGTATGATCTTGTTGAACAACTTAAGAATACTCCTGCAAAGATATGGGTATGTGCAGGATCATGATGGGCCAAAAAGTGGCGATATGATGGGTATGTGTAGGGTATGTGGATAACGATTTTTTTTTACCCAAAATTGATGAAACAAAAAGGGTTTTTAAAGGATATTCTCAGCTTTCCACCAATATAAATTATGCTTTACTTTGAATTTAATAAATAATTATATTCAT
Source organism: Sequoia sempervirens (assembly GCA_007258455.2). Taxonomy (NCBI): domain Eukaryota; kingdom Viridiplantae; phylum Streptophyta; class Pinopsida; order Cupressales; family Cupressaceae; genus Sequoia; species Sequoia sempervirens. The sequence continues at coordinate 127,045,457 of VDFB02047230.1, read as the reverse complement.
TTTCTATTTGAATTTTACGACTAAAGTCCTTATTGATAGGCTAATTGAAAAACATCTATAGCTTTCAAATAGTATCACATTTTTTGAATCTGAAACATGTGTCACATTCTATGCTTCACATACTATAGGATTTTTTTTTTTTGAATTTCATGAAGTTCGACCAAGTTAAAGGTGGTGGGACATATGAGTTTTATATTTTTAAAAAGTTGTAATAAAAAATTCATAATTAATTATTTACTTAGAAAAAATTATAAAAAAATATGCATCACATTGGGACATGAGTCCTCTACTTATATCTCAAATCTTATAAAAAAAATAGTATCATTTTATTGTGGTTAGGGTGGCCAGATAGACACCTACTTCTTATTTTTTCCCTAAAATTTAAGTGCTACTACATTGAAATTTCAAATATTCACCAAATAGATTTTTATTTAAATAAACCTAGTAGTTTAGAAACTACATTCAATTTTCTACAAATTCTATTCTCACATATTTTTGAAATAATATAGATAACTTATTCAAATTTTTACGTCAAGTTTCCTAACTCTTATTATTCTGAATTTTATCGCCACTTAAGGTACTTTTTTTCCATGATGATCCTGCACATACCCATCCCTATGGGACCTAATTCAAAATTCACCCAATTATCAAACTATGCTTCAAACAACCTTGCAACAAGTTCGTATCCCTTCTAATGCGTAACCGAATGACATAGCAACCCTAATTCAAGGAATAAATGTTGACATTGTTTTCCACCAAAGTGAGCTCCCTCCTTTGGAAATGCAAAAACATAATGAAGCTTTCATAATAATAGCTCAATATGAAAGGCCAATAAGGGTGTGGTTTGGTGGTTAGGTCGCTTGGTTGTAGTGATGGCCACCAGGGTTCAAACCCTCACTAGGCCAAAGTGCTCGTAGGCCTTGTGCCTTCATTGGGCCATTGTGCTCACAGGTTTGGTAGTTTCTTGTGGTTTCTTGTACCTGGTTCATAGCTCTAGTCAAAAGCATTTACCCCTAATAATATGGGTGCATTGCACCTTTGAAAAAAATAGCTCAATATAAAAGAACATGGATAAAACAAATCCTTTTTGATAATGGCTCAACCCTTAATGTGTGTAGTGTGACACTTTTGGATAGGCTTGGTGTAAAGAAATCAAAAATTCAACCTGACTCTTTATCTATTAAGGGATTTGACAATGTGGGAAAACAACCGCTTGGTGTGATCACTTTACCTATTACAACTAGAAAGGTCACATACGAAACACTAATCCATGTTACGCCTCAAGATTTTTCATACAATCTCCTTTTAGGTAGACCATGGATCCATGCAATGAATGGGGTTCCATTTACTCTGCATTGCAAAATGAAGTATATCTACAACAACCAAATGTCCGTGCACTCAAAGCTGACCTTGACCCAAATACTTGTATGAACATTGAGAAAGGCAAGGAAAATCCTTTGCAAACATTGATACCAACTACACAAGTGGAACCTGTTCGTTATTTTTTTAGAACCAGACTTAATTTCAGTCCTAACCTATGAGCTTACCACAACCCAATTATCAAATATGTTGAGGATTGGCCAAAACTTAAGTAAAGTAATAAGTACTTCACTTCTTCTCTTCGAGCTCTGTGAAACCCAGGGAGGGTAATCCCATGCATACTCATAATATCTCACATTTAGTCAAGAGTATTTCTTTGCACAGATGCACTATTCCATGAAAATCACCTTTATCAAAGGCTTGAAAAACCTCAGATAAAAGTGTCACTTATTTTCAAGGAGTGTGCCTTCATACTTAGAATTGGGACATTGTAATTTAAAGTATTTTGAATCATTCTTCATCTTGAATCCTAGGCCAATTCAATACTGGCTCAATTGAATATAAAATAAACTAATAAAATAATCATTGCTTTATCTAAGGAAAAAAATGAGTTACAACTGGTAATCAATCAGTAATACAATTGTGATTGAACCTCAAAAAATAGTGGACCATTAGAGTGTCACTCTGTAACATCTAACTCATTGTGTCTGCAAAATATCACTTCCTTACTAAATCCTATATTCTTTTCTCACAAACTAATGAGCTCATTTCAGCGTTTAATCAATTCATTGAACTGAAGTATAAAAAAAATTCATACATTCTATGCAAATGACAAAAGACAAATGAAATTTTCATTAACAATCTTCATTCATAAATTGGAAGAAAATATATAAGAGAGCAATATTTTGAAACTAAAATTCTTCTTCATTTCTAATATTTCTTTGTAAAACCATATTTAAGATTCATATACAGTATAAATTTCATCTTAAACTTGCTTCTAATATATCTACTAGAGTATCTATTTACATTCTATTTTGTTATTAGAGCATAGTATTTACTATGACCGTGTCTAGACTCAAAATTCTGAACTCTCTCTTTTCAGCCATGAAATTGCCTTTATATAAATAGGGGAGCAACAAGCACCTGGCTGAATTAAAATTTCACTTTCATTTCAAAAACCTAATTTTAAATGACTCCTAGAAGAACTCCCAGGTAGTTTCATATGCAATCATTCAAGAACAGGGGAGGAAAAAAGGAAAAAAACTTGTACAGGATATTTGTGGTCACTGTCACAACATTCATTGTTTGAAAGCTAAAAGATTACATTCATATCTTCTCAAAGACTTCCACACCAACATAAGAAAACAAAAGATAAACCATGGACATATGAAAACAAAAACCTCCTATGCAAATACCTTGGTGTCATCAAAAACTAAAAATAGGAGGTGACCCTATTTAGAGTCATCGACATCCGAAAATGCTTGACCTCTCCTTGTCCTCGATGCAATTGGAGGGATTACCAGCATGTCATCATCAGATCTCCCATATGGCACTAGGGAATGAAGGTACTAGCCATAGTCTAAGTCAGTATCAGCTTCAAGATCCGAAGGATAGTCCAAAAGAAAGATAGGAGAGTTGTGCTTACCCAGGCGGGCCCTATGGCTTTTCTCCTTCTTCCTAGCCTTCATCACTGGCACTGCCAGTTCCTTACCTTTACATTCAACCACTTCACCTAGAAGGGTACTATTCCTCAAGTGGTAAGTACTCTGCTCAATTGACTTCTTCTTATGGCACCTAGCCCTCATTTTACCCTTTGAAATCTCAGGAGAAGCCATGGCTTCCTGCTCAGCTATGTCCTCATGGCACTCAAACACACTTAGCTAGCTAGACGTCCTAACAAGTGGAATTGTTGCACTAGCCTTTCCCATTTTCTTTAAAACTATCAGGGGGATGATTAAAAATATTTTTGACTCGGGACCCACAAGAAAAACACCCCAATCCCAATAATTACAGATAACTCAAGCAAAAGAAATCCTAAATAGATCAAAGAATCTAATTTGATACCAATTTACTTAGGATGTAAACACTGAAACTTTTCTTAGGAAAACTTACAGCCATTCCAATCTCCTTTACTACACACGCCTTACTTCTACTGTAGTCTAAAAAGCTAGTGTGAATAAACAATGATCAACCTGCATTAAATAGAAAATTCAAGCATGCAGAATTAATGATTCAGAATTCCTTATGTGAGCAAATTGGTAACTTATCAGTTTGGCTCTGAATCTGGGTCGTTCATCTTAGAGAAATTAAAACTTTATCTAAAGTGGCCATGAGCATTGTTTTTCGACCATTATCGATTCTTACTCCTTGAAAACAACGAGGCCATCTCAAATGCTGCCACATTCCCTTCTAACTTTGAATAATCATAGTTGATCTAACAATTAGCATGTATCGCCAACCTAATTCATGTTTTTCATTAATATCGGCGAAGTACATAGGACTAGTTTCTTAGAGAGAAAATTTCTTTATATGCTTCATTGTTGATCCTCCCCAAAATTTATGGTGGAATTTAGTGATGAAGTTATTCATGCGATGATTTTTAGTCCATCAGATCATCTTGCTTTAAAACTTTATCAACGGTTCTCCAGTTCTCTCACTACTTTCCTTTCTGATTTATGCAAAATCCTCAAGATCATGCCACATTGCCTTTTCATTTATGGTCATTGCTTGTCGCCGACCTACTTCATCTTCGCTCAGCTCCATCAGCGATGTGAGCATCTTGGCAATGATCTCTAGCCCCTGGTTTTGCGGCCTAATCTTTGGTCACATTCATCCTTTTGTCACGCATCACTAATACAAACCTTGCATTGAGGATTATATCTGTGACGAGAAATATTGTGATAGCACTAGATTTGGACACATACAACCTGCATAAAACAAATGGAACATAAGACATCTCTCACATGATCATAACACACTAGCGAAAGAAAAAACCCTTTAGAGGACATCCATCACTTATCGCTAATTCAGGATGTAAGTTCTAAAACAAATCCATGATGAGCAATGAATTTGAGACATAAGGCATTTGTTCATCACTAATTCTCCTCATATATTTTGCAAACCATTAGCAATGAGAATATTTACAACTATTGTAAGGTCCATGGCATATCGTTAATGAGAGACCTTACATTCAAATCATATCCGCATTCAAGCGATATACAAGAAATCACATCACATTGTTCATCGTTGTTCCAAGTTTATCTTTTTATGGCCATCCACAATGAGCGATAATAACATAAAAATAGCAGCATCACTCATCGCTATTATAAATTTGAAATCTCAAAAGCTATTAGCGATGAGTGATGTTAAAAGAAAACATCATTCCATCACTCGTCACTAATTCAGGGTGTGAACCAATGAATAAATTAGCAATGAGTGATACAACTATGAGGGCCATTGGGACTTAAGTGGGAACTTTTAAGAACATGTTCATTAGTTGTTCTAAAAGAGGGGACTTCTCTTAGGATGACATGAGAATAGTAGGCTCAAGACTTGTGAATCACGCCATACAAAAGATGTAAAAGTCAGGTGATTTAGACCTAGACACAAGAAAGGACAGTCACATGATGACACTAATGATAATGAAAAATTGTGTGTGATCGACAGTAAGCAATACACAACTAGAAATAGAATATAATGCAAAGTAATTAAAATGAAAAACCCTACAATAGATGTAATAAAGATTTTTGGATAAAATTTCTTAGGGTTTTAATATGAGCACTCTAGAATTATGAAAATTTTGAAAGTGCCATCAGTGATTCTTTCTAGGGACGTCTGTTCCTTAGTGAATAGAGTGAGAATTTAGATCCTCAGAGAAGCAGACTAGGTGCCTACTCCATTGGGTAACAAAGTCAGAAGGTCATCTTTGCCCCTAACTACTTTGGTTTGACAAGTCAAACCACATTTGATGGCCCAAGACCACCAAAAACTATAGGCCTTTTATTACCTTTGTCATAAAAAAAAAATTCATCACACCTCACTAAATCCAATCTAAAGACATTACTGGAATATGCCCGATTAAATATGCTTGAAGCTCTCAATAACTTAGCAAGTACAACATTATCAACAAATTCATAACTACCCTACATCTAAGAATCAAGCATACCATTAAAATACTGATTATTATGTGGCCAATGACTCATAAATTTTTTCATTCAAAATATTGTGAAGTTGAAAACAACTTTCCTTAATGTTTTTCTCATTACCACACTATAAGAAAATTCCATCTACCTAAAAAAGTTGGTACTCATACTCTTCCATATAGCTGGGATTATCAAGCTCAATCTGATTAGTAGTTTGCATGTCAAAAGTGAAACAATTATAAGGACCAATCAAAAGATTGTGCATATCATGCAAACTATCTCCAAGTGTATGCAAAGAAATACACTCATATATTGGCACACCCTATAATTGTGCCTCAACATGTTAGTGTAGAGAATCATCAAGATTCTCTACCCTTTCCTTATTCTTACTCACTCTGATACTTTCTACACATATCATGCTGACATCTTCAACATTGATATTTTGTTCAAAAGTGAGTAATTTTGGTTCCAAAAGATAATCTATTTTTCCTTTTTAATCAGCCTTGATATCCATATGAAAAGACTAATAACTAGGCTTATCTAAATCAAGAAACAAATACTTATCCAACTTTGCAATAAAATTCTCCAAATTTGGCTTGTAAACTTGTTGGTTATTTGTTGTTCTTAACTCATCAACACAAGTTTTTGAGTTTGCATTAGTTTGCACATTTTCATGCTCATCATGTAATGCATCATTACAATCGATTGGCTGCCTTCCTTGACCTACATTACCATCATGGTGATTGGCTTGTTCATAACTGGAAGGAATATTAGATACCCATGTTTCATATCTTTCATAATAAAGATTATCATAACTATCAAAATCAATATGAATATTACACAATAACTAAGGGTTATTCATATGTGCATATTTCTGGTATTCAGTGGTTAACAAATTTGAAATTTATTCAATTTTTAATAGACCACAGTTCTGATCCATTCTTTCAACCACTTATCTCTCTTGAAATCCAGTAGAAAAACATGCCTTACCAAGTTGTAACTCGAGCCATACCAAGATATTACCGCTATCAAAATCTAGAAACTTTATAGACTAGGTTTCATCGTTGAATTGACCATTTATATCTTCTTGAAAGTAAAGAGAAGCATTTTCACTATTATGAGCATCAGTGGTGAATATTGCAACACTCTTAACTTTTTCCTTCTTAGATATGTACTTGTTTGTATCTAAAACTAGGGATATTTGATCATTTGTATCCATACAATTGTTGTTTTCATCAGCATGCTTATCCACAACTGAAGAAAACAAACTTTTCACATATTCATTCATCATTTCTTCCATATTATATAAACATGTGTAAGCCATTTGCATATTTAAAATTTTAAAATCTTTAATCAATGCACTAGATCCCTCCTCAAAACCTTCAAAATACAAATGAATGCCATCTGATGTACTAGGTCTGAAACTTTCAGGGATTAGTGCGAGAGCAACAACAAATTTGTGATTGAAAGAAACTCTTGACTCATTATCGTGTTTCCTAAGTTTTTTTAACTTTGTGATAAGATCAAAAGGTTCTTTTCCAAATTATTTTCTATAAGCATCCACCAATTTCTCCCAACAGGAAAAAGACTTCTCAGGAAAACCTAAGTACCAGTCCCTAGCTCTAGCTTCAAGAGATCTGACAAAAAATTGCATCCACATATCTTGATCTCTAAATGAATTTTTCACCATGAAGCTATAGAAACTTTGGACATGTGCATCACCTTCACAAACATTGTATCTGTTAAACCTAGGAATCTGCTTATAGACTCGAGATGGCATACTTTCAACCTTGTAATCAACCCATGACAAGTCTAATTGGTCATATAATGAATCATATGAATTGACAAAAGGTGCAGCAATTTGGCTAACAAACCTAGAATGATTGTCTCTTAACTAGGCTTGCATATCCATCAGGTTCCTTTTATTCAATTCTTTAACTCCTCTTTTGAATACAACCTTCCATTCGGGCCTTATCCTAGGCTTGTTTACACTTGGGTTCATAAACTTTTTGGTATCAATTGTCTGAGGATTTTAGACTTATGAAGCTTCAAGACAATATGCATCCAAGTTTCTAATGGCATGGTTATTTCTCTTTAATAATCCATGGATGTATGAAAATATGGTTTTAACTAGTGGTGCACAATCACAACTATACCTTGATATGAAGAATAACGACAAATAGATAGTAATTCTTAAGATATACAACTTCATTCTAACCATCCATACTTGCTAGTTTGTGAATAAAACTTTAAGTGGAGCATCAATTGCAATTCATACAATAGGTTCAGTAAATGAAAATATGCAGAGAAATATGTACCTTCACACCTCTAGTTACTACAACTTTGAATAGAGAATTTTCAAGTTACAAATAACAAACAACAACTCTTCATATGTAGAATTTTTCTAAGTAGAGTCGCCACCTCTTCAACAAGAGGAAAAAATTTGAATCAGGGATATCTTTATTTGAGTTCTTCCAGCAAATTCACCTTAGGGCTACAACAATCCAATTTGCAGATTGGAAACTTCAACATTTGAACCAAACATTCATTTTGTTTTGACTCTTTTAAGTGGTCTTCGACACATTTGTATCAAGGATAAAAAAGTGTCCCCAATAGAGTTTCCATTTCTGTTTGTGACTCGGATGGGAAAATAAGACTCAACAATCTCCAATCTCTAGTTACAAACTATTTTGAAACTTCAATGACTCTTAAGGCTAGGCGATCTTCTATCAGATATTTCTCAAATTGTCCCCAGTAGAGTCACCATTTATGTTGGCTATTTTTTTAGAACCAAACTTAATCTCAGTCCTAACCTATGATCTTGCCACAACCCAATTATTAGCTAGGTTGAGGATTGGCCAACACTTAAGTAAAGTAATTAGTACATCACTTCTTCTCTTTGGGCTCTGTGAAACCTGGGGAGGGTAATCCCATGCATACTCGTAATATTTCATGTTTAGTCAAGAGTATTTCTTTGCACAGATGCACTATTCCATGAAAATTTCCTCTATCAAAGGCTCGACAAACCTCAAATAAAAGTGCCACTTATTTTCAAGGAGTACACCTTCATACTTAGAATTGGGACATTGTAATTTAAAGTATTTTGAATCATTCTTCATCTTGAATCCTAGGCCCAATTCAATACTAGCTCAACTGAATATAAAACAAACTAATAAAATAATCATTGCTTTATCTAAGGCAGAAAATGAGTTACAACTGGTAATCAATCGGTAATACAATTTTTATTGAACCTCAAAAAATAGTGGACCATTAGAGTGTCACTTTGTAACATCTAACTCACTTTGTTTGCAAAATATCACTTCTTTACTAAATCCTATATTCTTTTCTCACAAACTAATGAGCTCATTTCAACATTTAATCAATTCATTGAATTGAAGCATAAAACACATTCATACATTTTGTGTAAATGAAAAAATACAAATGAAATTTTCATTAACAATCTTCATTCATAACTTAGAAGAAAATACATAGGAGAGCAATATTTTGAAACTAAAATTCTTCATTTTTTATATTTCTTTATAAAACCATATTTAAGATTCGTATACAGTATAAATTTCATCTTAAACTTACTTCTAATATATCTACTAGAGTATCTATTTACATTCTATTATGTTATTAGAGCATAGTATTTACTATGACTGTGTCTAGACTCAAAATTTTGAACTCTCTCCTTTCAGCCATGAAATCCCCTTTATATAAATAGGGGAGCAACAAGCACCCGACTGAACTATAATTTCACTTTTATTTGAGTTCATTTCAAAAACCTAAGTATAATTGACTCCTCGAAGAACTCCCAAATGGTTTCATACGCAATCATTCGAGAACAAGGGGGGACAAAAGGAAAAAAACATGTGCAGGATATTTGTGATCGCTATCACAACATTTGTTGTTTGAAAGAAAAAATATTTCATTCATATCTTCTTGAAGACTTCCACATCAACATAAGAAAACAAAAACCTCCTATGCAAAGACCATGGTGTCATCAAAAACTAAAAATAGGAGGTAACCCTATTCAGAGTCATCGGCATCCAAAAATGCCCTACTGCTCCTTGTCCTCAATGCAATTGGAGGGATTATCAACACATAGTCATCACAACTCCCATATGGCACTAGGGAATGGAGGTACTGGCCATAGTCTGAGTCGGTATCAACTTCAACATCCGAAGGAGAGTTCGAAAGCATGATAGGAGAGTTTTACTTACCTAGGTGGGCCTTGTGGCTTTTCTACTTCTTCCTAGCCTTCTTCACTGGAAGTGCTAGTTCCTTACCTTTACATTCGACCACTTCACCTAGAAGGGTCATATTCCTCAAGTTGTAAGTACTCTACAAAATTGGCTTCTTCTTATGGCCCCTAGCCCCCCTTTTATCCTTTGAAATCTCAGGAGAAGCCATGGCTTCCTACTCAGCTATGTCCTCATGGCACTCAAACACACTTAGCCGACTAGACCTCCTAATAGGTGGAATCGTTGCACCAACCTTTCCCATTTTCTTTAAAAATAGTAGAGGGATGATTAATAATATTTTTGACTCAGGACCCAGAAGAGAAACACCCCAATCCCAATAATTACAGATAACTCAAGCAACAAAAATCCTAAATAGACCAGAGAATCTAATTTCATACCAATTTTCTGAGGATGCAAACATTGAAACCCTACTTAGGAAAACTTACAACCATTTCAATTTCCTTTACTACACACACCTTACTTCTATTGTATTATGAAAAGATAGTGTGAATAAATAGCGATCAACTTGCATTAAATTGAAAATTCGAGCATGTTGAATTAATGATTCAGAATTCCTTACGCAAGAAAATTGGTAACTTATCAATTTTGCTCTAAATCTGGGTTGTTCATCTTAGAGAAATTAAAACATCATCTAAGGTGGCCATGAGCATTGCTTTTTGACCATTATCAACTTTCTCCTTGAAAACAACGAGGCTATCTCAAATGCTGCCACATTCCCTTCTAGCCTTGATTAATCATAGTTGATCTAACAATTAGCATGTATCGCCAACCTAATTCATGCTTTTCATTAATATTTGTGAAGTACATAGGACCAGTTTCTTAGAGAGAAACTTTCTTTATATGTTTCATCACTGATCCGGTCCCATAAATTTAGGGTGCAATTTAGTGATGAAGTTATTCATGCAATGATTTTCAGTCCATCAGATCATCTTTCTTTAAAACTTTATCAATGATTCTCCAATTCTCTCACTACTTTCATTTCTGATTTAGGAAAATTCCCCAGGATCATGCCATGTTGCCTTTTTCATTTATGGGATCATCACTTGTCACCGATTTACTTCATCTTCACCTGGCTCCATCAGCGATGTGAACATCCCAGTGATGATCTCTAGCCCCTGGTTCTACGGCTTGACCTTTGTTCACATTCATCCTTCTGTCACGCATTGCTAATTCAAACCTTGCATCAAGGCTTCTATTTGCGACGAGAAATGTTGTGATAGCACCAGATTTGGAAACGTACAACTTGCATAAAACAAATGGCACAAAAGACATCGCTCATAGGATCATAACACATTAGTGAAATAAAAATCCTTTAGAGGACATCCATTGCTTATTGCTAATTCAAAACATAAGTTCTAAAAAAATTCATGATGAGCGATGAAGTTATTACATAAGGCCTTTGTTCATCACTAATTCGCATATATTTTGCAATCAATTAGTGATGAGAAGATTTACAACTGTTGTAAGTTCCATCGTGTATCATTGATGAGAGACCTTACATTCAAAACATATCCGCGATCAAGCAATATATAAGAAATCACATCACATCGCTCATCACTATTCCAAGTTTATCCTTTTATGGCCATCCGCGATGAGCAATAATAACCTAAAAATAGTAGCATCACTCATCCCTGTTATAAATTTGAAAGCTCAAAAGCTATTAGCGATGAGCGATGTTAAAAGAAAACATCATTCCATCACCGTCACTAATTCAAGGTGTGAACCAATGAATAAATTAGTGATGAGTGATAAAACTATGAGGGCCATCAGGACTTAAGTGGGAAATTTTAAGCATGTGTTCATTAGTTGTTCTAAAAGAGGGGACTTCTCTTAGGATTACATGAGAATAGTAGGCTCAAGACTTGTGAATCACGACATACAAAAGATGTACAAAAGTCAGGTGATTCAAACCTAGACATGAGAAAGGCTAGTCACATGATGACACTAATGATCATGAAAATTTTGTGTGACCAATAGTAAGCAATACATAGCTAGCAACAAAATAGAATGAAAAGCAATTAAAATGAAAAACCCTAAACCTCATATAAGAACCCTACAATAGATGTAACAAATATTTTTGGATAAAATTTCTTTTAATATGAGCACTCTAGAATTATGCAAAATTTGAAAGTGCCATCAGAACCCATGCAAGAAAAACAAAAGATCTAGATGTCCTAAATCCTTCAAAATGATATCACTAGATGATTTGGGATCATTGGAATTTGACTCAACATTCATGGGAGAATACAAGATCATAAACAAAGAGTCTGAAAAGGGAAAAGAAAAAGTAGTAATGTCAACACAAAATTCAAAAGACCCTACGAAAGCATCCACCTCAACCACTTTAGAACAAAAGAAAACAAACTACACAACAATATTCGATGAACTTAATTATGAGCAACCACTGAATCCAAAAGAGATGAAGAATCTTTATGGAAAATGTTATGAAATGATGAAACAACTCGTTTATAGTGGAATAGGATGTGGTACTAGAGAATATGTGTCCCTATAAAGCCTCAGACACAAGAAAAAAATAGTGGTCTTGTTTATTGCCCCTCGAAAGACACAAACAAGCCTTCACTTAAAAAAAACTATCACAAAAGATTCCTCTAAGCCAACTTTAGCATTAGTGCATCCTGAATAGATAGACACTAGTGGTCTTGATTGTTATCCTTTCAAAGAAACAACAAAATATTTGCTTAATGTCAATGTCATCATGTAAAACACTAATTATTTGAATTCATTAGATTTTACACCCTCTTGTAAAGGAGAGAACAAAATTTTACAATATAAAGAGTCTTGTGTAAGTATGACATCTTGTACACCAAGCAAGAGATATCTTTGTCACAAAATAAAGGAACATCTTCTACCATTGATCAAGAGGGTATCTTGTCAAGACTCCTCCAAGATCATTTGATATCCCTCCCTCCAAGAACATGAATTAAATTTTACTACAAGAATTCATTTTCTGCATATCATAGAATTCATGGTCATTCTACTAATGAATGTAAGGCTTTAAGTGATGAAATTCAACATCTTAAGTGTGGTGCTCTTCCTTGTGTTGAAGCACCTTGTTCCTCTAATTGCTACTTATTTTCACTCTAGCATGTTTCTCATCGGCTCACCCTTATCCTACATTAAGTGGGGGCAAGGGGTTAGGTAGCCTTGTCCTCATATGTCGCTTGTCGTTGTCTCTTTTGGCCTAGTTGATCACCTTTCATGTACATATAAGAGAAAGCTAGGGATGTTGATGACATGCCTTAAGTTGGCTTGCATGTGACGACCTAAGTTTAGGTGGAAACCCCCTATCCATGACGTAGCTTTATTTGGAAAAATATGACTTGGCATAGGCCTTTCCAAATAAGCTCTCTTGTTTTCTTCTACTTTAAATCAATTTCTCACAGCAATGGTGTTAGCAACCACTTTAAAGTGGGGGAATAAATAATCGACACTCATGTTTCATTATGTGATTTCTTTCTTCTTGTGATGCATCCTTTTCTTTGTGGATGATGTTGGGCTTGATTTCTTTTGAGAGTGTGATACTTCTTTGACTTGTCCTCTCTTTGAGACATTAGGCACAATTTTCCCTAAGAAGAGACCTTACACGAACTAAATAAAATCCCTTTGAACATTCCTTACACTATTTTGCATTTACAACATCTGTTATATGGCCACCTTGCATAGAACACATTGCTTGCCTATGGAGCCATCTTGTTTGTTCATGAGTCCCAAGCATACAAAGTTTTGCTTGCCTCGTGAAGCTTGAAGTTCATTATTTTTTCATTAGCTCCAAGCATATGAAGTATTTCTTATATCATGAAGCTTGAAGTTCATTAGTGTGTGGCACCTTATCAAATTTATTAAGTTGTATAACTTTGGTATGGTTTTTGATGGGAAGCCAAACAAGGGCATGAATTTCCCTTAGCCACTCACGTGTGTATGTGAGTGCATACCGGTTGTGTGTGTATGTGTCTCACCTTCTTGGACTTCTCACCCAACAGAAAACCTAGAGTTATGTTGCCTTAGAGTGACTGTGCATTTTTTGGATAAATAACCTAGATCTTATCCACATCATGTTGGAAAAACAATCGAAGCTTGATCTTCCCTTTTCTTTTTCATTTTGTTTCTTTTTCTTTATGTCTTTGGCATTGTATGTTTGTGCCTTGTTGTTGCTCTTTAGATTATTTTCATGTGTATTATTTGGTTCCTATGCTAGTTTGCAATAAGACCTTGGTCCTGGGAGCTTGCACAACCCTCTTAATCATAGCCCTCCTATCTTATCAAAATTGGTGCATTTGAACCCCTCTTGATCATGCTCATCCTATCTTATTAGCATTTTTGTATTTGGTCTACTTTCTAAGTGTGAGTTGGAAGAAAGTTCCTACTCTCACTAAAGTGGGGGCTAGATACATAATGACGGAAAAAGGTCCCCCTAACATGGCCTTGATTTAACGTTGTAATATGTCTAACATATTCACATTAGGTCTTGGGCCCTTGTGAACTAAATGAGCCTGTTGGTGCCTTATTTGGAATGTTGTATTTAAATGTTGTAATACACTTTCACACTTTTCTATGGTTTTATTTAATAATTAGTCTTCTTTATACTTTAATTGGCCTTATTTTGCATCCCCAAGCCTCATTTAATGTATCTTTTCCAGGATAATTCTGACACAAATCAATATCCAATCATAATTCATGTGTTTTCAACTTGTGTGGCCTAGATTTAGTGATTAAGGATTCATTTTCCACCTTGGGAAAATGAGTCCCACCTAGGTTTCTAGGTCTCAATCCTAGTTTTACACCTTTCTAAACATTTTTTAAAATGGTCCCATAAATTATGGCTAACAGGACTCATTCACCACCTTGGGAGGATGAGTCCCGTTTGGACCAAAATTAAAATTAATTAAAATATTTAGCAGTATTTTATCCTCCTAAATCTAATGTCATCTTTTAGTATTGTAATTTTGGTAATTCTTGCATAATTAAGTATAAATACAAGTTTATTTTACTCATTTTACACCTAGCAAGTTCAATGAGCATCTGTATAGCAAAGATGTGTTCACGAGTGCATTCAAGTGTTTACAAGAGCATTCAAGGGTAGATTCTTCATCATTTGTTGCATCTATTCAAGATCCATTATCATGTAAAGGATATCAAGCATCAAACATGTTATTGAGATGGTGTTGTGATGTTGCATTCAAGATTCAATATTAAGCATTGTTCTACACTTATCTCAAGATCTAGATCTATGTCCTTCATGGCTATTTCATGCTAGATTTTTGGTTTTCATTACAATACATCATTCAAGGTATCATTGCTCATGTTTCATGTCCTATGTTTCATGTTTCATGTTCATATTTCATTATTTCATCATTTGGTTTAATCACCTAAAAGGGATTTGACCAAGGAAAACCACTATTCACTAGTAATCAACAAGTTTTTCTCCTCTTTGCATGTATGATTGTAGGTTTATAAATTGAATAAAAGTGGATTGAAAGCCTTCAAAAGTATCAAAATGACAAAGTTACAAATGTCATCAAAGTTGTCATTAAATTTTTCAAGACTCATGGAAACTTAAATCTAGAGAAAAATATACATCCAATTTGCAAGAAATGAGTGGGAAAGTGCTTATTTGATCCATCTTCAAAGGATTGCAAAGTTTTAGTTCAAGATTCTACTCCTAGAACACTTCAAGACAAAATGGGACTAATTTTCTAGAAGTGGTGAATGAGTCCCACTATAGGCATTTTTCAAGATTTGTGTAGATTCAATTACTGTTTTTCTAGAAACCTATTCCAGTGCAGAAACCCAGATCTAGGACTAATTCACCTAGCTTGGTGAATGAGTCCCATTAGGCCTAAATTTCAAGCTATTCAACATTTCAAGTCTCCATTTAAGCTCTCTCAGGTTTCCAGGTACTCCTGTGTACTTTTCCAGTTTGTTGTTCTAGTTTATTTGCATTTATAGGTCATTTATTCAAATTTCATGCATCACTAGGTTTTGTCATTAGATCTTGCATTACATTTATCTTTCCAAGTCTTAACTTGGTGGTGAACCCCTCATTAATCTCTAAACATACCCTAGGATACCCTATTGTTAGATCTCTCTCCCTTTTCTTCATTGAATTAAGATCTCTAGGGCCTCCTTGAATGAAACTTGAGGAAAATAGGTCTAGGTATCTAAACACCTAGTTTGTGTTCCACCTCCCAAAAGGTGGAACACTATTTCTGCTGTTTTAGCTAGGATTTTCCACAGACTTCTAGCAATTACAAAAGATTCACTAATTCTTTTCCCGAAAAATGAAAAAAATTCCAATAAAATTAATATTTTTGTAGGAAGTACATACAAGATTCACCAAGATTTTACACCTTCACCAACGGGGGGATTCTTAAATTTATCCTTGATCAATTTCACACATATCGATTCTTTCATGCATGTACCTAATGATCCTCTCTATATAACTAATAGAATTAATGATAAAACCACAAGTTGAATACTCATTGATCTTGTGTGTGTAGTGATCATGACCACTAAAGAATTATTACATGTGCATGAAATTTTTAAATATAATTATAAATAATTGGAAGCCTTATTAAAGACTCATGATGTTTTTATTTACCCTATGATTCTAATTATAACTTTACCAATAAAAATAGAAACTAAAATATTGGATATTTCATTCACCATAATCTCGACATTAGACCTATTTCATTTGAACTCAAGTCATCCATGGCCTAGCTCTATGAGTTTGGTCCCATTAGTTGTTCATAAATATTGAAAATTCTCATTCAAAGGAAAACTACATACCATATACCATAATGGATTTAAGCCTTTAGCTAATCCTGGAATTTTTTCCCTTGATTATATTTGCCTCAACTAGCTCATCCATTCAGTCGAGTGAAGATTAACTATTTTTATCATATCAAAAGTGTAAATCTAATTGAATAGGCCAATTATCTCTTAGTAATATTCTAGCCAAGGCTTATCGGTCTCCAAAAGCTTTGATGGTTGCCTCACCTACCCCACAAGTAGTGAATAAACCTCAATCTAAACTATGTATCCTACCTTGACCACTTAGCATAATTTATATTAGGGTTCTCCCTCTACTATCATATAAAGGACAAAGATATAACTACTTGATTAACTTAATTCCTCCAAAAGAAAGACATGTATTTAGGCCAAAATCTAAGGATCATATGGTCTCTCAACCTTTGCTAGTCCCTTTAATTCCTCCAAAAAGGAAGAAAAAGGACCAATGCTAAGGAACACCTCAATTACCTCTTTACAAAATGAAGCCCATGCAAGAAGGAATAGAAGTGTAAAAGAGAATAAAATAAGATGTCATGTTATGGCTCATCCACTTGTTGAAGATAATTTACCTAATGATCATCCATTCACCTGACCAAATTCCAATAAAATTCCTCCCACCCATTTATCCTCATCATCACCTAACTCAACTTTACCACCCTCACCAAACCATGAAGCTGAGACTTACTTATCCCAACCAAAGAAAAGAATAAAATATGATCATACGAGTGATGGTGCTTGCAATCATGTTGATAGCACTAACACACAACCTATTGCACAATACATTTAGACAACAAAGTAGTAAATAAGATGGAAGAAAAAGAACATAAAAACATCTATTATGTTTAAAAAAATCAATGGATATAGATGAGAGCAACTGTGAGGTCCTCCAAATGAGAGTGGCCTACCATGTGTTGAATCTGACGCCTCTCCTTGTATCACACTTGCTATAACTCCTTCACATTTTTGTTCACCTTCCATTTATGTTAAGAAAGATTGGGATGCAAATGATTTTCTATAGATTGGCTCACATGTGTGGTACCATTGTGCCTTTGTGTGTTTTTCTTACATGTAATGTGATCTCCCCATAATGTGCATCCTAGCATGTATTGGTGTTTGTTAGTTTTCTTTGGATGAACCTTATTGTTCTTATTGACACAAGGACACAAAGAAAATGACCCTGTTGTGGCATTCATCTATTTGTATCTTCATTCATCTTTATGTCTTGAACATATTTACTTTGTTCCTTTTGGGAACAATACAAAGTGTTGAAACATTTAGGTCTCTTCCATGACCCAAAATCATTTTATGTTTTCTTTATGTGTCATTCCTCCCTTTTGTTCATATTTAAAAAACAAGCATTTGGGGAATGATTTCAATTCTAAGCAAGATAATATTATTTATTATCCCTCATCTATACTGACCCTAGATATGTGGATCCCTTATTTGTTCTCTTTGTTTTATTGTTTATGTAGTTTTGTTTTGGGGGAAATCCCTTGTAATGATTTAGCTCTCTTGGGAATATATCATTTGGCATAGGGTTTTCCAATAAGCTCTCATGCCTTGTTGTTTTGCAAATATCATTTTATTTTACCTTAAAGGTAATTGCTCTTAGTTGATGTTATCAATTACTTTAAGGTGGGGCCATATAATACATTATGTGCTTCACTTTGTTTCACACTAATTGGAACTTTGTGATGCATTTTTGGCATATTGATCATATTTTTTAGTGCCTTATCAAAATTATTTAGCGTATAATTCCTAGTATAGTTAACATGATAACTCACCTAGTGAATAAAGAACTTCACTAGCCCTTGTATGTATTCAATTGCTAGCTTTTTGTAAAAATATAGTTAGTGAATATCAAACTTCACTAGCCTTATGTTGTCTCTTATCAAGATCACCTAATGAATACCAAACTTCACTAGCCTGTGATGCCTTTTATATACTCATGGTTATCCAGTAAATATCAAACTTTGCTAGCCTATGATATTTGGATATCTTGGGTATGGATTCTAGTATCTGTGGATCTTGTTAGTTTGTGATGTCATACCCCTTTTTGCATGTTTGCATCATTTTTACATCATTTTTGCATCATTTCTACATTGTGTATGTATTGAGTTTATATTGTGTATGCATCGTGTTTGCATTGTTCTAGCACTTTGTTTGCATATTTGTTTTGCATTATGTTTGTGTATATTTTTATTTGTGTCTTCATTGTGTATTCTTGGTGTTTGATCATTATTTACATTGTATCTTATGTATGTATGTATATATTTCTTGGTCTTCTAAATGTTACGTAGTAAGATCTTGACCTTGGGGACTAGCACATCCCCTAGAGTTAGTGGCAACTTACTTCTTCAGTGTCTTGATAAATGAACCCATTTAGATTCTCATTACTTTAGTGTGATCATGAGCATAAGTTCACTCTCACTAGAGTCAAGGCTAAATGTATTGTCATAAATTATCAACCCCAACGATTTCACATTATGTTTGGCTCCCATTTGGATGCATGGACCTAATTGTGTTAATTATTTGCTCATTTTAATTTTTTTTCTTAGGAAATCAAATTAAAATTGGAATTTCATATTAAATATTAATTTAATGATATCAAATACCCCAAAATAGGTCTAGTATAGGGTACCCATGCCCTTGACCAACCTATTTTGGCCCAAATTTAATTTTTTTTATTGTAATAATTTTTAGATTTATAAATTCAAATTTATTTGTTAGGTTTTTTACAATTAATTTTGTGAGAAAAATAAATAAACATAAATAAAAGTAGTTTTTATCATTTTAAATCTAAGAAAAGTCTAGCAATTAAATTCAAAAAATTGAGCATCCTAAAAGTAGTCAAGGGTAGATTTAAAAGAATTATTAGAACATTATTTTAGTGAAGCATTGTATTAGCAATGTATCAAGTTTTCAAGTAAGATCATTCATGCTTTATGTTCATGTGTTTTGTGAGTACTAACACTTATAGGACCTTCAATCAATCAAATTTTCTTTGCATGAGATTAGTATCATGACTTCAGTCCATCATAAACTTAGATCTAAAATGGTGAGTTGCAATACTTGTCAATTTATCACTTGTTTTATCCATTTTTCCTCTATTTGACCTAGGGTAAGCACTCTTCACATAATCATAGCTATTATGGAGTCCACTTCTCCTGATTTACATGAGTGTAATCGACATCACAGGCAGCAGAGGGTAAACGGTAGCAACAGTGGTCAACGGCAGCAGTATAGGTGTGCTTCACAGGTGGGCATTGTGTGCGTGGTAGGTCCTGAGGGCTGCAGGCTTGGTTTCTGGGTTTTCTTTTGGCCTTTTGCTCCTTGTCCCTTTCCTAATGGAAAAGTTTCAACGGCATCAGAACAAGTGTGCCCTACCCACCTTGTCTTTGCTCTATCTCTTGTATATCTTTTCTGCCCAAATTTCAACTTGTTGCTGAATGATTTTTCAACCAAACCTGCCAAGATTAAAAAGCACATATCCAGAATAAAAATAACACAGGGATATGGCCATAAATGAATTGCATACTAATAAAACTCCATTTTACCCGAAATAAGTTGAGTTTGGAATCTACCTAACATTGGTTATAGCAGAAAAGGCCATGATTATTAAATCTTCTATCAAAGTCAGCATAGATTTATGCCTTGATGCGTCAAAAGATAATTTTATAACAGGTTGACTTCTTCTAATAAGGATCGAGTTTGAGATAAACTGTGAAGTCATCCTTATCGGTATAAGAGGACACTATCTTAGCCCCTGCCTTCACACAGTTTTACTCTGGATTATGTGCATTACGTCCTTCATTAAGTTAATGAATTGCAATTGTTTTTAACTTCTTTAAATGTCTATGAGATACCAGCCTTCATTATCAAATACCTTTAGATAACTGTGCATGCATAATCACCAAATAGCAAATTAACTATATGTTTTCGGAATAGCAAAGTAGAATGAATATTTTCTTTTATACAGGTCTCCGTTTCTCTAATAAGTGATTTTTTTTTATGCAGAACAGTTTTTAGTTCCTCTACATTGTTTGTGGTGATGATTCAAAGATAGTGTTAGGTATTTTTCCTTTTGTGAAGGCGTATTCTTGGAATCCTGTGAGCCTTTTGAGAATTTTCAAATTGAGAAACCCTTAAATTGATTGCATTTAATGTAGTATAGAAAGTTAGAAACCTTTAAGGGCGGGTAAGATATAGCTATTTAGATGGTCATTGCAACATGAAGCATATGGAGAACGAGAGGATTAGCATGTCACTCAATACTTGGATTAAACATGGGTTAATAGGTGGAAAGGTAAGCCTTTATTGCATTTGATTGATCAATTTATTTTTATTTAATCATTTCGTTATCTTCTCCATAATACCAAAGCCTATATTTTGTTGTCTATGATCTGTTTATCTTCCATGTCATATATATTTTGATTGATTGTAATGTAATATCCTAAGGGGTTCTCTGTACCTTCCAATTGATGCATGTTTAGGATTGAGCTCGATTTCATTGTTGCCATCCACTTCATCAATTTCTTTTACCAAGAATCTATTTATCTCTCATCATTTCATAGTTCATTTTTCAAAAATGAATCTTCTACAGAATCATATACAAGACTTCTCTTTGCCATTATTCTATTCAGTTCATATCAAAAGAAAATAAGTAATAATGTCAAGAAATATAGTGATGTAATTGAGAATATCAGAAATTTAAAAAGATATCTTACAAGAGGGAAGAAGTTAGGAATGTTATTGATATTCTATATGGAGATACTTTATGTACACTGCTTGATAAATGAGAAAGAAGCAATCCCCATGTGTGTGTACCAAATGGAATTAATGACCAACTCTTAATCCATTCAACCTTTCGAGTTCTGTTTTGTGTACAGAGTTAGCTGCAACTATTGTAAATTGTGAAATTAAAACTTGTCACCGTATTGATGTTTGGAGTTCTAATTTGTTTGAGGAGTTCTATATTTTGTCTTTTAGCTCATCAATATTTATAGTCATGAGCGGTAGTGTCATCATCTTAGAATGTAACCACTGACCAAGTTGATTCCTGTTGTTTGTGAAACACGCATTGTTGGACCCATTTGCTCATTCTTAAGCAGAGTCTTGTGTATACCAATTTGACATGGTATAGTATAAATAGATGGAGCATGCTCAACCTTTAAAATTTTAGGAATGCAAAGATTGATTGAGTTATATTGTTATTACACTCATAAGTTTTATTTAATTATGAACTTAAATTCATATATTCAATTCATAACACAACCTTTAGGTGTCATCCTTTATGCAATTTCATAACCATTATAGATTCCAAACAGTGATTGAAATTTCCTTCTCTAAAGAAATGGAGTTAGATCCAATGTTTTTTTATGTTGAATTGGACATCCAAGACTTTTGTGGTTATGGTTGTTAATTACATGAATATAATTTTTCATTAGCAATACCTTTAGAGTTACTAATTATCCTAGAAATAGAAGTCAAGTGGAGTTTTACTAGTATGCAATATCAATTGTCAAGAGAACTAATACGGTTCTAGCACTCCTTAGGAACAAGAGGTTATTGACTATTAATAAAGTTAATAATCTTTTCCCTATTCATTCATATTTCAAAAGATTTAAGTAATGAATTCTTTAATTTGTTAGACTTACTTGTGTACAATTAGTAGTATTAAATAGATACCAATTGTTTCTATTGAATGGTTATCACTAGGTTACTTCATTTATCAAATTTTATTGAATCTTTTCCCTTTGATATTCATTGATCACTGCTACATAGAGCGGGGGGTGTTACAAAGCTCCTCTTTTGTTGTCCATGAAATGGACTTTTGTTAGAGATTTGAGTATTATCTAGTTAGAAGTAGAATGTTTTTGTTGATGAATCCTGGCACCCTAGGACAATGGTTGACTCCCATTGTTCAAATCACCCTTTGATTTCATATTTGAGAGCTGATCTTTCCACCTTGATAAATCACTCTTCTTTCATAAGTTCTTGCCAGAAAAAAATTGCTACATTCAGTATGGAATAGTAGAAAAGTAGATGTTACTTTTATAGTGTGCAAGAAACATCTTTATCATGCAAAGAACAATAGAATATGATGCTAGAAGAAAGAAAATACTTAACACAATAATCCCCTACAACTGAGAGGTACATTAATCCTATCACCCAATCTAAGATCAACAATGTCATGATTGGTACTCAGCATACATACTCCACATATTTTGGAACGAGGAATTGGCACATTAAAGCTCAAATATATTTATTTTTAACCAAAAAAAAAAATTCTCATTCCATGGAAAACATCATCAACACAAACATATATGCCCATTTAAATATTTTGATTTCTAAGAGCCAAAGTGATATGACCTAGTGGCAAAGTGATATCACATGTAAGTTCTCAAAAATTAGTTAACCTATAGAAAACAATCTTACCAACAATGTAAGAAGGTTGCAGGATCCATCCATCACTGTTATACTTAACAGGTCCTTGTGTTGCTCCTCTGCAAAATAACCCGGACATTGGTTGCAACAAAAGATTCAAGGTCTACCTCTGAGAAAACTACCTTCCACGTTCTTCATTGTTAATGCTCTTTCCACTATACATTGTTAAAACCACAGTCATCTTTGAATGTTGTTCATTGTCTCTCTTCATGCATACTTTCGCTTGTACTCTGCCTCCCATAAATTTAGAACACTGCCCCTCTGTTGATTTCCTTGACTGTCCACTATAGTGTGACTTTCCTTTGCCACTGTGTATTATCTTGGGGACTGACTTGTAACCATTTGAAACGACACTCCATTATTAAATACTTTGGTGTCTCACCATTGAAGTGACTGAGCTTCACTAAATAAGAATTTCCCTTTACAAACACCTATAAGGTAACTATGACATGTATGAAGACTGTCCCCTTGACATTTTGTATACTTTTATCACTGTCACTTGAACCTTTATCCTTTGCCTCTCTGCTTTTAGACTCCAACTGATGTCCCTATCTTATACTTGACCTCTAGTTATCTTCTTCATGGCATGACTGTTTGAGATGACCACCTTTAACTGCTTGTCTTTATTGATATTGGATTTTGTATGGAAAAATGGCAAAGAAAACTATGTATTGAAATGAAACACCTTTGGACAACAATATGCAGTTCACACAGTTTGTCAAATATGCATTGAAATGAAACCTTCACTTCCTTGAAGGCAAGGAATGCAGGGATCACTATTGGTTAAGTTTTGTTCAAATCTATGTTTTAGCTCTAAGTTACTGATTCGTTTTTGGATTCGGGTACGAGTACAAGAATCTGATATGGGATTCGGTAAATTTTTTTTTTGGGGTTGAGTATGTTTTGGGTACATTAATACAAAAAACATATAAAAATAAGAAATATATTCATATTTGCAATAGTAATTAAGTTCAGAATACACCACCACTTTATACTCAAATGTCATGATATAGAATTATAAATTAAAGTTCAAGAATCAAAATTCAAACATAAAAATGTCAAGTGTTTACAATCAGCCATTAATAATTATTGGTCATTGATCAATTTGAATCATATGCGTCATCAAAAAAATTAGCATCATTAGATGCTACATTTTCTGTAGAACCACAAATAGCATCAATGACACTCACACAAGCACTGACACTACCACTCTCATGCTCAGTAGTTGCTTCAGGCTCATAGTCATCATCAATATCAAGTGCAACTAAGTAACTTGTGGAAGCATCCAAGTCAAGATGCTCTGGCTCAATATCCCACCTCCTTGTGTCTCCTTCTTTGTAAGAACTTTGCTTGTGTGTTTCTACGATTTGTTTTTCTAAGAATGACTCCCATTTAAAACCTAATTGTCAGATTTTGATTACTTTTCAATTCCCTAAAATTAGTTTGCAGTCAATAAATATTTTTAGTACATAAATTTCCTACTCTCTCCCAAGAAAACACACTTTTATTAGAAAAAAATGTTCGATTATTCACAGTCACGCAGGATGCCTTCAAGCACATAGTAAGAGACTACAGTCTAGGCTTCTCTATCCCAAGTTTCGAATTGCATTTTGAAACATTTTCTATATTCAAAGAAAAAACAAATAATCTAATGAATAGAAGTAGCACCAATATGCATTTTAATAATAAAAAGAAAATTAGTAATGGCAACTGCAGGGATGCATTTTAATAATAAAAATAGTTGAATTTATAAACCATTTAATAGCATATTCAAACTATGAAATACCAAACCAGAAGAAAATTTATTTCTTCACTAAAAAATTAATAAAAAAATGCAAAAAATGTCACTTTTTCCACGGCCTGGGCGTTCAAGCAACCAGATTTGGTCTGGGTTTGAATCAGATTCAGCTTGGGCGTATCCACAGAGCACTTTTCGTACCCTTCCTGTATCCACAGATAAAAAATCATATCATGTATGAATCTGTATCGAATCCGTATCATATACCGAATTTGTTTCAAATTGTATCGTATCCGAGGGCTTCTAGGGATGAATCAGTAACTTAGCTTTATCTCCTCTTATTTTTTTAAAAAGCTTTGTCCTAAGCTTTTGATTGAACAAGTTTCAAGGTTTTTTCATTCTTGCAAAGTGATAGCTTCAGGTTTTGGGATGTATTCATTTCGAGCTAGGGTTTTAGAGGGTTGCGTGGGAAAGTCTCTGAACCATACACTGAAACCTCTGAAAAAACCCTTGGTATTGTCATTATAGAAACCTTTTTTCACTTATTAGTTATTTCCTAAGATCTGCAAGCAAAGAAAGATTAGATGAAGAGTATCTAAGCATAGGTAGTAGGTTTGAGATGATGAGAAGGGTAGACGATAGTCATAGTCAAGTAACAAGCATGGCAATGAAGGAAATACAATAAAAAGTTCAAAGGACATTCAAGAGTATATGGTTCTTGATTAGGGACAGTCTCAGGCAAGTTTCAAGAGGACAATATTTATCAAAATAATGTTTTAGACCTTGAAACTTGAAGTGACATTCAAGAGTATATGGTCCATGGGAATCAACGAAGATTAAGGAGAAGGTCTGTTATATTTGACCCCTTTTATTTTCATCTTCTCCATCAGAATGAATTCTTGTAGTTTTCATTGTGAGATGTGCATATAGAAACTACGATCTTATGACCCAGCAAATGGGTATTTGGAGAGATGATGGGTTTTGAAGTTCAGTGTGAAAAGCACCTTCCTCATGAGTATGTGGTAGTAATTGTTGTAACAAATTTGAAAGAGCTCTAACTAGAGCAAGAAGCCTTGTTCTTGCTTCAGATCCTATTTGAGAATGAGAGGGATTTTCTTGGCATATTACTGAGGTGTTGAAGTAGCAACGTTCCCTAAAGAAAGATGTGCTTAGACAGAGGGTTTTTTTTTTTATGAAGTAACATGATCTACCATTAGGAATTCTATGTAATTACCAAGAGATATTGACATGAGTCTTGTACATGCTTGTCATTTGTGTAGGAAATGGAGAGGTTTGTTCCTCAGAAGTATTGACTATATGGGATCTCAGACAAATGCATATGCCCTAATCAATATGCCTTTGCTAGTGTTCTTGTTGCTTGTCCCTCTCTACAATCTTGAGAATGTTGCAAGATGGTCCATGATCACATTATGAGGACAAGGTTTAACTCTAATTTTTCTGATCAGAATTCCCTTGCTTATTCATATAGTAAACATGGTAGTTCATGTGCCAGTTTATCAGACCTTAAAACAATTAAAAGAATACAGTAGCAAAGGTTGAGAGTAAGATTGCATTCATAGGCATGCATAAATGACACAAGAATGCAATCACCTTAAAAGGCTAAGATATCATGGAGAATGATTTGCTGATTGTAACTATTCTCAAAAAGCAGAGCTCAAGAACTTAATGAAGTCACTGTAGTTTTGACAGTCATGACCTCATTGAAAAGGACTGCAGTCATGATGGTGGAATCTTAAATGACTGTTAGTTGAAAAAAGTGCACATATTCTTCCCTGGATAGAGATAGATCCCAAAATGAATTGTGTGTAAAGACCATTGACAGACCTTATGCATTAAACCAAATGGTTTGTGTGAAGGTGGTTTGTGAGAGCAGTGAACCAACATGATGAAGGGATTATATATTGATATATTTGTTTCTGCAATAAGCTTGTTACCTTGTTCTTGCTAAAATAGTTACAAAAGTTATGGAGAGAATGGAGGATGCAGAGGATAACAATGTAATTCTTAACAAGACTGTACTTGCACAAATAGAGAGTATGGTGGGCTTATTGAAGAGAAGATGACTATCATAAAGAATGGTAACAAGGTTAATTGACAACTATTAATGAAGAGACAATCCTTAAGGCTGAAAAAATGAGAAATTTTCAAAAGGAAAGACACAAATCTGTCACAAGGAGAGAAAGGAAGGTTCTACTAAAGGGTCAGTTATTAAGGAATGTGTTTAAAAACCTTGACTATCATCAGCATACATGAAACAGAGTGAACATTCCTGTGAAGAGAAGGTAGTGACAGTAATATGTATGACAGTGGTGAGACTATAATGAAGGAGCTGGTATTGATACTAAGATACAAAGCAAAGTAGAGACAAAAGCATGAGTAAAGGATTGTGACCTTCAAGCAAGCTCATAGGATAGATAAATGAAGATCACAGTCAATGATAAGAACATAGTCCACATGACTAAGGAAAAAGCAGTGAATAGCCACCACAATGAAGAAAGGACAATCACATTTATTTGTACAAACAGAAAAATGCAAGTGGCAGTTCCAAGAGGATAATGAATAAGGTTGCAAATAATGCATTTAAACCCTAGAATGTTTCTCTTGTAGATTTTTGATCACTGAAATGTAGTCACAGAGTTTTATTTCTGTTTTTTAGTGTCATCATGGAGTCTTATGAAAAGGCAGTTTAGAGATTTCAAATGCATCTCTTTGGTTGCAAATCTTCACAGTCAATGAGCAGCAAATCTTCACAGTTAAAGGGAAGCAAATTTCACAGTCAATGATTAGAAAAATGATGGGAGTTAAGAGCATCAAATAATGACAAGGATCAGCAAGTTATATCAGAAAAATGCAGCCCCTTTAATAAATAAAAGTGCAGCTCCCTTTATGAATAAAGGACAGAAAATACAGTCAAGAAAGTTGCAGCAATAATGGTGTGAAAAGAGCAAAAAAATGATTGTGAAAAGAGCAGAAAATTGATTGTTAAAAGAGAAAAAAAAATGTTGACAAAAGCTTGATTAAGGAATGAACTATGAGAGTGTTAGAAGCAGCAAATAATCAGAAAATGAGCAGCAAAAAGGTGCAGCAATTGTGGACCAAAAAGTGCAGAACATCATAGCAAAAAGGTGCAGAAAATCATTGATAATAAGAGCAGCAATATCTCATGTTAAAGAGTGTCAATATCATGTTAGAAAGAGCAGCATTACCTCTTCGTTAGAATGAGCAGCAATAATGAGTAAGAGGACTGATTTTTCAAAAGATGACAGTCATGGATAGTCCACCATGCTAGAAAATGGTAAAAGACATTGATCATAGTCATTAGACAAGAAAATGCCTAAGGACAGTCAATTAGCAACATCAAGGGTAATGATTTTGACATTGATTGCAAGAGGAAAAGGAAGAGTTTGTAGGTCTGTGAGGATAGCCAAGGCACAAGAAATTAACAGCCATATACATTATTGCACTAAGATCTTCATGAATTGTTCTTCATCTTGTGGCACAATAGTTTTTTATGCAAATAGTTGCTTATGGGAGAATTTGTTTGAAACGTTTTTATGTAGTGACCTTTATGCTCTATACATAGGATTACTTCAACTAATTGCTTGATATTGGCACCAGGATAACTATGCAATTCAAAGCTTTGAGCGTGGAAATTCAGCCCAGAATGGTGGTGCTTTTGAATGGGAAATTGTGTCGATATGTCTGTGTGTTTTGAATGGACTAACTATTAACCATGGCTTCAAAACTTTAGTAGCAACAGTCATTAAATTTCTATTTTGTTTATGCTTATTTGTCTTCTTGAACCTAATGTGTAGGTTGAGGTGTTAGGAGGAAGGGGAAAGCCATCTACAATTGTTGACAAAGATGAAGGCTTAGGGAAGGTTGGGCTTCTTAAGATGTATATAGTTTGTCATGAGATAATTTATGCAAATGACTTATCAAAAAACAAAATATATATTGAATGGATTGATTAAATTACATCTAAATCAGATTTCTTTGTATTCTTAATTTCTTTGGTGCTAGTTTGATGTTGCAAAGCTAAGGAAACTTAGACCAGCTTTTAAAGAAGTTGGAAGTGTGACTGCTGGCAATGCTTCAACTATTAGGTCGGTTATCTCTCTCTCACTCTCTCTAATGTATTTTTTATCCTCTATTTTATCTGCAATTTCTTATTATGTACACATACAGATTTAACCAACTTCTCAATTTCTACTTTGTAAATTTGTATGATGAGTCTTAATTTATTAGCTTGGCTACCAAAGAGTTAATTTTATTTCCCATGCATTTCTTCTTTAGTATTGCTGGTATGGTAACCTCTATTTTCTCAACCATTTTTTGTCATGATTTCTACTGAACATCTAATTCTTCTAAATTTTTTATCATTGTTTTACTTTTCATGAAGAAACAACAAGATTGTTATAGTGACAAGGGTCATAAAGCTACAAATTGTGGAACCTTGTAATGTAAATATATAGCACAAAATAGATAAAATTAGAATGATTATGAATATTCTAATTTGGAGGGTCTAAATTTGATGGTAAAGCTACAAATTATGGCACCATGTAATGTACATATATAGCACAAAATGAAGTAGTGAATTGCTATGCTAGTATGTTGTAAAAAATTCTATGGTTTGACCAAAAAATCAATGAAAATTTCACTCAAGCATTGTACTTAGATTGGATTCCTTGGGAGTTCTTGTATTCTTTGAATCCATTTTTCAACTTATTCCACTACCACAAGATGTTATCAACCTCTAAAGTTAAAGAAGAATGGTGCTCTTGAAGAGTAATAGTGAAGCAAGCTGTAAAGAATGCACTTGCAATTAAATAATTAATCGCCTATAATTTATATCTATTTTCATCCAGCTATCATCAGTGTAATGAGAACAATTCGATTCATAGTTAATATAGATTTGTATTGCTAATATTTAAAATGGGAAAATTATAATTTGATGCAACAAAGATTACTGATTAATACCATTAGATTTGTGCTAACGATTCCTGGATGAACAACAATCACTCCTAGCTGCGTATTTGATGGAAGCTTTCTTGGAAAAATTTCCAAGAACATCAACTACAAGAAATACTCAAAAATATTATAGGGTGTATGAATTCTACTTAGTAGGACTAATTTTTTTTATGGTTTCTTTGGGAATAATTCAACTTTTAATGGGTTCTTTCACAATCATCAAATTTAAAACAAACAAATGACTTTGACATATTTATCTCTTGGATCACAACGTTAAGTTCTATATTGGATTTGGGACCTTCAATGTATCTTCATATATTATAAATGCTTTGCATATGCTTTAAAATGCTTTATTTATTCTATCTAAAATGGCGTAACTAAAGCACCTAGTCTATACTTCCATAGTTTTGCATGCATATCTGTCATATGGGTATCAATATCCAATTTCAAAACTTTCTATCTTGTTTGAGGTAGAATGTTGAATATATTATGTGAATCCTATGACCATTGCATTTCACGCGTGTTGGTTCCCAAATCAACAGATGCAATGAGTCCTAAAGAGTACCCACTCTCTCATATTCAGACTTGTAAATTTTAAAGATCAAATTATATGCACAAAAAGTTAATTCAAAATCAAACAATAACACAGCAGATACCTTGGGAAAACCCTCCTCTTGAGGGAGAAAAACCCAGCAACAAAGATCACACTTATATATATAAATTTCAACAACAAATCTCTTTACAATGAGGCCAATTACAAGGCCATCCTTCAACACCTAACACATATGCAATGACTAATAATAATCTGCACTTCTTTGATAACTAATTTTTCCCTTGTATAGATTCACAACCCACTTTTAAGGAAATTCACACTTGACTGAAATAATTTGAACTTGATAATGACAGAATGATAAGTGATCTCCTATATATACAATTTGAAGAGGCACCACTTTCTATAAAGCAAGTCGTCCAAGTAAAGAATATATATCTCAAAATAAATGAGACCAATCAATGATAAGTCGTCCTCATGTGAAGTCGCGCCAATGATGAAGGAAGGTTGGCCTTGGATGAAGACATGTCTCTTTATCTCTTTAATAAATTTGAGCCATACATATAAATTAAATAGCCTTATGGCTATCATTTAATTTATCAAGCTGGAGTATTCAATCGAAGTTGTATGTTATCATTAACACTCCCTCTCAGCTAGAGAGAAGACTTCCAGCTACTAAAAAAAAATCACCTCCACATGATGCTCATCACATTGGCTACAATTAGATGTGAAAGAGAATAATATCACCTCAACATGATATTAGATATCGCCTCAATACGATATCAACCATAATGGCTACAACCATACTATGGTAAGTACAAGTGTTCATCACTTGCGTGATGTTGTCACCTCAACGTGACTTTCACCATGACTCTCTTAGAGGGTGAAACACAA
This sequence comes from Sequoia sempervirens, assembly GCA_007258455.2. NCBI lineage: Eukaryota > Viridiplantae > Streptophyta > Pinopsida > Cupressales > Cupressaceae > Sequoia > Sequoia sempervirens. The sequence continues at coordinate 127,014,299 of VDFB02047230.1, read as the reverse complement.
GTACAACATATGTCATGGAGTCTCACACATGACATCCACCATGACTCAACTCAGAGGGTGGAAACAAGGGCTTTCACCTCAAATTCCTCCATCTCAGAGGAAAATGCAATAACAAAGGCTCGCACTTCAAATTCCTCTGTCTCAGAGGAAAATGCCTTAACAAGGGATTTCACCTCGAACTTCTCTCACAGAGAAGAACTCATTCAACAAGGTTCATTGATATTGAGACTCTTACTCAGTCAAGGCTGGATTCTCCACCATACCAAGCTTGTCTCGAAAGTACACAAACTTTATCCTGGTGAGAGGCTTGGTGAGAATATTTGTTGTCTGCTCATCAGTGCTGATGTACCTGAACTGTACAACCTTCTGCAGTACCATATCTCTCATGTAGTGGTACTTGATCTCAACGTGCTTGGTTCTGTCATGAAACACATGATTGAAAGAAAGCTTCACATAACTTTGATTATCACAATGAATGATAGTAGGCTCCATTGATTGTCCAAACAATCCTGCAAGGAGCTTACGAAGCCACACTGCTTCGCGAGTTGCTAAACAAGCTGCAATATACTTTGCCTTTGATGTACTCAATGCTATAGATGACTGCTTCCTGCTGCACCAGAAAATCATAGCTGAACCCAAACTGAAGCAACAACCAGAGGTGCTCTTCTGATCTGTGACACAACCCGCCCAATCAAAATTAGTGAAACCATTTAACTCCAAGTCTGCATCTGAAGAATACCTCAACCCATATCCAACTGTGCCACGCAAGTATCTCAGGATATGTTTAGCCACAACAAGATGTATCTGTCTTAGATCACACATAAACTAGCTAAGTGCACTCACTATATAGCAAATGTCAGGTCTAGTGTTAACTAGATACATCAAAGATCCAATTAGCTGTCTGTACAAGGTAGGATCCACCAAGTCTGAATTAGCTGCAGCCTCCTTCAACTTATGTAAGTTGGTCTCCATAGGTGTGGACATGGATTTGCAATCCATCATGCCAAATCTCTTAAGTATATCAATGGTGTACTTTCCTTGATTTAGAATCATCTCATCTAGTTTCTGCCAAACTTCTAATCCAACAAAGTAATGCATGAGCCCAAGGTCCTTCATCTCAAATTCTGAAGTCAACTCCTTCTTACACTCAAGAATCAGGTGATCCTCTCCAGTTAGGATTAGATCGTCAACGTATAAAACCAAAATTAATGCATCACCATTGATTACCTTGAAGTAGAGATTTGAATTAGCATCATTCTTCAAGAAGCCCAAACTTGACAGGTACCGATCAATCCTTTCGTACCATGCACGAGGAGCCTGCTTAAGACCATACAAGGCCTTCTTCAGCTTGCAAACATGTGACTCCTTCCCATGAACCTCAAATCCATCAGGTTGCTCTATATAAACCTCTTCCTCAATTACTCCATTGAGAAAAGTTGTCTTTACATCCATTTGGTGAATCTTCCATCCTATAGATGCAGCAATAGCAATGATGGTTCTGACTGAAGTGTAGCGAGCAACATGAGCAAATGTTTCTTCATAATCAACTCCCTCTTTCTGAGAAAACCCGCGAGCCACAAATCTTGCCTTGTACTTCTCAATGCTTCCATCTGCAACATGCTTAAGGGTGAAGCCACAATAGTGGTTTACAATTTGATGGAGGAAGGAAAACTAAGAAAAAATGGCCCCATGGCAAAAAATTGGTTTTAGGGGTTCGAATGAACCTACAAGTTCGACCGAACCATAAAGTGGTTCGATCGAACTAGGGTTCGACCGAACCCATCAATCATAGGGCCCACATTTCTCACCCAAAAAACAAAAGGGAAAATGCATATTGAGGGGGTTCGAATGAACCCTGGTTCGCTAGAACCCCCCTAGTTCTAGCGAACCCCCCTTTTCCCTAATTTTTGACTTTGTTCACACAAAAAACCTATTTTTTATGTTTTTTCGACGCTCAGTTGAGGATGAAAATGGGGGAATCTTCACAAACCCAATTGTATTCAGGTAGTCCTCAAAATGAGCTATCCAATGAATATAATTTTAATATGTTTTGGTTTTATTATGTATTTGTTTTTTTAGTTTTATTAAACATAGGTTTTTCGTTGAAAATAAAGGTCTCTATTCTGCACATGTGGAAAAATAGCAGATGATCAAAAAAAAATTGAAAAAAGGAGTGCACCAGATATTGAAGTCCTTGATCCAACAAAAATAATAATTGAGTTTCGATATATACAAAAAAGTTACGCATTATACGGTCGCGCTATGTCTGAATTGTCATTGGTTTGACTTGAAACTTGATTAAAGAAAAAATATTCAATAAAAAATATCTAACCAAGTGCAAGCACTAGATATCGGAGTTACAAATCTAAATTCGAAAGAATTAGAATTTTATCCTTCATGGAAAAAAAGTTATGCATTATACGGTGTGCGTCACTTTTTAAAAATGTTGTTTTTGATAAAACCAGTTTTGTGGGAGATGGAAAAAGAAGTGCAATTTGATTCCAAAAATTTTGAAAAAATATTTTTAGAATCTACAGACAAAATGTGATGAGACTCTAGTTTGCATCATCTTCAAATTCCTCACAGTTTAGCCGCTATAGGCATCCGAATGTGAAGATTTAGTTAAAAATAAAAATTCCAGTGTCCAGTTTAGCCAAAAATTGTAAACCACTATTATGGGATCACCCTTAATCTTGAATAGCCATTTAGAAGATACTACAGACTTGCCTTTCGGTCTAAGAACAATGTCCCAAACATCATTCTTAAGGATTGACTGATACTCCTCTATCATAACATCTTTCCAAACCTGATGACAAGATGCTTCCTCAACACAGGTAGGTTCAGATTCTATAATCTGACTCATCAAGGCAACATAACTGGAGAACTTATGTGGCCTTTTTCTTTCTCTGAATGTGCCTCTAGGAGCTGCAAAACTTTCAGCTTCTTGCATAGTACGCTTAGCCCATAGACGTCTCTTTCTCCTAATAACAATGTCAGTAGGCCCATCAATAGGTTCCAAGGGTTCAACATGATCAATATCTTCTTTTGGTTCTGAAGTCTCCCTCTGAATCTCAGGAATATGGTCAACTTCCATATCCTAAGGAGAATCTTCATTATCAATCTCCATATGAATCCCCCTAGATCTCCTGAATGCAACATCTTCCTCGAATGTGACATCCCTACTGATCTCGATCAACTTTTGACTTGGAATGTATATTCTGTAGGATTTTGATGTCTCACTGTAGCCCACAAATATTCCCTTCTTTCCAGAAGGCTCCAACTTGGTTCTCTTTTCCTTGGGAACATGAATATAGACAGGACATCCAAAGATCTTCAAGTGACTGACTTCAGGCTTCTTTCCTGTAAAGGCTTCTTCTGGAGTCATATTCTCCAAGATCTTATGAGGACTTCTGTTCTGAACATATACAACTATCCTGGAAGCTTATGCCCACAAGAAGGTTTGCGAATCTTGATCATGAATCATGGCCTTTGCTGCTTCCATGATTGTCCTGTTCTTTCTTTCTTCAACACCATTTTGTTGAGGATTATAGGGAACACAAAACTCCCTCTTAATCCCTGCATCAATACAAAAATTTTGAAAACTACCAGAGGTGTATTCTCCACCATTGTCAAATCTGAGGACCTTAATTCTTTTACCAGAAAGATTTTCTACCAAAGCTTTAAACTCTTTAAACCCATCCAACACTTCCTCAGATTCTCTAGATTTCAAAAAATAAATCCAAGTCTTCCTAGAGTGGTCATCAATAAAAAAAACATAATACAAGAATCCACTCGAAGACGAAACATACATGGGACCACATGAATTAGAATGAATAAGGTCTAAAATACACTTAGATCTATTTTCTCTACTATGAAAAGGGGCTTTTATATTCTTACCCAATGTGCAGCCCTTGCAAGTACCTTTGTGCTCCTGGTTGAACTTCGGAAGGCCCGTCACCATTTTCTCCATGATAGGTAAGGCTCAGAAGTGTAAATGAGCCAATCTCTGATGCCAAAGATCACAAAGACTTGAAGAGTCATGAACCAAAGCTTGTAAAGAACGTGTGCAAACCTTGTAAAGGTTTTCATGTCTAACTCCAATTACTTGAGCATCCTTGAATCTAGAGTTCTCCATCCACACTAGAACTTTTCCTTTGGAGAAGGCAACTTGATATCCTTTATCTTCCAAAGCTGATATAGAAATAAGATTGCGCTTGATTCCAGGAACATAAAGAACATTACCCAATTGAAGTGATATGTCAAAATCCAAGTGAAGTGTAGAGGTCCCAATTCCTTTCACGGAATAGCTAGCATAATCTCCAATGATGACTTGTTCAGAAGACTCCTTTTCCACCAAACTTGATAAGTGCTCCTTGAAGCCGGTGATGTGTCGTGAAGCACCACTGTCGATTATCCAAGTGTTAGTGTTGAAAGGTACACTACTTGATAATGCCGGATAGAAAAAATATTCACTTGAATCCTTTTGAGGAGAGGCATCATCAACATCTGCAACAGTGACCTGTTGCTTAGGTCTAGTTGGACAATACTTGGCGAAGTGCCCAAACTTGTCACACCTAAAACATTGAATCTTGGACATATCCCTCTTCTTCTTAAATGGAGGTGCATCATCATTTCCCTTGTCTCGATTCCTCTTGAAGAATCCTTTCCTTCCATCTTTTCCTTTCTTCTTTGATGCATGGGAGGCGAGAACATGAATGTTTTCATTCTTTGAACTTTGACCAACGCCTCTTGCCACCAACCTTGATTCTTCTTGAATGCAATCAGATCTTAGGCAATCAAACTTAGCTAATTTTGATCTTGCACTAATTCCCAAGACAAAGGTAGACCATTGAGAGAAAGCATAGTTAGGTCTTTGTCATCAACCATATGCCCTATTGTCGAGAGCTGATCTCTCAAATCTGCAATCCTCATAAAGTATGCAATCACTGATTCACCTTTTGCCATCTTCACATGATGAAGTTGTTGCTTTAGTGCAAGTGCCTAGCTAGTATTGTCAATTTTGTACATCTCTTCTAATTTTTTGAACATATCTCTCGCTGTCTTCAACTTAGAGACGATAGGCACAATATGATCCTTAACGGAATCAACCAATATCTTCATTGCTTTAACATCTTTCTTCACCCATTGTAACTTCGCTTCTTCCTCCTCAAGTTAAGGAACACTCGACTCTACGAACTCACCCAAGTCATTTTCACGCAAGGTAAGCATGATCCTAAACCTCCATGATGTGAAGTTGGATGCACCCTTGAGTCTATCCTCGATCTTCAAACCGTTCACCATCTTGACTAATGTAGATAGATGAACAACTAGGGTATTGTTGATTAGAAATAATCTGATCACGATCCTCTCAAACCCATTCTGATACCATGTAAATTTTAAAGATCAAATTATATGCACATAAAATTGATCCAAAATCAGACAACACAACAGATACCTTGGGAAAACCCTCCTCTTGAGGGAGAGAAACCCAACAACAAAGATCACACTTATATATATAAATGTCAACAACAAATCTCTTTACAATGAGGCCAATTACAAGGCCATCCTTCAGCACCTAACATAGATGCAATGACTGATAATAATCTGCTCTTCTTTGATAACTAATTCTTCCCTTGTATAGATTTGCAACCTGCTCTTAAGGAAATTCGCACTTGACTGAAATAATTCAAACTTGATAATGACAAAATGATAAGTGATCTCCTATATATACAATTTGAAGAGGCACCACTTTCTATAAAGCAAGTCAGCCAAGTAAAGAATATATATCTCAAAATAAATGCAACCAATCAATGATAAGTTGTCCTCATGTGAAGTCGCGCCAATGATGAAGGTTGGCCTTGGATGAAGATGTGTCTCTTTATCTCTTTAATAAATTTGAGCCATACATATAAATTAAATAGCCTTATGGCTATCATTTAATTTATCAAGCTAGAGTATTCAATCGAAGCTGTATGTTATCATTAACAAGACTCAATGGGTTGATATGGCCAACGAACAAGAGAGTGAATAAAATACCCCTTTCTCCCCTGCACTTTAGGCTCTGTTAAACCTGGGAGGGTGATCCCAACAGTGTGCTTTCAGATACTTGTGTGCCAAAGTATCAAACACACAGTAAACATATATTTCTCCTTTAGATGCTTAATAGACACAATACTATAAAGGCTTGGATGACCTCTACAATAATGCCTAATTTAAACACGAGAGATGTAACTCATTAAACTCCTCCACAGACGATCTGAGATTGATATTTGATTTAAAAGATGATTAGCTGTTGTATTAACTAACACATGTAACATGAATGCACACTTAAATAAGTGTCTCATCCTTGGAATAGAGTCAACTCAAAAACATACATAATCTGATAACAATTTTCACACCTGATAGTATATGAAGCTCTGAAATGTTGCATTACAACATTTCAGCATTATGTCTTAACCTTTACTTCTTATTAGCATCCTAGCACTTAGTTCAATAGAAACTTACAACCATATTCAAATACCTAGATTAATTCTTTGAATTAATAAACAAGAATAGAGCCACACATCTATCTGAAATTAAGACAACCTTGATTGTATCATTCATAATCTGTAAAACCAGTACATAGGAGAGTAAAATAGTCTCAAACTTGAAACATTCAGCATTATTTTGCCAGTATTGTAATCAAAATTACATGAATATTGACAAACTCATATTCTAAAACTTAACTCTAAAATGCTCTATATTCACATTACAGTGTTCTCTGTGTTAAATTACAAAACAACCTCCCTCAAAATGAGGCAGAAAAACAACACTTAAGGAAAAACAAAATCCCTAAATGCTCATCTAAAGAAGACACTTGGCGTATTTAGGTTTGTTGATCTACAACTCCTTTGCTTGTTGAAGAATCTTTAACCCGCTTTCTGTTTTCTTGCTCTTCACTTCACTGCTCTACAAAAGAAAAATATTCCCTTTCTAGAAGACTCGTCATTCTTTCCATTCAATCTTTTTCCCACATTGAAAATGCCTTTACTTGCAAAAGACTTGATCTCCCCCTTGTTCATTTTTCACCCAGCTGGGTGAAAATGATTCTCTTTGTAAAAATTCATCTCGAGCAAAAACACTTTGCACAGTGAATAAAATATTCACTTTACAAAATTATTTCGCATGCCTTCTTTTTCTTTTGCATTTTTACATATTAAAATATTTGCTAGCACAAAAGTTTTTACTTTTATCAGTGAAGGCTTTAATTTTTTGCAAAAATATTTACCCGGGCCTCTGATTTCCCCCTCAAATTATAATCACTTTAATTTCCAACAACATTCCCAAATTACATTGGCACATCACTAATAAATTTGGAAAAAACTAATATTTATTAGCGATGCATGAAGAAATGCAACCAAAGTTTTCTCGAGGGATTAAAATTCATTTAATCGAGAAAATAAATTACCCGTGCAATGCCTTTTACCTTCCCACTGTAATTTATTCTCTAGCCACTTTTCACCGCAACAAATAAAACTTTATTTTATTTGTGAAACTTTATTCATGGCAGCCATCATCGCTAATCGCGGATGTAAATGGAAAAATTGAAATTGATTAGCAATTGACATAAAGGAATATATGATATCACCCATCACTGATAGAATATGGAAATGAAGAAACAAATAGCGATGGGTGATCAACATCGCATATCGCAGATGCATTTAAGAGAGAAGCCACGAGAACAACCACCTTTGTATTTATGGAGAAATTCCATCCGCAATACAAATCTGATCTAGTTCAACTAATTCCTTTTTTTTCATTTCCGATTGACAACCATCATCGTGCATCGCCATTATGAAGAGCAAATGGCCACACAAAAATAACGATGTGGCACCATCGCAGATGTGATGTGGAGAAAGAGAAAGCTAATAGCAATGGGCCATGGAAACTAACTGCCATTGTTGATCACTAATATCAAATGGGAAATGCAAATCAAAATGGCGATCAAAAGCAAGAATTAAACTTGCTTTAACTCCAGAACATTTGAAATTACATTTACAATTTTCCCTAAATGCATTTTCCATATTTGTATAATGTTTAAAATACTCAAAAATATTTTAAACATAAGCATTTGAAACTTTAGAAAAAATGCAAATTTGAATTACGCCTGCAGCCCAAACAAAAAAAATTTCACTGCGAACAAACTAGGACACTTGGAGCCGATATTTTTTGCGTGCGGTCATAATCAATTATTTAGAGAAAACCCATTTCCTCAATTTTTTCCCAGCCCTTAAAATTCAAGTACCTCCTTTGTAAACTGGCCCTTGGGACGTGTTTGCCGCAATAGAAGTACATTAAAATAATGTATCAAATGACCTCCTATCTTGATGAAAATGGATTTGTAGAGCTTTTAGACTAGAACAAGAAATGGGTTGTCCTTATATTTTAAAAAATTGAAACTTTTCGAAACACCCATTTTGGCCATATTGTGATAAAAAAATGATTAGATAACCCATCAGAACTTAACCTGAGAGTTTGAAACTGAGCATTCATGTTATCATTTGACCCAAGAATTCAATGCAACAAACGAAATGAAAAAATTATTCCTGAGGTGTAAGATATTAAATTCCAAAGTGGTTCTGCAATTTCACTTGTTCAAAACCAATCAAGGCTCTCAAAGTCGCCACTTTGAAAAATATCAAAACAACTTCTAGGGGGTTGCCACTAGAAAAATAAGCTCATCTAGGTACAATAAGTATGTGTGCAAAAGGGATTTGTTTTATTCATTACTCTTCACAAGATATTAGGGATCAAAGTTGACCACTTTGAAACATTGTCAGAAATACAGGTGTAAAACTGAACAAACTACATCTGTTTTTTAATCTCGAAGAAATAGCAAATCTGATCTTGGGACTCTGAAATCAGATAGGGGAGTACATGAATGTAGGGAGAATGGAAAGAAACAATCCATTTGTTATGAAAATAATCCAGTTGTAAAATATCAACTCACATGTGAGGCTACTTTCTACAGATTTGACATTGTCCAGTTTGCAAATCTGAACTTTTTGCAAACGGATTCAAGCTAGAAAACTTAGCAAATGGATTCATGGGGCTATTCCAACTGACATGAGGCTTCATAAAGATACAAAGAATCATGGAAAAATATTAGTTGGGCTTAATTCTCAGTAGACACAAAGATACAATATCACAAAGATGGCCTATTCAGAAAGGTGCAACATGTGTAAACAGCAAACCAACTTCTGGACCTTGAAACCAAGACTTCAAAAACTCACCAAAACTGATCCAAGGAAGCTGCAAATGGTCACACACCATCTCTGATAGGTGCTCAACACTTCCCCAAAGTGATTTTTCATGACAATTCATGGGTGTCAAATTATAAGCTCCCAAATTGAGCTACTTAGGCTTATTCTGCAAGGTACTTTTGAGTGCATTAGGAAAAAAATTACATGGGCCCTCAAAAATTTAGCCAAATTTTGGAGGTCCCAACAGTGGCTCTCTCTAGGGACATCTATTCCTTAGTGAATAGAGTGAGAATTTAGAATCCTCTGGGAGAGCAAACCAAGTGCCATAATCATTGGGCAACAAAGCCTTTATTTTTTCAAATTTTAATCTCATTTGGCGGCCCCAAGCCACCAAATGGAAAAGGGAAGCTAGTACTTACCTCTGTCGAACACCAATATGTTAAAAGAGTTTATCTCTTTTAATCCATACTTGCCTCTGTCACACCATAGCAACATGAGTGACTGCATCCCTGCAAACACAAGTGTCAGGCTGCCTTTGTATTTAGCTTTAATGTCACATGGCAACCAAATGACATAGGTTGCATCACTGCCAATCATTGTATTTTATGATCTTGTGGAAAATGACAAAACATGAGGATGATGACCAAGACTATGTGAAGACATAGTCTCATCAGATTCACTAACCCCCTCATAATGATCAAGCTCAGAGAAGACATCATCCTTAAGAAATAGTGTGGAATCCTTCTATGTGTCAAGCAAAAAGTGCTCACACATTTGAAACTCATCCAACTGAATTGCATCACATGCATGTTTGTCATCATCCCAACAACATAGCTCAATTATATTACCATATGTCTTAATGTCCTGAAAACAAGATTGACCAACACTCATAATACCTTCATCCACATTCAAATCATGACATTCAGAAGAAATGTCAGCATCCCAAACAACATTTCCTACTTCAAGTTCATAGACAAGACTATCAACACTCATTATATTATCACAAAAAGAAGCCTCAAGTCTAGGTTCATATGAATCAAAATCTTCATTTGCAACAAATTCATCATATTGAGTGTTCAAAACACATTCACTATTGCAAAGAGTGTCATATTCAACATTACCTCCTATTGCACCAACTTGAAAATCTGAACCATAGTGCTCATGAGGAAAACTATGAGTTCTTGATCCAGAAAAGAGATTCACATATGCATCCATGTGATTGACACAATCACATTATTCAAATGCAAACTCATCATAAGGAGTGTTATTAGTTGTACCAATGTTTATCTCTATATTTCTACTTTCATGTGCAACTACATCAATGCTATCCTCATGCAAACATTTAGTGATAACTTCAAAGTCAGCAAAAGAAGTAGAAGGTAAAAAATCAAACAAAACAGGAGTTCCTTGTTTATTATTATCAACATAAGCATGCTCCTTGTTGGGACTTAAAATTTCATGCAAGTTTTAGGTCCCCATATTAAAAAAAATGATTTTAACACTTAGAGAAGTGTAAAATCAGTCTCAGGAGAACATTTTGAAAAATCATAATTTTGGATCTATTCAATTTCACACAAAATCATTTTTCCAACATGTTCATTTACCATATGGGAACGTGCACGCCAATTTTTAGCTTCATATGATCAATTTTGACAAAGTTTCAGAAGGCCAAGTTGAAGGGTTTTTGAAAAAATTTGCTGTCAGCATAGTGAAATCTGTTAGAGTGGCCTACTTTGAGGGTAAATATTAAGAAAATGAATGATGGTCATGACAAACCAGTCAGTGCTCTTGAATCTCCCTATCTTAAGGTGCATCCATACCAATTTTCAGGGCGTTTGGACATCATTTAGTATTTTTGCAAAATCAATTCCAAACTGATTTTGCACAGTTTTATGACCGCATTCCCAGAACAGCTGCAAAGTGATCAAGTTTGATTTCTAATATTCTTCGGAGGAAGAGGATTTATGAAAAACCCATTTTATGACATGTTCATGTGACCTAAAAGAAACAATCCTCTAAGTTATAGCTTCTCAAAATTACATTTGATATTTTTTCAAAAGGGCAAAGTGGCAAGTTTTAATTCAGTTTAAATAGTCGTAAAAAATGGCTGAATATGCAACTTTGATTGTGAGTAGCTTTCAATCCCAATAACTTCATGCCAAATAATTTCACAATAATACTCCCCTACCATCAATCAACATTTTGATGCATTTTCTTGGCTTTTCAAGATCATTTGATTAGTTTTCAAAAGCCATTTTAGAGGCCACTTGACTCTTTTTTATTGTAGTGCAAGATGTCTAAAAACAAATTCTAATGATTACCCATTCAATTTTAAGTGTTCATATGCAATATAAGAGAGTCCCTTCCCATGTCAAGTTCAACAAACAAAGGGATTTCCATTATGATCAATGGCCTGACTTCACCCCAACACATCAAAAGGCCAAGAAGAGATTCAACATGATCATAAAAATGATTTGGAACCAAAAGAACTTCACATGGACACCCGCACTTGCTGGAAAGATAGTTTGTGAGATACAGAACTATGGTAGCTACTAAAGGTGTTGTTGGAACTTTGCAAATTGATTTACCCTTGAGTAGAGAGATAAGTCTGATGCATAAAAATGAATTCCCAAAGAATAACCCATAAGAACTCTATGTATTTAGGGCAATATGAATCTAATAGGACAGTTGTGAATATACAGTTTGAGTGTGAAATGTTTGATATGCTTTTATCCAGAGTATGACTGCATCGAAGTCTTGTTAATATGTTATTCAGGCCTACATCTAATTGGACGTGATCATGTCAAGGAAGAATATGGCTGAGTGAATAAGGTTAGCTTATAGCCTCCATTGAGAAATCCTGATGAAGACGGTGGAAGCAAATACCAAAATGCTGATCTTATTGCGAATGTAACCAAGACTCTATGTAAAAATGGAAACCCTAAAATGCAACGAATGAAAATCAAAACATCGACGAGAGAAAGGTCATCGGCACAAGTTCCTCCGATTATTAAAGTCACACCAATGAGATGCTTCGAGGAGAGTCTCACAGAACAAAGAATATGATTATTGGGAAGAATAATGAGTTCGGCAAGAGATATACAATCAGTAAAAATAAATAAATAAAAATCTTCTCAATGTTTCATGTCACGCCGAGAAACATACGGCCAAGAAAATCAATGTTGATGGTCATAATGCAAAGAAAAGATTAAATAAAACAAGACTATGGTGAAAGTTAGTATTATTCTGAGGAATGTAAACTTCACATTTTAATTGAGTGGTTATGAGAAAGATCTTTGTTTCACCCACACAAATCATAAAAGGTAAAAATAATAAATATTTTTCACCAAAGGAATAGTAAGGTGAATAAAAGTGAAAGTGGAGAGGTAGAATATTTATATGAGGTGAAATATTTTAAACCATGATGTAAATTATTTTCACTAAGGGAGTTACGAGAGTGAGAAATATGTATTTATTGGGTGAAAATACAAACGGAGATAATGGGATTATTTGATGAAATAAATGTGCAAGATGAAGTTGTGAAGTATTCTCTAAGATATTTTCACTAGGAGGAGGTAATTATTCACTTGGAGGATATTTTAATGATTGAAGGATGGGAAACGTTTTCACCAAAGAAGTCATGAAGCGGGTAGTTATTTTAACAGGAGAACGGCGAAATTTTCAGCAAGGGATCATTACTAAAATTAATTTTTCACAAAAATGCAAAATGAAGGTTAAAGATAAAATATTTAGTTTGCCAAAGGCAACTAATTAAATATTTTGAACAAAGAGGTGCACTGAAAAGAGGAATTACACCGGACAGATGTTGTGAAGGGTTGTGACCCTAAAATAGAAATGTATATATACAAAGTGAAATTGTATCATAAAAGGGGATTAGATTTAGGAGAAATAAGTAGTTTAGGTAGTTGGATAGGGTGAACTGTTGCCGAAATAAATATCATGTTGTACATTGTAAAATCTTTTCAAATTATGTAATGGAGAAGAATGCATAAATTTGGTGATCCAATTATGGTGTCAATTGTTTGTTGAATTTCTTTGAAAATATTATTTGGTTGTCTCCAAGGTTGTCACTTCTTGATTATTTAAATTGAAATATCAAGGATATTCTTCAATTTATCAAAGCACACTTGCTTCTCTTGTGTGGTTCAATTAATTAGTTCTTGCAAGACATGATTAAATCCTTCTAATTAATCACAGTAATTTGGAAAAAGACATTTGGATTATTAAGAAGAATATGATAATTACACTCTTGCCTATTTATACAAGTTATAAACATAAAAGTGCCAAACAATTTGAATTGTATCCAGAAATAGGACACAAATATTATTTACCTCTTGACTCCATTAGCCCAACAGAAGTAGGCACTGGTCACACCATCCACATCTTAGAATTCTATAAAGTCTTTGTTCAAAAACATTCACATTTCAAGTTTAATATTAGGAATAGGAGTAGTCTGTAAGCTTTTATCTATTACATTTGTGCCATCATAATAGATCCATCAAATCAATCAAGTCACACCATTTAAGTATGCTTCATTCTTATAGGTATACCTACCTAGGTTTGGTAGCACCTAAAGAGAAGAAGGTCTAAGCCATTTGGCCTTGTCTGTTACCCTAAAACGTACCAAGATTTTGGCAACCTCTTGAGGTATTTTTCCTGCGTTTTTGAGAGCTAACACTCCTCATAACCAACCACTTGACCTGATCCATTCAATGAATTGCTTGCATACATATCTCCTTCTTTGTTGATGTTGCTGCAACAATCAATAGAGCTACCTTCTTCATTGTCAAATTGAAAACCATCAATGGTTTATTCATTACAACTTTGTGGATGATCTTGCCAACTGAAATTCATTGCATACCTTATCATTTGCAGTTGATATATTGACATTCTTAGAAGCATTTCTCAAATCAGCAGGCTCCTTTGTCTCTTCATGAAGACATGAAACTTTAGAATTCGCATGATCTTCAACTGTATATTCAAAGTCCATAGAAGAGAAAATAAATTCAATTTCATCTACATCATTGCATCCTTCATCTAGGTATATTTCTTCTATAGATTTTAAAAAAACAACTTCCTCATCACCAAATGATGCATCATTCTTGTCTTCTACTATACCATTTGCATCCATTGGACCAAGTCTTGAAAAAGTACCATCACATAATTGAGTTAGGAGATTACTTCCATATTTATCTATCATTTCCTTAATTACTAAAAGTCATTGATATAAACATTTAAGATTAGGGAGCTTCAAATGAGCTGGCATAGTACTCAAACCTGGCTCAAGTCTTTCACAAAAAACATCAATACACACTGATTCATCAGGTCTATTTAATGATGGTAAAGCAAACAGAATCTTCATGAATCTATCATGAAAATCATAGGAGGATTCACCCTCAAATCTTTTTACATATGAATATAATGCATCAATAAGTGACATAGGTTCGACCCCATTTTTTAGATTTCTCTTCATATTCTTCTTGTGTATGCAGACTTCTTTCTTTAGTCAAGTAGTCATTGTCTATTGACTCTTTTTCAAAATAACCAATGAAATGCATTTTGAGCTCATGCCATGAATCTATGGAATGCATTGGTAAACTAGAGAACCAATATTCAACATCATTTTCTAAAGTTCTTACAAAAAACTTCATGATAGCATCTTCCTCTACTATTTGACAGTCTTCCATTACATCAAGAAAAACTTGTACATGTTGTGATGTTGATTCTTCAAAACCTCCTCTAAACTTCGGAAAAAATTCATTAATTCTTCTTGGGACAGAATGTGGGTAACCTTGAATTTTACCAAAATTCAAAGGGTCATATCTCTCACTAGTGAACACTTTTCTTTGAGGACGTGGTTGTGTTCTAGGCATGATATCACAAATTGTAGAGGGAGAACTAGGACAACAATACATTTTTGAAAATAGATTTATTCCCTCTACAAATAATTTCTTCTCAATATCCTTTTCAGAATATCCTACTTTCTCATTTCCCTTTCTACTAGTATCTTGAAATACTAAATAGGGGACATTATTAACTATAACTTTATGTTGAAAACCTTCATACAAAGATATTACAATAGAAAATACCTGAGAACTGCTATAACCAACTCTTATGATGATGTAGAAATTTATGTACAGTCGCCACCTCTTTGAAAGAGGAAAAGATCTTCAAGCAGCAAAAACCTTCTTCCAAGATCTATGTATTTATGAGTTCTCTCCACTAGTAGAGCACCAAACTTCAAGAATACATCATAAACATTGCAACAATCTCCTTTAAGTATGCAGGTCCTTCGATCATTCTGACCCCAAACTACAAATCAACAAACTGATTGACTCTTTAAGGAAAGATGATCTTCTATCAGAATCTTCTTCAAGTTCTCCCCAACGGAGTCGCTAATCTGTTGGTTCCCAAATCAACAGATGCAATGAGTCCTAAAGAGTAGCCACTCTCTCATATTCAAACTCAACGGGTTGATATGGCCAACGAATGGGAGAGTGAATAAAATACCCCTTTCTCCCCTACACTTTAGGCTCTATTAAACTTACGAGGGTGATCCCAATAGTGTGCTTTTAGATACTTGTGTGCCAAAGTATCAAACACACAATAAATAGATATTTCTCCTTTAGATGCTTAATAGACACAATACTCTAAAGGCTTGGATGACCTCTACAGGAATGCCTAATTTAAACGTGCGAGAGATGTAACTCATTAAAATCCTCACACAAATGAACTGAGATTGATATTTGATTTAAAAGATCACTAGCTGTTGTATTAGCTAACAAATGTAACATGAATAACACACTTAGATCAGTGCCTCATCCTTGGAATGAAGTCAACTCAAACACATACATAATCTAATAACAATTTTCACACCTGGCAGTATATGAAGCTCTGAAATGTTGCATTACAACATTTCAACATTATGTCTTAACCTTTACTTCTTACTAGCATCATATCACTCAGTTCAATACAAACTTACAACCATATTCAAATACCTACATTAATTTTTTGAATTAATAAACAATAAATGAGCCACACATCTATCTGAAATTGATAGAGACAAATAAGAAAACCTTGATTGTATCATTCATAATCTATAAAACAGTACATAGGAGAGTAAAATAGTCTCAAACTTGAAACATTCAACATTATTTTGCTAGTATTGTAATCAAAATTATATGAATATTGACAGATTCAGATCCTAAAACTTAACTCTAAAATGCTTTGTATTCACATCACAATGTTCTCTGTGTTAAATTACAAAACAACCTCCCTTAGAATGAGGCAAAAAAACAACACTTAAGGAAAAACAAAAAACCCTAAATGCTCATCTAAAGAAGACACTTGGCGTATTTAGGTTCGTTGATCTGCAACTCCTTTGCTTACTGAAGAATCTTCAACCTGTTCTCTTTTTTCTTGCTCTTCACTCCACTGCCTTGCAACAGAAAAGTATTCCCTTTCTAGAAGACTCATCATTCTTTCCATTCAGTATTTTTCCCATATTGAAAATGCCTTTACTTGCAAAAGACTTGATCTCCCCCTTGTTCATTTTTCACCCAGCTACGTGAAAATGGCCCTCTCTGTAAAAACTCATCTTGAGCAAAAACACTTTGCACAGTGAATAAAATATTCACTTTACAAAATTATTTCCCATGCCTTCTTTTTCTTTTTCATTTTAACATATTAAAATATTTGCCAGCACAAAAGTTTTTACTTTTATCAATGAAGGCTTTAATTTTTTGCAAAAATATTTACCCGGGCCTCTAATTTCACCCTCAAATTATAATCAATTTAATTTCCAGCAACATTCGCAAGTTACCTTTGCACATTGCTAATAAATTTGGAAAAACTAATATTTATTAGCAACGAACAAAAAAATGCAGCCAAAGTTTTCTTGAGGGATTAAAATTCATTTAATCGGGAAAATAAATTACTTGTGCAATGCCTTTTACCTTCCCATCATAATTTATTCTCCGAACACTTTTCACTGCAACAAATAAAACTTTTTTTTATTTGTGAAACTTTACTCACGACAGCCATCATGGCCAATTGTGGATGTAACTGGAAAAGTTGAAATTGATTAGTGATTGACATAGAGGAATATATGATATCACCCATCGCTGATAGAACATGGAAATGAAGAAACAAATAGCGATGGGCAATGAACATCGCATATCACAGATGCATTTAAGAGAGAAGCCATGAGAACAACGATGGGCAAAAAGATCTCATAAGAATCCTCCGTTCTTCAAACGCCATCCATCAAGCCTTTGCACAAATATTTTTAGCACGATCGCCTTTGTATTTATGTAGAAATTCCATCTGCAATACAAATCTAATCCCGTTCAACTAATTCCTTTTTTTAAATTTTCGGTCGGCAACCATCATTGCACATTGCTAGTATGAAGAGCAAATGGCCACACAAAACAATGATGTGGCACCATTGTAGATGTGAAGTGGAGAAAGAGAAATCTAATAGTGATGGGTGATGGAAACTAACTTCCATTGTTGATCGCGAATATCAAATGGGACATGCAAATCAAAATGGCGATCAACAATGAGTTCTCGATAGAGAGGCAAAAGCCGTATTCAACCAATCAAAAGCAAGAATTAAACTTGCTTTAACTCTAGAACATTTGAAATTACATTTACAATTTTCCATAATTGCATTTTCCATATTTGTATAATGTTTAAAATACTCAAAAATATTTTAAACATAAGCATTTGAAACTTCAGAAAAAATGCAAATTTTAACTGCGCGTGCGACCCAAACTGAGAAATTTCAATGCAGACAAACCGAGACATTTGGAGCCAAGATTTTTTTGTGCAGCAATAATCAATTATTTAGAGAAAACCCATTTCCTCAAATTTTTCTCAACCTTTAAAATTCAGGTGTCTCCTTTGTAAATTGGCCCCAGGGATGTGTTTGCTGCAATAGAAGTACATTAAAATAATGCATCAAATGACCTTTGTTCTTGATGAAAATGGAGCTATAGAGGTTTAGACCAAAACAAGAAATGTGTTGTCCTTAGATTTTCAAAATTTGAAACTTTTTCGGAACACCCATTTTGACCATATTGCGATTAGAAAATGACTAAATAGCCCATCAAAATTTATCTTGAGAGCCTAAAACTGATCATACATGTTATCATTTGATCCAAGAATTCAATACAACAAATGGAATGGAAAAATTCTTCCTGACATGTAAGATATTAAATTCCAAAGTGGCTCACTTAGGATTTTCTGCATTTTCACTTGTTCAGAACCAATCAAGGCTCTCAAAGTCACCACTTTGAAAAATATCAAAACAACTTCTAGGGGGTTGCCACTAGAAAAATAAGCTCATCTAGGTATACTGAGTATGTTTGCAAAAGGGTTTTGCTTTAGTCATTATTCTTCAGGAGATATTAGGGATCAAAGTTGACCACTTTGAAACATTGTCAGAAATGCAAATGTAAAACTAAACAAACTGCATCTACTTTTTATCTTGATAAAATACCAACTCTGATCATGGGACTCTGGAATCAGATAGGGGAGTACATGAATGTAGGGAGAATGGAGAGAAACAATCCATTTTTCATGACAATCATCCAGTTGCAAAATATCAACTCACATGTGAGGCTACTTTTGGTAGATTTGACATTATCCAGTTTGCAAATCTGAACTTTTTGCAAATGGATTCAAGTTGGAAAACTTAGCAAATGGATTCATGGGGCTATTCCAACTGACATTGGGTTTCATAAAGATGCAGAGAATCATGGAAAAATATTAGTTGGGCTTAATACTCAACAGGCACAAAGATAGCCTACTCTGAAAGGTGCAACATGTGTAAATAGCAAACCAACTTCTGGACCATAAAACCAAGACTTCAAAAACTCACCAAAACTGATCCAAGAAAGTTGCAAATGGTCACACACCATCTTTGATAGGTGCTCAACACTTCCCCAAAGTGATTTTTCATGACAATTCATGGGTGTCAATTTATAAGCTCCCAAAGTGAGCTACTTAGGCTTATTCTATAGGGTACTTCTAAGTGCCTTAGGAAATTTTTTACATGGGCCCTAAAAAATTTAGCCAAATTTTGGAGGTCCCAACAATGAGATCACATTTCTTTTGAGATATTTTGTCAAATGGTTTGTTTGTCTTGCCTGCACTTTCATATCATTGCATACATGTTTACTAGGGCACTTGCAACCATGTCTAAAAAAATCCCTCTATCCTAAGTTATTCTTTGATCAATTGTCATATTCTATTACAAGGCTCCAATTTTGGAAAAGGTAGGTAGGATAGTATGAAGGCCATGGAATTTGGCTTTACACTTTCCCATTGCATTTGCATAAAAGTTTCTAAAACCTTTTCAATAAATCCATTTTCATATCGAGTCTAAAAGAGGAAGAAAATAAAATAAATTTTGGTTATAGATATCAATGCTAATGCAAAAATTTTATGTGAATGAGTATTCTAATGTTGATGAAAAAATGAAGGGTAATAAATGGAAAAGGGATCCTTTTTTTCAACTTCAAGATGGCTCATGCATAATGGTTTTGTATCCTAGTGCTACTACAACCAAAGAGTTCCAAATTGAATATATTGTGAAGCAAACATAGCTTGAAGTTTTTGATGGGTTTGATTTCATTGTTGCTAATAGACTCACTATTCCACACACTTGGAAAAAGAAAGCAACTAATTATTACCATAGGTGAGCATAAGGTATGTAATGCATCCTATGCTATGTGAACGAAAATGGTTTTAGGTGTAGAAATGGTTGTATTCTATTTGTGAGTATCTACAAATTCATCAAATAGGAAGCTAAAGTTTATAAGTGAAGGAAAAGTTGTGCTGCTTGGAATTGTCTTTAATGGGTCTCTAGGAGTACTCACAAAAAGAGGACTTGTTGCAATGGACAAGTTGCTTGGATGAAAATGAGTAGGGTGATGGATGACATAAATACTAGCCCATTTTATCATAAGCAACATAGTCTTTATTTTGGTATTCAAATGTTTCCAAATTAGCATAGTAAGTAAAACCCCCTACCAATTTTTCACCAAATTTTGCACTCTTTCCCAATGGGAATTATGTCAAATAGTTCATATGCAAAGGAATATGTAAGTTTTATGTGTGCTACTGCTGTGAGAGCTTATTTGGAATATTGAGGACAATTTACATATTGCATATTTATGCAACATTCATTTAACATAAATACATTACATCAAATAGTTGTCATGCTAGCTATATGCTGATAGATTAAGAAATTGGAATATTACAACTTGTTGGTCTAAGATACAAAGTACAAAAAATAACTTTTTTGCCTTCTAACCTTTACAAGCTGATGACAAATTCCTAGGCGTCCACTTTCACATAGTGTAGAACTTCCAATCTCAGCACTACACTTCTTAACTTGCCTAAAAGCATCCAAATGATGTACACCTATTAAAATACTTCTTCTTGGACCCCCACAACCTCCTACAATAGTCAATAGTTTGTTGCAGTCCTAACATCAACTCCTTGAAAGATAGTGACTAGTCTAAGCTCCTCCAAACATAGCTACAACCTTGCAAAAGCCTCATGTACCTTGTTGATATGAGTCGACCAATAGATTGGTATTCAAACTCTCCAATACATCTCCCAAATGGAGCATCTAGCTGAAAATAATGGGGTAACCTGCTCACAAACACCATATGCCACTTCCCAAGAGGATGGCAACCAGCAAAAACAAATCAAATGTGTTGAATATATTGAGGTAGATTTACATGCTCAACAAGGAAACTCCGAGGAAGGTATTAATGTCCTTGGTTCCCTCCAATTAGAAGTCAACCCAAATGTAGAATTTCCCCTCATCTATCAATTTATTTCCTCAACATATTCAAACATAGCATCCAATGGTTTTTCCTCCAGTCCTTGGCAAATACTCATAGGGTGATCCCACAATACTGGTTTACAATTTCTGGCCAAACTAGACACTGAATTGATTTTTTCTAACTAAGTCTTCACTTTTGGGCAACTATAGTGGCTAAACTATGAGGAATTTGAAAATGATGCAAACTAGTAATTTGTGAGATTTTGTCTGTAGATTCTAAATATAACTTTTTCAAATTTTTTGGAATCAGATTGCACTTATTTTTCCATCTCCTTCGAAAACTAGTTTTTTTTCTTCAATAAACACCATTTTTAAGGAGTGATGCTCACCATATACAACATAATTTTTTTTCCATGAAGGATAAAATTCTATTTTTTTTGAATTTATATTTGTAACTATGATATCCAGTACTTTCATTTTTTTTTATTCAAGGGGTAAACACTTTTGACCAAAGCTATGAAATGGAATACAACCATTCAACAATACCACCCCAATAGGGTTTGAACCTTGGTGGCAAGAGCAAAAATGCCACCATTAAACTAGTACACCATGCCAATACCGACATCTAGCACTTTCATTTGGTTTCATAGTGTTTTATTGAATATTTTTTCCTTGATCAAGTTTCAAAGTCAAACCAATTACAATTCAGACATAGGCAGACTGTATACAACATATTTTTTTTTTATGTATCAAATTTTTATTTATTTTTGTTGGATCAAGGACATCAATATCTATTGCACTAATATTTTTCAAATTTTTTTGATAATCTGCTATTTTTCCACATGTGCAGAATAGAGAGCTTGATTTTCAGTGAAAAACCTACATTCACAAGAAATACAAAATAAATATAATAATCAAATTAAATTTATTTAAAATTATACTTTTTGGGAAGCTTATAATAATGACTACATACTAAAAATAAATTTTAAATGAATTCATTTGATCCCCCAAAAGATAAATCAAAAGTGTTTTTTTATCAACATTTTGATGGGTATAAAAGAGACTCCATCATAGGTATGGTTTAAAACTAGCAGGGTTCTATCCAAGGGGGTTTGATCTAAGGTGGTTTGATCAAACCCTGTTTCAATTAGAATCCTTTAAATGAAACTTTTCAAGGCTTAAATCATTATATTTTCTAAAAAAATGTGATTCCAACAAAACTAAGGATCTCCAAGAAAGTGTAAACTAGTATTGTGGGATCACACCATGATTTTTCTTGCTTGCAATACTTCACAAATTGCAAACCTGCAATTGTACCTAAATTTTTTTTAACACAAATATAAACCCTACCTAGATCCACCTCCAAATATAGAACATATAAACAAAGAAAATGACATACAAAAATTGAGCAAATAATTTTACCTGAGAAAGTTTGCTTGAAGCATAAGCCATTAAAACTGCTAAATTTTTTCACTCTAAAATCCACATTTAGATATTCAGAATCCACCACAACATTATGGTGAGCCTATAGTTGTTAAAAAATAGAGGATTGCAAAGCTAAATTTAGAAAACAAGTAAAACATATATTTGTATAGATGGAGATCAGAAGGTGGTACTGTAAGTAAGAAATAGGAGCCTAATTGCCACAAAGTTGGCATTTATTATCCTTGAAGGAGCTCATTTGAGCAGTGAAGGAGGAGTGTGAGGAGTTTTGGTGCAAGATGATTTACTTGTATGTGCTACTCAAATCCATCCTTGGACATCTTTTTTGGTTTTGATGATAGAGAATTTATTAGTCATAAATTTCCATGAGTTGGCTATATAATATATGAAGCACACAAGGAGAACAGACCTCCCAATTGAAGAATTCCAACATTGTAATTGACAAGGAGATGAAGTAAACATCCAATAGATTCCCAACTAGTAGCAAAAGCTCTTACTAAAGCAAAGGACAGAAGGTCCAATTCCATGATTTTTTTTACGTTCATATTGTCATATTATCAGTATAATAACTTTTATTAGTTCAGAAAGGGAAATTTATAATATGTAAAATTCTAAGACTGCACAGTTTAGAGTACTTCTATAGATAGGGGCTTCTCAGTAGCTAGTTTCTGTCATTCTTAGACAAGTTGCATAGCAGTTTTTGTATTATGACATGCCATAAAAACATGGGAACCCGCTTTTGCAAGCTCTCTGAAAACAAATCAATAAATAAAAAGTTATTGTTGTAAGCAATGAATAAAATTGATAACAACACATATTTTACATGCTCTTATAAGAGAGACTACCTAAATCTAAATACCTTGTATGTAGTCCAATCCCAATGGTAGCCCAATCCCAGTGGATTACATTTGTAGTATTTTTGGTAGGGAATCAATACAAGATCCAATTGTACATTTTGTTGCAACTGAAGAGTTGTTTATTTTATGGGGTTTTCCCATTCTATTATTGGGATGAAATGTAGTACTTTAATCATTTTCTCTCAGGAAGAAAGTCTCGAGGATCCTTGAATATGTGAGTGATCATTACATGTCTGAGAAAAGCACGAACAATCATCTCACAACTAATCTTGTAGGTTACTTGTGTGATAGTTTTTTAATCCGAAACAAGCAATATCTTGGAGGGGAATGTATTTATGCATTTGAGTTACTTTTATAATCCAACACAAGCAATATTTTGGAGTGGAATGCATCTCATCCATCTGAGTGATAGTTTTTTAATTTCTATTATTGATTTACTGACATACCACATTCTCATTGTTGTTGAGGTTCTCTTTTATGCTTTGGTTTAAATTTCCAAAGTGGTGTTTTGACTCATCATCATGTAACTTATGTGAGAAACTAGTGTTATTTTACTTATAATTGAAGGTTCTTGATTGTCAAATTCATTAATTGGGAAAACTACTGTTCATTTCCATCAAAAACATGTTGTGTATAATCTCTCATATTAGGCTTAATGGAATATAAAGGGGAGAATCATATTTCATATTTTCCTTTAGTCTAGAATCTAATGTCTTCATCTCCTTTGTGTTATTTTGTCATGATATTAGTCTAGAATTTCTCTTTTGCTATGTGGCAATTTATCTTTAGGTTATATTAGAATGGGAGAAGGCTAGGTGTCATATATTATTGTTGGATAGGAAGTGGTCTTGATTTACTAGTTAATGTTTTACAAAGGTTGCTAGGTGCTTAGGTTTGACTATTAATCTCTTCATGGAGATAGAAAGATTGTCAATGGCTGCAAAACACTGCAAGGTAATTCAATGTTTGAACTAGGTGTGGGATGACCCAATCATTTGAGGTTGACAAAGTTTGACTTTTAACTAGTTTAAGGATTCAAATTCTTATGATAATATGCTTGATATGTTGTTAAGACTACAAATTTATTGGTTGGATATAATGTATATAGGCATTCATTGCAAAAGTTGTATGGTTATTTTGTGAATATCTTTATGATGATCAGGTTATGATTAAATTTATCTATTTGTTTTAGATAGGGATCTTTATTGAAATTAAAAATATTATTTTCTACAAGAAATCAATGAAATATATGAAGTTGAAGAAAATCTAGAACTGGCTTTGGAATATTTTGAGCAAGCTACAGAGCTCTATCAAGGTGAAGAAGTTACTAGTAGAGCTAACCAGTGCTAACTTGCACATTTTGTAGCCTAGCTTGAGCAGTAAGTTAATATGAAAGGAAATATTTGTAAAAGTTTTTGGGATCACATATTTTCACTTTTGGGCTATCAAATTACCATAGTGCAGTGGTTACATATAATTGGATTTTTTTAAGGGTTTGATTTGTAGATTTATTATTTTCAGTTCATCTGTAGACACTTGTGGATTTTTGGTTCTTTAAATGAATGATGCAAATGGATTTACTTGTTAAATCTAATATTGTTTTCCTGCAGAAAAAAATTTCTTTCACCCTATTGGTTATCTTAAAAGAAGAATTCAGCTCCCTCTAGAATTGTATCAAAATCTCGAAAGACTATGTTATGCTCAACATGATTTGGAAATCCTATCGTTCATCAATAACATAGTACAAGATTTAGTGGATTGTTACGATTAAAGGTTATCAGCCTTTGAGAGGAGCAAACACAGGCACACAAGAAGAAAGTTCCCACTCTAAAGCAAAATTATCCAGTCCAAACAATCAAGTCAACTCATTATAAAGCTACCTTGCCATGCTTGAAAGAGTTATGCTAGTAGTTCAGTATATTCTGGACTAGATTTTAGGGATATGGTTGGTCATACTAGTCGTTCAACTTGCTCCATCTTTCATATGTTATGATGTACATGTTGCTCATGATTGTATGAAATATTTTATAAACAATAAATTAAAAAAATACTTATTGGCATTAACTTTCTGAATTCGGATTAGGGTGCATTATTTTCTTTGTTTTTTTATGAACATTATGCTTTGTGTATTTGACAACTGTTCATTGCTCCTAGCTTCAAAATCATTGATAATTTATGTCATAATTTTTCCATCATGTTTGAAAAAATAAAATTAAAAATTCCAACAAATAGGATGACTAGAATTTGAAAACATTGAATGTTGAAAACCACACTAAAAAAATATTTAAAGAAAAATATTTATTTATTTTTAATACATTTTTACATTTTTATTTATTTAGAGACAATATGTCTTTAATCCCAACTATTGTCTCTAAAGAGACAAAAATACTTTTATTTCATATTGTCTTTACATAGACAATTTTTTAAGACAACAATTTGACACTCACTTAAAGAAAATATTTAGGACAATACACTTTTTTTTTTGTTGTCTCAAGTTAAGACAATTTACTCAAAAAATGTCTTAAACACCCCCTTTATGTAGTAGTGAAACACCAAAACGGGCTTTGACTTAGACAATACCCTATACAACACAACCCTTTCCCTCTGTCCTTGTGTGTAGGTGGAAAATTCAAAGAAAAGGTGGAAGGAGATTCAAGACCTAATTGCAAGATTCAACATTCAAGCATCTTCCTTCAACAAACTAGGGCAAGTGGAATTATTTATTGACAGAAAAAATTTCAAAGATGATTCTAGGACAAAAATCCTATAGACAATAACCTACAAAGATCTCTTCAAAATTCCTAAAAAGAAGGATTTCCATTCTAGGACACCTCTGCCCCTATCCAGTCAGTTTCAACCCAAATTTGAATATTAGGTTCCTCTTTCTCTACACTCTGCTTCTCTATAACCTATTTTTGGATATCAATTCTATATGTTTTTGTAATTTCATCAGCTTTTTATAGATTTATGATGAACCTAATTCATTATCATTTCACACACTTCAATCCTAAATCATATCCAACCCTAGTACCACAAACAAAGGGACCAAAACTCTTATTAGCCATTTTGGCTCTTCCATTTAGGATAGTAGCCAAGTAGTTGTTTATAATCATTTTTGTGTTCCTTAATGTGTAAATGAGTTAAAGGTGTGATTTAGACCCTAGATCCCCTTTTTACCCAACATAATTATAATATTGGTTTCATAAGAAGGTTAACCACAAAGAACTTGGCAGTTGAAATCTAACAGCTACCCTAAATCTATTTATCAATATTGTCATTGTTCAATTTATAAATTAAATTTAGTTCAACGTCACTTACATTTTTCATTTTCTTCAAAACATTCAATCTAATTTATTCGTTGAGAAACATCCATTTCCTTGTTTATTTTTTTTCAATATAAATACATTATGATTAACACTATGACATCAAAGTTGACAAATTAACTATTAACTATTTTTTATTGATTTAATTAAACTATATTCACATTTCAATATATTATTATATGTTTAATATATACACATTTTAGAATGCTTTTTAATCAAATATTTTTTTTTTAAGATATCTATTAAAAATTATTTAAATTTTAAATTTATTAGTAATTTTTTTTTAATTAATCAAAATTAATTAAAAAATCTAATTAATCCAATCATAAATTGAACCTTCATAAAAATAGTAGTGAAATGGATTAGTTGAGATTAGATTTTATTAATTAAAAAAAGTGAAGTGGATTAATTGAGATGTTAAATAAATATGGGTGAGATTATTTAGTCTTTATTCATTTTTTTTTAAAATTATTTTTTTCATAATAGTTTTCATCTTTTGTATATATAAAATTTATATTTGATTTTTATAGATGAAATTTATATTTGTATCAAATGTTTTATTATAATAGAATACATCTCTTTATAATTAAATTCAACATGAGTATGAGATTGCCAATTTCTTTGAACTAATTCATAATTACTTTCTTGTAATTATTATCTTTCTATCATAGTGATTTGATCTAAATGCATATTTCATCTTCTTTTTAATCTATTTTTCACCTCTTGATATGTTCATAGAAAATTATTAATATCTCACCTATATGCTCTATGATTTTTACTTTGATATCATCAACTATAATATATACTATACATTTAACACATCTTTCTCTATCATTTTTTATTTTTGATAATTTCTTGCTTTCTATCTTTCTATATTTATATTGTTATTTCATATAATTTTAGCTATATTTGATTCAGTTTTCTTTTTATTAATCTTTTTTTATTTCAAAATAACCTTCCATAAGTCATACATACAAAATTAGAATGAAATGTATTGTCAAATTATAATACATTTAAATAATGCGTCTTAAAATTTAAATGTATAAATAATTAAAAAATAATTTTTAAATATTATTAATTAATATTTAACTATTAATTGATAACTATTAATTAATAAATATTAATTTATGACATCCATAAAAGTCAAATAAAATATAAATTTCCTATATTAAAAAAATATTTATTTAGATAAATGTATTTAAGATGTGTGTTTATTAAATTATAAAGTTTCAAATTACTACTTTATATATCTATTCATATAATTTTTAAGTAAAAAATATTTAATAATTAATTAGATGAGATGAATTTATTATATGTAGTAAATAATTTATTATTTAAGTTATGTGTTTTCTTAAACTATCAATCATAGAATTAATTAATAAATTATTGTTGAAATACTTTACATTTATTAAAAGTCTAAAATTTCTAACCACTACTTTCTGTTTGTTATAAGCTCAAGATTAGTTATTAATTAGATGAGATGAATTTATTATATATAATAAAAATATAAAATAAAATAAAATATCTCTAAAGAATATAGTTAAATAAATAATAAAAAATTAAATAGTTTAAAAAAATATTTAAAATAAATTTAAACATGTAATTTTCATAATTCTTTCTTATATTTGTATTCAACTATTTTGACACTTGCACTGGGTTATTTTTTATTGCTATTGTATTATTCTTCTTTTCTTCTTTTCATCTATTTTTTTCTCATTTGCTTTAAGTTTTTTATTATTTTTATATTGGATATTTATCAAATATTTTGTTTGTCAATATTCTTTTTTAAATAATTTTTTATATTTTAATGTTAGCTCTTTATTTGTTTTTTCTAACATACTCATGTCATTACACTTCACCCCTTTCTCCCACTATAGGTTACACCTCCTAACATAACTATCTCTATTTATCTTTCTTGTCTAGAGTTGTCTAAACACACATTATGTGATTTAATGTCATGTACTAGAACTTAATAGCATTCTAGATCATTAAAGACAAGATTAACAGCAAAACATTTAGGCACTTTAAAAAATTGAATGAATTTACATCTTTGTACACTTTTTTTGGCAATTGACCTAGGCAATGTTCCTTGTGTTCTAAGATATTTAAAAAAAATGGATTTTTTTAATCTATCAAAAAGACACATAATAGATTGATACCAACCAAGTGAGCAAAAAAACAAGATTTTATATGAGAGGTAGGATGAGTTTAAGAGAAAAACACTATATTGTAGTTAGGAATCTATTTTAGAACTGCAAACATATTCTATACTATTGCACATGTCGAGCATAGAAACAAAAAAAAATCACTAGAATAAGAAATTGCATTTCCAAAACAAAGATCAAGGTCATATCAAAATATTCACCAATTTGTGTCATTCTTTATTTATCATGCTAAATATTTTTGTTCTCTTTTTAAAAATATGTATTTGTCAAAATAACATTATGTCAATTATTGATTGTTAATCTATATTATTGTATACTATGTGTATGCTTATTAAATTGACCTAAACCAATTGTAAAAGTTTATTTTTTTCCCTTCATAATAATATATTTTTATACAATAGACCTATACTCTCCACTATTTTAAATCTAAAAAAAATTCTGTTTTAATTTTTACAATATAATATATTTAATAAATAGATATTAATAATTTAACCAATCTTTTTAATTATAAAATCTTTCAATATAATTAAAATCTTTCTAATTATATTGAAAATTCATTTGTATTACTTCTTATTGTTTTCATTATTTAAAAATAAATAATAATTTTATAATCCCAATAAAACACTTCGGTTTTTTTAACTATTCTTATACTTTTCCTCATCTTCCTATATCTAGGTTTTTAGATTTGATTATTTGTGAGTTTAATGCAAGTAAAAATGCGCATGAGGATGATGGAAAGCTTTACGCACCACCTCTTCCACTCGTTAAGATAAAGTCTTCAAAGACAAAATAATCACTTTCGTCCCATTTTCCGCGCTACATGTTTTTCCATGCGAGAACAGACACTAACTTCACCACTTGTCTTCCGCGTGCGAGAAAAACTCGTCACAATAGACTTTGTTATGTAGGCAGCCGGCTAAAACGAGGACTTTTTGCCCCATACAAATGGCTTGGCAGGGAAGATTGGACAAAATTGTAGAAAAGAAAGACCAAACAGATATTCAACAGCCCCAACCATGTTCAGCGGACTGTGACTGCCATATATGTGTGCACAACACGGCAGTAGTTCTGGAACTTACAAAGATATTTTTTATCATATATATATATATAAACATAAAAATTTACAGACCATCAATTTTCAGGTCTACTGTCGTGTCATGCACAATTTACAGACTATCAAATTTTAAGTCTATTGCTGTGTCATGTACAAATATATGAAAATCACAGATCATTGAATGCGATTTGATTGTATGGAATATTAGATGTGAAGAATATCAAATTTCAGGTTTACTGTCTTGTCATGTACAAATATATATGACAATCACAATTCATTGAATATGACTTGACTTTATGAAATATTAAAAGATGTGAAGAGTATCAAATTTCAAGTCTATTAATCTGTCATGTATAAATATATGACAATTACAATTCATTAAATATGATTTGACTTTATGAAATATTAAAAATATGAAAAATATCAAATCTCAGATCTACTGCCGTGTCATGTACAAATGTAAATGAAATATAAAATTATTAACTGTCAATATTAATAGTTCTCAAGTAAATCAAATAACATTTCTGACCAATTTTATAAATTCTGCCGTAACATACCATTTAATTCGGAGAAAACAGGCCAATGGATATTTAGAAGAAAGCGGAACGTTAAAATGATTGTTGGTCTTAATGTACCCTGTAAAACGAACAATGAACATACCTCCGTCGATTGCTTTTGCCCTATATAATAGTCTCACCACCAAACCTGTGCGTAGTTCTCGGGTTTTGTTCCAAGCGCGTTTGAGGTTTTTCCGAAATGGCCGCAAATAGTCTGTTTACATGGCATTTCTTCCTTTCAGCGCTTTATATGCTTACTCTACCTTACAATTCCGATCCCCTTGCAGTTGATGGTGGAGACAGCATCGCTTTGGGAGTCTCTCTCACAGGAAATCAGAGCATAGTTTCAAAGAATGGCACCTTCGAGTTGGGGTTATTCTGTCCTAATGGAACCAATAACTGGTACATCGGCATCTGGTATTCTCAAATCTCCGAGAAGACCGTTGTTTGGGTGGCTAATAGAGAGACTCCCATCAGAAACAAGCCGGGCGTTTTGAGGCTTTCAACAGACAGCTATCTCAAACTGTATGATTCAGAGGGACGATCAATATGGTCGACAAGGAAGAACCAGAAATTCATAGCCTCCAGAGCAACGATATTGGATTCTGGTAGTTTTGTTATGTTGGGCGTCTGCAACATTTCTGAGATTGTCTGGGAGAGTTTCTTGTATCCAGGAGACACATGGTTGTGGGGAATGAAGATGTGGAAAGGCATGAAGCTAACTTCTTGGAAGAGTTCGTTCGATCCCGCACCTGGACCTTTCTCTTTAGAAATGGATCCTGCCCCAGGCAAAACGCAGTTTTTGCTGGTATATAATAACAATATTAGTTACTGGAGCAGCGGAGAGTGGGTTGTTGACCATTTCAGCGGTATGCCAGACATGTAGAACACCCTTTGTAAGGATTTATCCCACAAAGATGTACTTCACGTATAGTCAAATATCAAAATTTGATAGTGTCATGCAGCGTGTAGTCTTGTACAAAACTGGAGACGTACGATCATTCTATTTAATTCATAATAGCAGCTGGAGTCTCATCTGGTCTGTGCCAAAAGACCTATGCTTTGTTTATGATATATGCGGGGCTTACGGAGCATGCAACAGAAAAAATCTTCAATTCTGCAGCTGTCTGGATGGCTTCAATCCCAAAGACAATCGCGCCTGGTATTCACAAGAATGGTGGTCAAGCGGATGCCTTCGCAATAGCACTCTCCACTGCTCTCCCAGCAACGGCACCACCGATGGTTTCCTGCAAAAGAGTGACATAGCCTTAGCAGAGAAAGAAGCTGTTCCATATCCCCACTACCCAACTCTACGAACATGCAGAGCTGCATGTCTGGAAAATTGCTCCTGCACAGCCTTCGATCTCACAAAGTCTACTCCTCCCATTTGTAGAATGTGGTTTGGGGATCTGTTCGATATTCGCGTTGCATCAAACACTCAGCCCGTCTTCCTTCGAATGGCTGCTTCTGAGTTGCGGCAATCGATATCCAGTAGAGGAAGTACAAAAGTACGTGTCCTGTCGATTTCACTTCCCGCTGGTACTGCTTTCGTTCTTGTTTTAGCTTTCCTTGCTATTATGTTTCTTCTTCGGAGGCGTGGAGTACTGGGTGATGGAGGAGATACAGAAGGTGAGCTGCCGGCTTCGCTGAGGACATTCACTTACAAGGAGCTGCGAATTGCAACCAACAATTTCAGGGCTGAGTTAGGGAAAGGAGCATTTGGCTCTGTCTTCAAAGGATCTCTCCCGGACAATACGCTTGTAGCAGTTAAAAAATTAGAGGGTTCTAAACAGGTAGAAAAGCAGTTCCGTGCAGAAATAAGCACCATTGGAAGCATACAACATGTCAATTTGGTCAGGCTTTGCGGATTTTGCACAGAAGGATCACGAAGACTGCTGGTTTACGAGTACATGCCCAACGGATCTCTCAATTCCTTTCTATACGCTGGATCACAAAAGCTGTTGGAGTGGAAGACACGATTCGAGATCGCTTTAGGCACTGCACGAGCTTTAGTTTATCTCCACGAAGAATGCAGAGATCAAATCATTCACTCTGATATAAAGCCCGAAAACATTCTGCTGGATAGCGATTTCAGCGCAAAGGTGGCTGATTTTGGGATAGCGAAGTTGGTGGGAAGAGATTTCAGCAGGGTTTTGACAAGCATGAGAGGAACTCGAGGGTATATTGCTCCCGAGTGGCTCGAAGGCTTAGCAATCACTTCCAAGGCAGACGTGTACAGCTTCGGCATGATGCTACTGGAGATAATATCGGGTCGAAGAAATGTGGACATGAGCGTGAAGGAACAGAGTAAGCAATACTTTCCGTCATGGGCCGCAAATCAAATTCAAAACGGAAACATGATGAGTATACTGGACGAAAAAATTGCAGTGTATGCGGATGTTGAGGAGGTGAGAAGAGCTACTCTTACAAGCTTGGTATGCATTGCAAGGGATGAGAATGAGAGGCCAAGCATGGCTCAAGTTCTCCTAATGCTCCAAGGAAAGATGGATGCTGATACACAAGTAGTCATGAAATCTCTACAGTATCTAGTGGACCTGTACTAGATTCCCGTTATCAATCTGCTTTTTAAGTTTTACGCCCTATACTACAGTTAAAATGTTTAGCTCCTCTGTCGCAGGGTGCCTTCTCACGTAAGGTTTGCTTTGACGAGGAAATAAATTTTACCTTTTCCTTCCGGGTGATTATGAATGCTGTATTCCGTAGGTGAATCTTATAAATATAGAAGCTAAGAATAAATTTTTAATGGATTTTTACGCCCCCACCGCCATATGCAATTTCATGATGGTTTGGTTATTTAATTGATTTTTAATTCATCTTTAATGTAAAACTAAATTGTTAAAATAATTGTTTAATTTATTTAAATCAATTAGTAGAAAAATTTAAATAAAAAATTATTTTAAAATAATTTCATAAATCTTCATAATTAGAAATGTTAAATATTTTTTAAAAATAAATTCTTAAACTTTACTTATTATTTATTTATTTTTAATCCATAATTTAAATTAATATAATTATTTTTTATTATAAATTAGATTGTTAATAAATAACAATATATTAAATATAAAATTAAAAAATAATATTAAAGATTAAGAATTCTTTTTTATTTTGTTTCTTTTCATATTTGATATACTTTATTTTCATTAATATAATTTATTTCATTCAAAATACACTCAAATTTATACATTTAATTTTTAGGAGGTATTATTTAAATGTATTATAATTTGATTGATATATTTTTAATTCTAATTTTCTATGTATTACTTAGTGAAGGTTATATATTGAAAAAAATAAAAGTAAAAAAATTTGAAGCAAATATAGCTAAAATTATATGAAATAACAACATAAAAAATGGAAAATATCAAAAGAGAGAAATTTTGAAATTATCAAAAATAAAAATGATAAAGAAAGATGTGTTAAATGTAGGGCATCTATGATAGTTGATGATATCAAAGTAGATATGAGAGAAAATGCATATGAGATGATAACAAACTATCTATGAACCTATCAAGAGGTGAAAATAGATTAGGAGGAATATTGTGAAGAGATGTGCATTTAGATCAATTCACTAAGATAGAAATATAACAATTACCAGAATGTAACTATGAATTAGTTCAAAGACATTTCCAATCCCATGTTCATATTGAGTTTAGTTCTAAAAGGGTGAATTATATTGCAATAGATCATGTGATACAAATAAAGGAAAATTTGTTCAAGATTTAATGAATTTTGATAATAGAAATAATTTAGAAAATAAAAATTCACAGACGAATTAAGATCACAACCAAGAAGATGAAATATATTATGAAGAACAAAATAAGAAATAAATCAAGGTATACTTAATCGTAATATAAATTTTGAGATTTATTTTAAAAATTCATAAATAATATTTCAACATGGACTAGATAAACTTGCTTTATTGAACATGTCTTATATTTGTTAATAAATTTACTCTATAATGAACATTTTTTTGCACCTAAAGGCCCTATTTGTAATAGATTTCAATAATATAAGAATGATAATTAATTATTAGAATTAAACAACATGGATCTTGGTCCACAATGATAAAAAATTACATTTAATAGATGATGAGAAAATGTTGATAGAAATGTTAACTCAATACTTCAAGTCACACATGCAAATACAGGTCAATATAAATATAAAGGAAACACCATAATTTTTTCGCAAGAATTAAAATAAATAGCTAACATTTTTCCACATCAAATAAAATATTTAACAATTATATTGTTCAAAGAGATGATCAACATTCAAAAAACGTATCTCTTATGTTTGAAAAATCAATTAATCTAGATGAGAGCAATTGTGAGGTCCTCCAAATGAGAGTGACCTACCATGTGTTGAATCTATCACCTCTCCTTGTATCAAACTTTCTATAGTTCCTTTAAATTTTTGTTCACCTTCCATTTATGATAAGAAAGATTGGGATGCAACTGATTTGCTATACATTAGCTCACATGTGTGCTACCATTTTCCATTGTGTGCTTTTCTTACACGTAATGTGATCTCCCCATAATGTGCTTCCTAGTGTGTCTTGGTGTTTGTTAGTTTTCTTTGGATGATCCTTGTTGTTCTTACTGACACAAGTACACAAAGAAAATGAATCTGTTGTGACACATATTTTCTTTGTTCCTTTTGGGAACAATACAAAGTATTAAAACATTTAGGTCTATTCCAATATGACCCAAAATCATTTTATGTTTTCTTCATGTTTCATTCCTCCCTTTTGTTCATATTTCAAAAAAAAGTATTTGGTGAATGATTCCAATTCTAAGCAAGATCATATTATCCATTATCCCTCATCTATATTGACTCTAGATTTGTGGATCCCTTATGTGTTATCTTTGTATTGTTTTTTATGTAGTTTTGTTTTGGGGGAAACCCCTTGTCATGATTTAGCTCTCTTGGGAATATATCATTTGGCATAGGGTTTCCCAATAAGCTCTCATGCCTTGTTCTTTTGCAAATATCATTTTATTCTACCTTAAAGGTAATTGCTCCTAGTTGGTGTTAGCAATTACATTAGGGTGGGGCCATATATTACATTATATGATTCACTTTGTTTCACACAAATTGGGACTTTGTGATGTATTTGTGGCATATTGATCCTATTTTTTAGTTCCTTATCAAAATTATTCGAAGTATAATTCCTAATGTAGTTAACATGAGAACTAACCTAGTGAATATCAAACTTCACTAGCCCTTGTGTGTTTTCAATTACTCCCTTTTTTAAAAAGCATAGTTAGTGAATATCGAACTTCACTAGCCTTGTGTTGTCTCTTATCAAGATCACCTAGTGAATAACAAACTTCACTAGCTTGTGATGTTTTTTATATGTACTTGTGGTCAGCTAGTAAATATCAAACTTTGCTAGCCTATGATATATGGATATCTTGTGTATGGATCCTAGTAAGTATCTATGGATCTTGCTAGTTTGTGATGCCATACCCCTTTTGCATGTTTGTATCATTTTTACATCATTTTTACATTGTGTATGCATTGTTTTTACATCGTGTATGCATCATGATTGCATTGTGCTTGCATTTTGTTTGCATTATTATTTTACCTTATGTTCATGTATATTTTTCTTTGCGTCTTCATTGTGTATTCTTAGTTTTTTATCATTATTTACATTGTATCTTATATATGTGCATTTCTTTGTCTTCTAAATGTTGTGTAGTAAGATCTTTTCCCTAGGGGCAAGCACATTCCCTAGACTTAGTGGCATCTTACTTCTTCAATGTCTTGATAAATGAGCCCATTTGGATTATCCTTACTTTAGTGTGAGCATGAGCATAAGTTCATAATCTCACTAAAGTCAACGCTAAATGTATTGTCATAAATTATCGACCCCAACAATTTCACATTATGTTTGGCTCCCCTTTTGATGTATGGACCTAATTATGTTAATTATTTTCACATTTTAAAATTTGTTTTTGAGAAATAAAATTAAAGTTGGAATTTCATATTAAATATTAATTTAATGATAACAAATACCCCAAAATAGGTCTAGTATAGGGTACCCATGCCCCAGACCAACCTATTTTGGCCCAAATTTAAATATTTTACCGTCATCAGTTTTAGATTTATAAATTCAAGTTTATTTTTCAGATTTTCATAATTAATTTTGTGAGAAACCAATAAATGAACATAAATAAAAGTAGTTTTTATAATTTTAAATCTAAGAAAAATCTAGTAATTGAATTCAAAAAATTAAGCATCTTAAAAGTAGTCAAGGGAAGATAGAGAAGAATTATTAGAACATTATTTTAGTCAAGCATGATGTTAGCAATGTATCAAGTTTTCAAGTGAGATCATTCATGCTTTTATGTTCATGTGTTTTATGAGTACTAACACTTGTAGGACCTGCAATCAATCAAATTTTCTTTGCATGAGATGTGTATCATGACTTTAGTCCATCAAGGAACTTAGATCTAAAATGGTGAGTTGTTGTACTTGTCAATTTATCACTTGTTTTATCAAATTTTCCTCTATTTGACCTAGGGTAAGCACTCTTTACATCATCATAGTCATTATGGAGGTGGAAATGCCAAAACGGAGTTTGACTTAGGAAAACCCTATACAACACAATGCTTTCCCTCATTTCTTATGTGTAGGTGGTAAATTCAAAGCAAAATTGGAAGGAGATTCAAGACCTAATTGCAAGATTCAACATGCACGTATCTTTCTTCAATAAACTAGGGCGAGCAAAATTATTTCTTGACAGACAAAATTTTGAAGATGATTGTAGGAGGACAAAGCCTATAGACTATAACCTATTGAGATTTTTTAAAAATTCCTAAAGCATTTCCATTCTAAGGCACTCATGCCCCTTTCCAATTAGTTTTAGTCCAAATTTGAATGTCAGGTTCCTCTTTCTCTACACTCTGCTTCTCTATAATTTGTTTCTAGATATTAGTTCTACACTTTTTTGTAATTTCATCAGCTTTTTGTAGGTTTTATGGTCAACCAAATTCACTATCAAATTTCACACACTTCACTCCTAAATTGTATCCAACCCCAATACCAAAAACAAAGGGCCAAAACTCTTATTAGCCATTCTGACTCCTCCATTCAGGATAGTATCCAAGTGGTCTTTTCTAGTCATTTTTTTGTTCCTTAATGTGTAAACCAATTAAAGGTATTATTTAGACCCTAGAACCCCTATTTCTCCAACATAATTATAATGTTGGTTTCGAGAAAAGGTTAACCATGAGGAACTAGGCAACTAAAATCTAGCAACCGCCCTAAATCTATTTATCAATATTGTCATTATTGAATTTATAAACTAAATTTACTACAACATCACTTACATTTTTCATTTTCTTCAAAACATCCAATCTAATTTATTCCTTGAGAAACATCCATTGCCCTATTTATTTTTTAGACTATATTGATATTTTAGAATATCATAATTGACTATAAACATTTCAATAAATTATGACTAACATTATGATCTCAAAGTTGACAAATTAACTATTAACTATTTTTTATTAATTTAATTAATCTATATCGGCATTTCAATATATTATTATATGTTTAATATATACTTACTTTAGAACAATTTTTAATTAAAAATATATCTATCAAAAATTATTTAAACTTCAACTTTATTAGCAATACTTTAAAAATAATAATTACTCAAAAATAATTAAAAAATTCAATTAATCCAATCATAAATGGACCCTCCATAAATGATATAATACACCACCATTTGACTGTTTGAAAGCAAGGGGCGAAAGTCCTTCATCCCTGAGAGGTAAGAAATGAAGTACTATAAGTGTTGAGATTTCTGAATTGTAACTATGTGATCTTTTTATAAGAAGTAACATGTCAAACTGTGCATGCCTAAGAAATTGGAAATGTAGGTTTGGAAATATTTGTGGTTTCGCAGATTCAAATAAATGTTATAATTTTTCCTTCTAACACTTTGCTATGAACTGGACGTTAAGGAGATGCGTATCCTAATTCTACCGAGCGTGGCACAATATTCACTACAACGAGGCCTATCGAGGAGTAAGAAAATTCTTATGGACATTACATGGTGTTACAGATTTCTTCTTCTTTTCACACTTGTGAGTAATAAAATACAATTTACAAATATAGGTAAGTCTAAATGATGATATATCAATCTCAATAAAATCTAGATTTGAAGTGATTAAAATAAGTGAAATGGATTTGTTGAGATTAGATTTTATTGATTAAAATAAGTGAAGTGGATTAATTGAGATCTCAAATAAATAGGGGTTATTATAATATGTAGAGATTATTTAGTCTTTGAGTATTCACTTATTTTTATTTCTTTTTTTTTTTTTTTTACAATGTTTTCCATCTATTTGATTGGGATGTTAATTGTTCTATGAAATTTTACTCCCTATATTATTTCAATTGTCAAAATCCATAAAATCTTGAACAATATTATATTTTATTTGTATCAAATGTTCTATATAATAGAATACATTCCTTTAGAATTAAATTCAACATGAACATGAGATTGACAATTTCTTTGAATGTAATTGAACTAATTCATAGTTACGCTATTGTAGTTGTTAACTTTCTATCTTAGTGAATTCATCTAAATGCATATCTCTTTGTAATCTTCTTCTTGATCTATTTTTCACCTATTGATATGTTCATCGAAAATTATTAACATCTCACCTACATGTTGTCTCATTTCTACTTTGATATCATCAACTATAATATATATTGTACATTTATCATATTTTTCTCTATCATTTTTTATTTTTGATAATTTCTTACTTTTTATCTTTTACATTTATATTGTTATTTCATATAAGTTTAGCTATATTTGATTCAATGTTCATTTTATTAATCTAATTTTTTTTCTCAAAATCTAACATTGGATAAGTCATACATACAAAATTAGAATAAAATTTAAAATCAATCAAATTATAATAAATTTAAATAATATGGGCGGGGGCCCTAGCTCGGTTGGCTAAGTAATTCCGTTGCGGCTCTACTGGTCACGAGTTCTAGTCT
Organism: Sequoia sempervirens; assembly: GCA_007258455.2. Classification (NCBI taxonomy): domain Eukaryota; kingdom Viridiplantae; phylum Streptophyta; class Pinopsida; order Cupressales; family Cupressaceae; genus Sequoia; species Sequoia sempervirens. The sequence continues at coordinate 126,974,801 of VDFB02047230.1, read as the reverse complement.
CCCCCGTCAAGGGCAGCCAGCGGCCGGTCCGTTAAAAAGTTTACCAGTATGCACTGCAGTTTATAGGGGGTCGTGCTACCCGATTCCTGCAGTCTAAAAAAAATAAAAATAAATAAATAAATTTAAATAATACATCCTAAAATTCAAATGTATAAATAACAAAAAAATTAATTTTAAATATTATTAATTAATAATTAACTATTAATTGATAAAGTTTAATTTATAACATCTATAAAAGTTATAAATTTCATATATACAAAAAATATGTATTTGGATAAATATATTTAAGATGTGTATTTATTACATTATAAAGTTTCAAATTACTACTTTATATATCTAATCATATAATTTTTAATTTAAAAATGTTTATTAATTAATTAGATTATATGATTTTTATTTATTTATTCTTGGTAAGTGTTGTCAAAGGGACAACTCCCATCAAAAGATAGATTATATGAATTTATTATATGTAGTAAAAATGTGAATAAAATAAAATATTTCTTATATATAATATTGACTAATAATTAACTATTAATTGGTAGAATATTAATTTATTATATCTATAAAAAATAAAATGTAAATTTTGTATTAAAAAAAAAAAACTTATTTAAGTTATATGTTTTCTTAAATTATCAATTCTAAAATTATTCAATAAATTATTGTTGAACAACTTTATATTTATTAAAATTCTAAAATTTCTAACCACTACTTTATATATGTGTTATATAAATTCAAGTTTAGTTATTAATTAGATGAGATGAATTTATTATATATAATAAAATATAAAATACAATAAAAATATCTCTAAAGAATATAGTTAAATAAATAATAAAAAAAAATTAAATAGTTAAAAAAATATTTTAAAAATAAAATTCAAATATGTAATTTTTGTAATTCTTTCTTATATTTGTATTCAACTATTTTGACACTTGCACTAGTTATTTTTTAATGCTATTGTATTATTCTTCTTTTCTTATTTTCTTCTCCTTTTTTCTTACCTACTTTAAGTTTTTTATTATTTTTATATTAGAGATTTATCAAATATTTTGTTTGTCAATATTCTTTTTTAAATAATTTATTATATTTTAATGTTAGCTCTTTATTTAATTTTTCTAACACACTCATGTCATTACACTTCACCGCTTTCTCCCACAATAGGTTATACCTCCTAACATAACTATATATCTTTATATTTCTTGCCTAGAGTTATCTAAACATAAATTATGTGATTTAATGCCATGTACTAGCACTTAATATCATTCTAGATCATTAAATACAAGATTAATAGCAAAACAATTAAGACACTTTAAAAAATTGAATGGATTTACATCTTTGTACACTTTTGTTGGTAGTGGATCTAAGCAATGTTCCTTGTGACCTAACAACTCTTCTAAGGTATTTTAAAAAATTGGAATTTGTTAATCTATCAAAAAGACACATAATAGATTGATACTAACCAAGTGAGTAGAAGAGAAAGATTATGTTTGAGAGGTAGGATGAGTTTAAGAGCAAAGGACTAAATTTTATTTAGGAATCTATTTTACAATTGCAAACCTATTCTATACTAGTGCGCATGTCAAGCATAGAAATAAAAGCATTCGCTACAATAAGAAATTGCATTTCCAAGATAAAGATAAAGGTGATATCAAAATATTCCCCAATGTATGTTATTCTTTATTTATCATACTAAATATTTTTATTCTCTTTTACTTTTTATGGAATGTATATTTTTCAAAGTAACATTATGTCAATTATTGATTGTTAGTCTATATTATTGTATACTAATGTGTATGTTTATTAAATTGACCTAGACCAGTTCTAAAAATTCTTTTTTTTTTTTTTGTATTAAAGATAGTTAAAAATCAACAAAAGGATATGTTACAGCTTAATCACTGCCCTTGCGCAACTAGCAGTACATCACTTACAATTTAAACTGACTCATTTTCAACACAAAAGTTATCACTGACTGTCATACAACTTTAATTACAAACTAGGCACCTTGATTAGAGTAATACAAAGCTTCACACGAAGACGAGCAATCATATTATCAACCCTGAATGAGATTCTAGTAATAGAATAGCTGGAAGACCATAAACTCGCTTCCAAAGCTTGGCTTACAACTGGACAATCTGCTAGATTAAGTTGCCAGGATCTTAGCATAAAAGACTTCATCCTCTTTTACCGCCACTCCCAATGCTGCTACAGCCGCACAGAACTGCTTAGGCAAAGGGCTGCATCATTGAGTTGTCCACTAATCATGCTTCCCCCAACCCCCTCCTCCACACCGGCATTATTGAACACCTTTTGAAACTTTCCTAAAGCTTGGAGAAAAATCCCAGATTCAATGTAATCATAACTCCAATTATGCACTGTTTTTACTTCCATTTTGTGAGCCACCTCATTAGTTAATAGCTTCCTGAATTTAGCCATGTTAGCCTCCATCACCATTGTAACCTGCATAGCCACATTGAAAAAGATGAGACGTTTATTGGACTCAGTAAGCCCTCTAGCACTTCCTTGAAATTTTTCCTCATTCCTAGCCCTCCAAATGAACCAAAGGATCTCAGCAGTAAGACAATCCCAGAAAGCATTAGCTTCTTTATTAAGCTTTTTATCACAAAACATAATATCACAGTACCGAACATTACCATTGTTGTTCCAAATTAATAAATGATTACAGAAAATATTCCAGACCTCTTTTGCATAGAAACAGTTAAAGAAAATATGCATTATACTTTCAGGAAACCTGCAAATAGTGCAAATATCAACATCATTATGCATATGTTTATAAGGTAGCTTGTGCAGCAGTAATTGCCATCTAAAACAGGCTTTTTTTGGCTCCTCTAAATTCTGCCAAATTGCTGTGAGAGTTTTCCTCCACCTGTTTTCTGAAAGTCTCACATCCCAACAAAGATTAACATGCTCAAGAATAGATTCTTGCTTGGTAAACTCTTTATATAAATTCTTAGCCTTAATATCACATAAAAGCGAACCATCAAACCAAACAATATCATCATTAAAATCACAACTATCCTCCACCCTGTTAGAAACATAAATATCTTTGCAAGCATCAACAAGAATGTTGTAAGTTCTATTGCTAGGGTTATCTAAGCTAAATTCCTCAACCAACTTGTTCATAGACTTTAATCTACCCTTATCAAGGATGTCATGGAAAGTCAGAATGCCCGATTGCCACCACTTTTTAGCCGAACATCCCTGTAACAAGGCCAGGGGCTTATTACGGTGCTCAAGGTTCCACCATAAGGACAAATACTCATGAAACACAATCCCATTATAGAGGTCAACATTGCCATTTTTGAAGGAAAGCTTGTGCTTAACCATTTCCCAAGCCTTCCACAGGCTAGTAAAGACAGGAGAACCCGCAGGTGACATGGGATGTTTGTTAAGAAGGATGTCACAAAGAGGTAGATTCCTCCAAGACTTGGCTTTCTTGGGCACAACCTTACTGATATTCCATCTAATCAGAACCTTCCAGGGTTCCGTACCTTCCATAGCATGAGCAATCCATTTAATAGCAAGAGTGATGCCCTGAATTCTTAAATCCTTGAGCCCTAGACCACCTTCCATCTTCCCCATACAACACCAATCCCACTTCACTAAATGCTTCTTCTTATTCCCTTTACCATCGAACCATAAAAAAGCCCTGATCCTCTTTTGAATTTCGTTGATTTGATAACTATTAAAGAACCAGACCGAAGCGAAATATATGCTATAAGAAGAGAGAATTTTTTGACAAATTTGGAGCCTAGCAGCTAAGGACAGATATTGATTGTCCCAACTACTAAGCTTCTTATCAATTTTACCCCTTATCCACTCCCACATCTCCTTTAAATTAGGACTAATGGCAAACGGAATACCCAGATACCTTACCAACTTATTGGGTCCTCCCCACTAGAAGTTATACTTCTGCAGCCAATTGGGTAGATTTTCCTTCCACCCAAGAAAACTGGATTTAGGAAAAGAAATTCTAGCTCCAGAAGCCTGACAGAATAATTGAAGCTTTTCCATTAGCCTTTCAAGGTTTCTTTCCTCCATTTCAATAAAGATTGCAGTATCATCTGCAAATTGGATATTAATTAACTCAGATTTATTCAGGAGGCAAATCCCTCTTACTTGCGGAGATATAGTTTGATCTCTGAGCAAGTAGTGAAGAGCGTCAGAGGCAATAACAAAAAGAGAGGGAGCAAGGGGGCACCCTTTCCTTATGGATCGGCCAAGGGAGATTTCCTTAGACAACTCTCCGTTCACATCAACCTGAGCCACCGCATCCCTCAGCAAAATATTCACAACTTTACAGAAATAGTCAGGGAACCCGAAAGCTTCCAACATAGTTCTCAGGAAAGCTCACTCAATTCTGTCATAGGCTTTTTCAAAGTCTAACAGCAACATTGCAGAGTTTTGATTAGAGTTCCTTGACCAGTTCATGGCCTCCCAGCTTGTAATCAAATTCTCTAAAATGTATCTCCCTTTGATGAACCCAGTCTGGGTACTATTAATGAAGCTTGGGAGGATATCCACCAACCTGAGAGCAAGAATTTTAGCGAGAATTTTATAAGACACATTCAACAGGGTTATGGGCCTCCAATTTTTAACCAGGGTCTTGTCACCTCCTTTAGGAAGGAGCTTAATGATACCCTTATTGATACATCTTCCCAAAGAACCTCTATCCAAGGCCTCTTGATAGACTTGTAACAAATCCTCACTTATCCAGTCACTGAAGGTCTTGTAGAATTCAACGGGAAGCCCATCACAACCTAGTGACTTATCATTTTGCATAGATTGAATAGCCTTCTGCACTTCTTCTTTGGTGATAGCAGCATTTAACTTGTCTGCTTTGGTAATATTGATTTTTTTGGGAATAATGCTCCTTATGCACTCTCTAGCCCTCACGTTACACTCCTGAAAATCTTCTGAGGTAAAGATCTTTTGATAAAATGCATGGAAAATAACAAGAATATCTTCCCGAGTACTCAAGATCCTACCATCCTCCCAGATTTGCACGATCTGCTCTTTCCAGGATTTCTCTTTTATGTAATTGAAAAATAATTTGGACCCCTTATCTCCATGGTGGATCCAGTTCAGCTTGGCTCGGACCTTGAGGCCTTTGGACTTATAGGTTTGAATCTTTCTAAGATCATTTTTAGTTCTTGCCAGATGTTCACTTAAATAAGGATTTGAGGGATCCTCTTGAATCCTTGCCTCTGCCATGAAAAGATCCTTTTAGAGCTCATGCTCTTCTTTTCTTCTGTCCATGGCTTTCTTTTTACCAATAGTTTGAAGAAGCTTCTGCCAGGCATCCACATTTTGGTTCCACCTATTAATGGCACTGCCATCATTCAAGATCCACCTATTTATTTCCCTAATGGACCTTATGCCATCCCTGCAGTCCTCATCTTGAAGAAGCTGAGTATTCAGGATGAATTTTGGCTTCTTGGGGGTTTCCAGTCTACTATCTTGGGCCAAGGAAACCAAAACTTTGATGGGATGATGGTCTGAGAGGGTGTAAGGATGAACACGCACGTGCTGTCCAAAATTAATAGGAAGGAAATTGATGACATTTTTACTTGCATAAAACCTATCCAGCCGAGAGTAGATCCTATTATTCCCTTGCTGAGCATTGCACCAAGTAAACCAAATGCCTTTGAATTCCCTCTTTTTTTTCTCCAGAGGATCCAAAAGCCCAAGCTTGTTTTTAAACCTTCGCCAGAAATGTCTTTCTGAACCCTTCCAGGCAGCATTAATTCCCCCCCACTTATCTTCCATTTGCTCCACCATATTGAAGTCCCCCCAAGAACCTAGGGCCCTTTTGGAAAATGCGACTCCAACCATTGCCACAGTTGAATTCTCTCTCTATGGTCATTAGGAGCATACACCACTCCAATCCCCATTCTCGCACCCTCTTTTTCCAAGACAATCCAAACCACTCTGTTACAGGGTGAGATGCCATTACCCACCATGAACTGTTTCCATTTATTAGCAAGGAGAATTGTCACACCTCCTTTCCCTTTCTCATGCTGGGTGGAGAAATGATAAGAATCTTTCCATATGAATCTCATGTTAACCTCCAAGGTGAACCCTGTAGCTTTTGTCTCTTGTAAAAGGACAATATCTTTTTTAGGTTCTAGATTTAAGAACCTTCTCACAATATACTTTCTGTCGGGGGACTCAAGACCCCGAATGTTCCACGATATAATATTAAGATTCATGCTCATCTGTTATAGGGGTGTCCTCTTGGCAGTTTTTGAACTGCTCAAAACACTTAGGAAGCTTTTCCTCAACCTCCGTCTTCTTGGCCATAGGAGATTGAATAACAAGACTGGTCTTTTTTCTTTTATTTTTGATCCGCTGGCTGTTTGAGTTTCCAGAGGTTGAGGCATCATATTTTCTTGGTCTCCCAGGCCCCTTTTTAGGTTTAGAGCTTGTTACAGACCTCTCCATTTTGTTATCCTCCTCAACATCATCCCCAGAGTCACCTGTGGCCTCACTCGCTATGGGTGGTATGGGGTTAGACATAGAAAGCGTACTACCCGGTACGGGGTCGAGATTGTCATGAAGTCTATGATCAAGTTGGTTGGAATCTAGTTGGAAAACCTTAGCAATAGTATCAGACAAGTCATTAGAAATTTCTCCATTCAGATGATCTTCAACCTTAAGGCTATTGCACAAAGCGTCACCCATTTCAAATTGCAGCTCTGATGCTAACCCCAAACCCGAGGATTTGGATGAGTCACTCACAACAATAGACCAAGCTTGAAGATCACCTGAATGGTGTATTTCTAAATCACTTGTCCTCTCAGTTCTATTGATTTGTTTCAGGTTAGTCTGCTCAAGTTTTTGCTTAGGCGGACCACTCTTATTCAGTAAATTTTCCTCAATTCTTTCCCGAATTTTTCGCATAACAAGTTGTTGCACATTAAGTTTCTCAATTTTCTCCTTGCTCCAATTAATTGAAGAAGCGGGGTTTGCGATGGATTTGGGTCCAACAGCAAGTTCAATTTTCTCATTTTTATCTATTTCTCCCTCCTCGACAAGGACATCAAATGAATTTTTGGTCGGGAGTGAATTCTGAATAGGAAAGGGCTTCCCCAGGGTTTGAACACCCTGATTCATCGAATTCGGTGTGTTTATAACCACCACATGATCACCATCCTGTCGGGGATGAGGTAACTCCTCAATAGAATCGGGACCAGCCAGGTGGATTTCGACAGCATCCCCCATGGGCTTCACCATGTTGGCGCCATCATTCTAATTTTCCTTAGTCCCCTTAGCAGGTTTTCCTGTCTCTCTATTCTCTTTTTTTTTTAATTAGAGGACAGTTCTTCCGAATATGGCCTTCCCGATGACACAGGTAACAAGCATTTAAACTGCCCAGAATTTCAAGGGGGCAACTAACAATTCTACCTCCATCTTCTATGAGGAGCCCGGGAGGGAAGTCAATCCCAGGTATCAGGGAAACAAGAACCCTAGCATCAAGGTTCGGCAGAGAGGCCTTCGCCTCATCCATTCTGAGCACCTTACCAAATGGAGCCAGAATGGACGGGACAAGCTTCCAAAATTCTGAGGAGATATTCTTCACAACAACCCACCACGGGCAGGAGAGAGCAAGCACTTCCTCCGCAATGGCAACAGGGTTCCAAGCCAGCGCTCGAAACACGTAGCCACCAACATTCCAGAAGGACCTAGCAAGGGCTTTGCCCTGCATCTCATGGTTTTTAAGGAAGATAACAAATAATCCCTTTTGCAACATTCTACAGTAATTTATTTGAATTCCGAATTTAGAAAGCCATATGCCAGAAAACCATGTATCCAAAAATTTCCTAGGCGGGAGCTTATTACTATCCATAGCAGCAAAGGAAATAACAATCTCTTTAATTCTAGATTTCTCATTTCTGATGACCTCTTTCATTTCAGGGTTAGGCATGAGCAAAGCATAACCGGAAGTGCAGGAGGGCTTACCTTGATCTCCAGAATTGCAAACAGAACCCACTACTAACTGTTGATCTGATACCGAAAATTGCGCGCCGGTTAGGAGCACCGTTTCCTTGCCCGCAACTGCTTCTTTGAAGCTTTTTCCATTTGCCGCGCCCTCACTGTTCACTGGGGGAATGGGGAAGGCCTTGTCTTCCTCCATACAAGCCCCCAGGGGGCAGGGTCGCAAAAAAACCCTTAGGGCCGAGTCGCCACGGCACGCGGACTAGGAAGATACAAAGCAACGCCCAATAAAAAAAGCAACGGAAACAAAAGCAAAGAAAATGAAAACATTAAATCTCACAAGAAGAAATTAAACCAATCTACGGCCTCAGCCATGCAAGCAAACCTCCGTGGGGGAGAGCCCTGCCTCCCCCACACGTCACCACACCAGGTACCAGGCACACTGAACGAGGCACAACTTTGCTTCCCAAACCATTCGAATCCTCTTTTCCCGAAATATTATAAACTTAAGGTTTTACTAAAGATTTAATAGTCAAAAATTCTTTATTTTCCTTCACAATAATATACTTTTATACAATAGACCTATACTTTCTATTATTTCAAATCTAAAAAATATATTTTTTTAATTTTTACAATATAATTTACTTAATAAATAAATATTATTAATTAAATTAATCTTTTTAATTTAAAAATGTTTCTAATTATATAGAAAAATTATTAATATTATTTCTTATTATTTTAATTATTTAAAAATAATAATTTTATAATCTTAGTAAAACAATTTGATTTTTTTAACTAGGTATTCTTATACTTTTCGTCATCTTCCTAAATCTCTAGGTTTTTAGATTGATTATTTGTGAGCTTAATGCAAGTAAAAATGCTCATGAGGATGATGGAAAGCTTTACGCACCACCTCTTCAACTCGTTAAGGCAAAAGTCTTCAAAGACAAAAATGATTACTTTCCTTCCATTTTCCGCGCTACTTGTTTTGCTATGCGAGAACAGACACTAATTTCACCACTTGTCTTCCGCGTGCGAGAAAAACTCGTCACCATAGACTGTGATATGTAATGGCCGGCAAAAAACGAGGACTTTTAGCCCCTTACAAATGGCCTGGCAGGGAAGATTGGACAAAATCTTAGAAAAGAAAGACCAAACTGATATTCGACAGCCCAGCCATTGTTCAGCGGACTGTGACTACCATATATTTGTACACGACACGGCAGTAGTTCTGGGACTTACAAGAATAATCTTTTATCATATTATATATAAAAAACCTAAGAATTTACAGACCATCAAATTTCAGGTCTATTGTTGTGTCATGCACAAATATATGACAATCACAGGTCATTGAAATATGGCTTGACTTATGGAAAATTAAAAAATACAAAAGTATCAAATTTCAGGTCTATTGAAGTGACATGTACAAATATATGACAATCATAGTTCATTTAATATAATTTGATTTTATAAAATAAAATATCGAAAAATGTGAAGAGTATTAAGTTCAGGTCTACTGCAGTGTCATGTACAAATATATATGGTAATCACAGTTCATTGAATATGACTTGACTTTAAGAAATCAAAAAATGTGAAGCGTATTAAATTTCAGGTCTAGAGTGTATCATGTACAAATATATATGGCAATCATAGTTCATTGAATATGACTTGACTTTATGAAATATCAAAAAATGTGAAGAGTATTAAATTTCAGGTCTATTGTCGTGTCATATACAAATATATATGGCAATCCCAGTCCATTGAATATGACATGATTTTATGAAATACTAAAATATGTGAAGAGTATCAAATTTCAGGTCTACTACAGTGTCATGTATAAATATATGACAATCAGAGTTCATGGAATATCATTTGACTCTATGGAATATTAAAAGATGTGAAGAATATCAAATTTCATGTACAAATGTATGACAATCACAATTCATATAAAGAATTTTTAAAATTCATAATATAATTAAAATAACATTTTAATTTTTTTTAAATAAATATATTTTACATTATTTTAAATATAAATGAAATATAAAATTATTAACTGTCAATATTAATAGTTCTCAAGTAAATCAAATAACATTTTTGACCAATTTTGTAAATTCTGCCATAACATAACATTTAATTCGGAGAAAATAGACCAATGGATATTTAGAAGAAAGTGAAATGTTAAAATGATTGTTGGTCTTGATGTACTTTGTAAAACGAACAATGAACATACCTATATCGATTGCTTTTGCGCTATATAATGGTCTCACCACCAAACCTGTGCGTAGTTCTCGAGTTTTGTTCCAAGCGCATTTGAGGTTTTTCCGAAATGGCCACAAATAGGGGAGAGGGGCCCATAATGGAGCAGGGTCTAATAGTGGGGATAGAAGTAGTCGTCAGTGGCCCCCATAGTGGAGCACTTTAATATCGAATTGCATAACACTTTTTATCCATAAAGTACGCAAAGTGACAAATCATGTGACGCCACATCAGCGCACCAATAAAACATGACTTAGTGCACCACTATTGGTCTCACTTTTTTTTTGGCCTTTTTGGATACCTTAACAAAAAGCATGTTGATGTGGCATCATATTTGATGATGTGGCCTTAAAACAAAATATAGAAGCACATGAGTTACCAAATAAACTGTTGTAGAATTCAGAGTGATTTGAAATTTCCACATAAGATTTTGAGAAACGCGAAATTAGGGTGCTCCACTATGGGCTTGTTTACATGGCATTTCTTCCTTTTCAGTGCTTTATATGCTTACTCTACCTTACAATTGCGACCCCCTTGTAGTTGATGGTGGAGACAGCATCGCTTTGGGAGCCTCTCTCACTGGAAATAGAGCATAGTTTCAAAGAATGGCACCTTCGAGTTGGGGTTCTTCTGTCCTAATGGAACCAATAACTGGTACATCGGCATCTGGAATGCTCAAATCTTCGAGAAGACCATTGTTTGGGTGGCTAATAAAGAGACTCCCATCAAAAACAAGCTGGGCATTTTGAAGCTTTCAACAAACGGGTATCTCAAACTGTATGATTCAAAGGGACGATCAATATGGTCGGAAAGGAAGAACCAGAAATCCATAGCCTCCAGAGCTATGATATTGGATTCTGGTAGTTTTGTTATGTTGGGCGTCTGCAACATTTCTGAGATTGTCGAGGAGAGTTTCTTGTATCCAGAAGACACATGGTTGTGGGTAATGAAGATTGGAAAGGCATGAAGCTAACTTCTTGGAAGAGTTCGTTTGATCCCGCACTGAACCTTTCTCTCTAGAAATGGATCCAGCCCCAGGCAAGACGCAGTTTTTGTTGGTATATAATAGAAATAATAGTTACTGGAGCAGCGAAGAGTGGGTTGTTGACTATTTCAGCGGTATGCCAGATATGTTGAATATGTACGAATCTGAAACTCTTAGAACACCCTTCGTAAGGATTTCTCCCACAAAGATGCACTTCACTTATATTCAAATATCAAAATTTGACAGTGTCATGCAGCGTCTAGTCCTGTACAAAACTGAAGATGTACGATCTTTCTATCTAATTCATAATAGCAGCTGGAGTCTCATCTGGTTTGTGCCAAAAGACCTGTGCCTTGTTTATGATATGTGCGGGGCTTACGGAGCATGCGACAAAAACAACCTTCAATTCTGCAGTAGTCAAGATGGCTTCAATCCTAGAGACAATCGCACCTGGTATTCACAAGAATGGAGGTCAAGCGAATTCCTTCGCAATAGCGCTCTCCACTGATCTCCTAGCAACGACACCAGCGATGGTTTCCTGCAAAAGAGTGACATAGCCTTAGCAGAGAAAGAAGATGTTCCATATCCCCACTACCCAACTGTACGAACATGCAAAGCTGCATGTCTAGGAAATTGCTCATGCACAGCCTTCGATCTCACAAAGTCTACGCCTCCCATTTGTAGAATGTGGTTTGGGGATCTGCTCAATATTCACGTTGAATCAAATACCCAGCCCGTCTTCCTTCGCATGGCTGCTTCTGAGTTGCGGTAATCGATATCCAGTGGAAGAATACAAACGTACGAGTCCTGTCGATTTCACTTTCCACTGGTACTGCTTTCGTTCTTGTTTTAGCTTTCCTTGTTATTATGTTTCTTCGAAGGAGGCATGGAGCACTGGGTGATGGAGGAGATACAAAAGATGAGCTATCTGCTTCACTGAGGACATTCACTTACAAGGAGCTGTAAATTGCAACCAACAATTTCAGGGATGAGTTAGGGAAAGGAGCATTTGGCTCTGTCTTCAAGGGATCTCTCCCAGACAATACGCTTGTAGCAGTTAAAAAATTAGAGCGTTCTAAACAGGTAGAAGACCAGCTTTGTGTAGAAATAAGCACCATCAGAAGCATACAACATGTCAATCTGATCAGACTTTGTGGATTTTGCACAGAAGGATCACGAAGGCTGCTGGTTTATGACTACATGCCCAACAGATCTCTCAATTCCTTTCTATACGTTGGATCACAAAAGCTGTTGGAGTGGAAGACACAATTCGAGATCGCTTTAGGCACTGCACGAGGTTTAGTTTATCTCCACGAAGAATGCAGAGATCAAATCATTCACTCTGATATAAAGCCCGAAAACATTCTACTGGATAGTGAATTCAGTGCAAAGGTGGCTGATTTTGGGCTGGCGAAGTTGGTGGGAAGAGATTTCAGCAGGGTTTTGACATGCATGAGAGCAACTCGAGGGTATATTGCTCCCGAGTGGCTCTAAGGCTTAGCAATCACTTCCAAGGAAGATGTGTACAGCTTCGTCATGATGCTGCTCGAGATAATATCGTGTCGAAGAAATGTGGACATGAGTGTGAAGAAACAGACTAAGCAATACTTTCCGTCATGGGCCGCAAATCAAACTCAAAACGGAAACATGATGAGTATTGTGGACGAAAGAATTGCAATGTATGCGGACATTGAGGATGTGAGAAGAGCTACTCTTACAAGCTTAGTATGCATTGCAAAGGATGAGAATGAGAGGCCAATCATGGCTCAAGTTCTCCTGATGCTCCAAGGAATGATGGATGCTGATACACAAGTAGTCATGAGATCTCTACCGTATCTAGTGGACCTCTATTAGATTCCAGTTGTCAATCTGTTTTTTAAAGTTTTACGCCCTATACTACTCTAAAAATGTTTAGCTCCTCTATGGCAGGGTGTCTTCTCACGTAAGGCTTGCTTTGAAGAGGGAATAAACAAGCTTTTCCTTCTCGGTGATTATGAATGTTGTATTCCGTAGGTGAATGCTATATATGGGAGAAGGGTCCATAATGGAGTAGGGTTCAATATTGGGGATAGAAGTAGTCCTCAGTGGGTCTTATAGTGGAGCACCATAATATCCAATTGTAAAACACTTTTTATCCATTAAGTACACAAACTGACAAATCATGTGATGCCACATCAGCGCACCAATAAAACATGACTTAGTGCACCACTGTTGGTCTCACTTTTTCTTGGGCATTTTTGGATACCTCAACACAAAGCATATTGATGTGGCATCATATTTTATGATGTGGACCTAAAACGAAATATAGAAGCACACAAGTTGCCAAATAAATTGCTATACAAAATTAGGAGTGATTTGAAATTTCCACATAAGATTTTGAGAAAGGTGAAGTTAGGGTGCTCCACTATGGGCCCCTCTCCCCTATAGAAGCTAAGAATAAATTTGTAATGGAATTTTATGACCACACCGCCATATATGCAGTTTCAAGATGGTTTGGTTATTTAATTGATTTTTAATTCATCTTTACTGAAAAATTAAATAGTTAAAATAATTGTTTAATTTATTTAAATCAACTAATAGAAAATTTTAGATAAAAATTATATTAAAATACTTTCATAAATCTTAATAATTATAAATATTTTTTATTAAAAAAGCGGGTTTTTGAAAAGGTTTTGATCTTTGTACAAAGAAAAAAATAGGGCAATAAGTACAACCTAACAAAAATGGACAACCAAACAAAAAAGTGGCATGACTACAAGAAACAAAGCATTATAAATCAACAAACACCACCAGAACTACAAAACACCAACCAACTAGCACTAAGTCATGGTGGTTTAAAAAATTGTTCCATGGATTTTTCTTGTAATGTAATATAAGGACTCTTTTCCAAAAACCTTTTTTTTTTTTAAGGAGAAGACACTGAATCATTTACGGAACCAACTTCCAACCTCGAAGTTACAATAGATGAATCCAACATTGGGGAGGAGGGAATTCCTTTAAAAGTTTCATTCTAAAACTCCACGAGGGAATTAGTGTAATCCTGCACAACAACTCTAGAATCTTTTCCTTCTTCCAAATGACATATTGTTTCTTAAAATTCAAGAAAGTAATTGAGGCATGACCGGCTTTTCCACAATAATGGAAAATAACTAGGGAGTCCTCATAATCAATCTACTGCACCTACTTACCAAATTTAGAAGATAAGGAAATCTTAGTGGGAAGAACAAGATTATTCTCCACAAACACAAATTTCGGAAAACAACAAGTGCATCATGGATTTGGAAACCTTATTCAATAGTATAGTTATTGCTCAAAAGAGTTAGCAATGCTCATAAAAATATTTTCATTCCAAAATCTAAAGGCAATCCTAGCAAACAAACCCAAATAGGAAAGTTGAAAGTTTTTATTAATGGGTTCAAACTAGGGAACCACTTCTTAAGACAAAGGTTCTTTGAGCCAAGAAACTAGGGGTCATTTCAAAGGACCCTTGAACAACCTTCCTCACAAGAAAAAGAAAAAAAGAAAGAAATCATTCAACATAGCAGTCACCTCAACACCACCATTAATCTTCCAAGCCTGAAGGGCCCATCTTCTGAAAACATTGATAATGGGATGATTGCCACAAAATCTCCCAACCAATGAGCTCTTAAGCCACTCCATAGACTCAAAAAGGAGAGATTCAAGAATGTCAATTTGAATCTGACCTTCCTCCATAACATCTATGGAGCTTCCATTTGAAACTTTGCAGTCAAAACCATCCTATAGGTTAGATGTGTCACTCACTTCCTTAGCACATAGCCCATCCAACACCCTTGGGTTTGGAACTAGGGTGGGAAAGGAAGAAACAACAACTATAGGATCAACTGTGCTCTCAATAATGTAATCCTTCTACTCACCAATAGAAGTCAAAGGAGAAATAACCTGAATCCCCTCAGGAGGAGGTGAAACAATACCTCCCTCTCTAAAACAAGGGAGAAGAAAACCTTTCTTGAGACCTTTAAACTAAGTGTTTTTAAGAAGAAACTCAAATCTCGTAAGCTCACTCTTTTGATTCTTCAATAGTGCCTCAAGAAAGATATCAAGAAGAAACTCATCCTCCTCAGCTAACCCTTAACTATCCCTATCCCAAGCATCAACAAGAAGAGAACCATCACTGGGGTCTCCATAATTAGAGGAAATAATATCTTCCTCATCCCATTCTTGTGCCCATAAATCAACTTCTGAGGAGAAAGAGGCATCTTCAGCAAAATTAGAGAATGCACCATCACTAGAAAATATTTGCAATAGAAGAGTCACCCCTAATTGCCCCTGAGGGGAAAATATAGGAGCCCACCTTCAAAATTGACCAGCCCAACTTTGTGAATTATCCATCAATAGGGTCCTCATCTTCAATTGTACTACCTTCATCAAAAAAGGATGAATAGTCGAAACTACCACCATCACACAACTGCACACAATCCATGTTAGATCCCACCATTAAAAACTCCATTGCAACTAGCGAGGGAGCCTTCAAAGAAGGTCCATTTGCATTTGCATCAAGATATTTTCCTCCATCCTTCCTCTCCCTACCTATCTCGCTCTTCCCGCTCATCATTCAAAGGACTAAGTAATAATAATTAGAAATGTTAAATATGTTAAAAACTAGTAGTTGCATGTAGTGACATGCAACGATGAACTGATAGGTGGAGGGGAATTCCAAATGGTAGGGATTTGTACACGCATAGGAGGAATTAAAGAGGGGGATGCTAAGAACAATCTAGGAGAGAGCGAAGGAGTTGAAGATGAATGTAGAATTTCTATCGTGACCATATAGAACAATATACAGGAAAGAGAACGATGAATTGAAAGGATACATTAGTCCATGAAAGGAAAATTTAAAGAATTTGGGAGCAATTTATTAACAGCCAATAGAAAAAATTAATGCAAACAATAGCCATTGAGGGAAGATAAATTTGTATTGAGTTTTT
Source organism: Sequoia sempervirens (assembly GCA_007258455.2). Classification (NCBI taxonomy): domain Eukaryota; kingdom Viridiplantae; phylum Streptophyta; class Pinopsida; order Cupressales; family Cupressaceae; genus Sequoia; species Sequoia sempervirens. The sequence goes on along the minus strand of VDFB02047230.1, from coordinate 126,958,640 downwards.
CAATACAACTATGTAGAGGAGAATATTGTGAAGTTATTTGAGATCCCAAAAATATTCCATGATAATCGAGAACAACCATAGTCAATGTTATAAATGAAGAGCTTGCAACATTTCTATCAAATGGAAGTGTGAAAATTTTAACAAATATAAAAAATCCCATATTGGAAATCATTGGTTGTAGGTTGCTTTTTTTTTATGATATGATCATTATCACTATGTCCATTATAGTATTCTTCTTATCGTTGAATTTTTTTGTCTTGAGTATGTTCCTCAAAAATCAAAGAAAAATGTGAAGTTTAGTGCGATGAACATCTGTCATTGGTAGACAATATCTAAATTAGGAAATATAAATAGTTCTATAATTTATAAAAAATAATATGTAATTCACCTGCAATAGAAGAGATCAAATAAATAAGATGTTGGCATACCTTGTGCACACAACGGGATGCAGTATGAACACAACAAAAGAAGGCCTACTCTCCACCCTACCATATTGGGTCATGAAGCCTCATGGGCTCTCACCTAATCCTTGAGCAAGAAAAAACATTGTCCACCACTTTGATTAATGTTGAAACCAATTTTTTGGCACCTGAGAATTTTCTTGAGTTGAAATTAGTGTTACACATTTTTAAAATTATATATAGTTGTATCATTTATGACAAAGAATTTGAGATGCAGTTGTGAAATAATAGTTGGAATAAAGGACATATAGCCTTACCTTGTATATAAATAGAATGTTGTTGCAGCTCGTACGCCATGCCAAACATGCGATCACGAAGCTATTTAGCATTATCGATATCTGTAGTTACAGCTGAGAACATTTGTAATCTAAAATGGTTTGAATCAGATATAGTTACACACAAGGAAAATGTGAAGTTTAGTGTGTTGAACATGTGTCATTGGTAGACAATATCTAAATTAGGAAATATAAATAGTTCTATAATTTATAACAAATAATGTGTAATGCACTTGCAATAGAAGAGATCAAATACATAAGGTGTAGGCATACCTTGTGCACACAACGAGATGTAGTATGTTTACGATTATAACTCTCATATAATTCTATTTCAATACTTGAGAATTTTGTTGAGTTGAAATCAGCATTATACAATTTTAAAAGTATATATAGTTGTATCAATTTTGACAAAGAATTTGAGATGCAGTTGTGAAATAAGAGATGGAATAAAGGACATATAGCCTTACCTTGTATATAAATGGAATGTAGTTGCGGCTCGTACACCATGCCAAACATGCAATCGTGAAGCTATTTAGCATTGTGGAGATCTATAGTTACATCTAATAATGTTTACAATCTAAAATGGTTTCAATCAGATATAGTTAGACACAAATGGTTTGAAGGCAAGAGCATTGGCAGTGGCATCATTGACTAAAGAAGAGGAAGGAATTCAAAGTAAAATTAAATATAAATGTTATATGGTCAACCAAAGAAGAGGAAGGAATCCAGGTTTGTCATTGGAGGAGAGGAGAAGCATAATGCAAGAATTGAACAACTTCTCTTAGTAATCACCATAGAAGCAAAACTCTAGCTAGCTTGGTAGGAGTGATTGCAACTGTACTATAGAGGGAACAACAAGCAATTGAAATTGGAAATGTTGGAAATTATATATGCATTGAAATGAAGAGGGAAAGGAGAAGTGCTATAGTTACTAAAAATAATACAAACATTTCATCATGATGGCAATGCACACAATTGTTGGAGGCGATCCTATTCTTTGATTTGGAGTGCACTGTATTTGTTGGAATGTAATCTAGAGTATCTATCAAAAGAGAAAGGTGGTTCTATGCATATTCTTGTAATTGATTTTACACGAGAAAGAGCTGTGAATGTTAGCCCTTGTCTTTCTTTAGTTCCAATATCTATTGTAGCTTTCTGCAGTGTCAAGCCTTGAGATTTATGTATTGTTATTGCCCAAGCCATTGTCAAGGGGAGCTATGTTTGGTTGCCCCGTGTGATCAAGGGAATGGGGATGGCTTTTGGGTTGTCTTGATCCCATGCTAGGCCAATGTAGTTTGGGAAGTGTACAACAACATATTCAAGCGGTTGAGGTGGTTTAGCACCCATACCATATACGATAGACTTGAAAAAACCCAATGATCCATTGACCAGGCTAGCTGCCATCCAAAGATTTGTTGTTAACATTACTTGTTCATCAATTGCAAGTAAGAAATTTTCTTGAAGTTGTTCATCATCGCCATAATCAAGTGTGTTTTTCTGAGTAGTTTCAACAATACTAATTGCAATGGGAACATTTAGCTATTGAAGCATTTTTCTATTATGCACTTGGTGACCAACCTATTTGTTGGGAATAAGTGAATAGCTGCATCAAACTCTCGGTTGTGTTCAGCTAAAAGCATGGAATTTTTTTGATTCATAATATTTTTCCAATCAGCTTGAGTTTTTCAATTGAGGATATCATAATCTATAATCAATGAAAAAGTGGAAGAATTCCCTCATGCTAAGCAAGGATATTTGTGGGAAAATGAATTAAATAGAGATGATTTTTCCCTAAAACTAGAATACAAGAACCAAGTTGAGAAGAAATTGGATGTATGGCAATGGTTTCCTAATTTTTTCTATTATGTCAAGTGGGTTAGGATGGATTTCAATAGAGTACATGATCAATTTGTCTAGACTGATAAGCCTAGTATGATAACTAAGGAAGTAATTAGAGAAGTCACCAATTTATGCTCCACCAGACCCATCCTTGTTTTGAAATCTATCAAAAATGAATGGTTATGGAACATATTGGTTATAATTATAACAAGAGAGCCTTGATCGTCAATACCATCAAAAGTCCTACTGCTAGATATGTTACAATGCTAATTGAATACAAGACCCATTTTACCAACTGAGAAAACTCAGTGTCAACCAACACAATTAATGTGGCATATGAGATGGTTGAAAATGGTGTAGATTATGATTTTTGTGAGTTGCTTAGGAAACAATTGATGGAGAAGGTCTCAAGTAGACAAAGGAGAGGAATTTTTCATTTAAATATGGTACCTTGGCTATGTGTTTACTCTTTTATTTCTTGAAGGAGCTTCCTATAACTAGAAGTGTTACTTGGTTAAATACAAGACCTTTGGCACATCATATTTTATGAGAAGTCTTGGAGATGTCAAAGCACAAGATGATTCTCTTGCTTCTTTCTTTGTAGTATTTCTAAAGAGAATGAATGAAAGAGAAAGGTTCCCAAGGAAAATTGTTGAAAGATACAAGAATGACATCACATTTTTGGTGTCTAGATAGATCAATGCACAATGGAGGCAATGGAAGCAAGAACTGTTTGGGTTCTTGAACTAGGTTATGAGGTGAAAGAGGAAGATCTTGTTGGTTTTACTAAAATTTTATTGAAAATCCTTAAAGAAACCACCAAAGCAAGATATGGAACATATGAGGGGAAATCCATGGATGTGCATATGGAACAAAAGAAACCAGAGATCAAGAAAAAGGTTGATAATATGGTTGAAAATTTCGTAAAGGAAATGGGAATTCCAAAAGAGAATGTGTAGTATACAAGGGAAAAAGTTGAAGGAGAGTCAAGTGGTGTAGGAGCAACAATAAAAAGATCTAGTAGGACCATTTCCACTTCTCCTGCCATTTAGAAGTCCCCTGAGACTTTTCCATCTACTGGAGAGAAGAGGAAGACAACTTCCATTCCTCTAGCACATGAGAAATTCCCTCTAGTTGTGCAAACTACAAGGGTTGAGAAGAAGAAATTATCACTAATACACCACCTGCTACCCTTGCCAAGAGAAGAGTTAAGAAAAAATTGGTAAGAGAAAAGGTTACAAGTGTTAATGTTGTTGAAGAAGAAGAAGATTTGGAAGAAGTGAAGCTTCACAAGGTGAAGCTAGTGAAAAAATAAGAATATGTGATATTATTGATACTAAAAGTGAAGAGGAGGTAGAGGAAGAAAATAAAAAGTTTGTTGTTCACATGATAAAAGAAACTACTAAGAAAGGATCACCTGAGAAGAAGGGGAAAGAAAAAAATCAAAAGAAGAAGACTCCAGGTGAAAGAAAACAACAAAAAGAATCAGTAAGGCCTCACTCACCTATGAAATTAGAGGCATTGTTTAATAGTATTTTGCAAAATAAAATGTTAGATGAAACTGTAGTTTTGTACAAAGATCCAAATGAGGTGGATAAGGCCACCATCATTGAAGCTATTATTAAATACATTGTTGTCCTTGAGGTGGATATGAGGAACATTAGGAAACATATTCCTGAAGATTTATGGAACATTTTGATGGAAAGGAGAAAAGAGGAAATAGATGAAGAAGATAGGGTAAGAGAAGAAGCCTTGAAAAGAGTTAGCACACCTCTCCAAGGAACACAAAGCCACATTGGTTGTTGTATATAGCAAGGAGTTAAGGACTAAGCAAAGGGTAAAAACCATTATGGGAAAAGATCAAGGTGATCTTGAAAGAATTAGGAAGGAAAGATTTGACAAAGCAAAGGAGATAGCATAGAAATTGTGGATGATATGAGTAAATGAAGAAGAGCTAAATGTATAAACCCTTGCTCTGAAACCAACATTGAAGAGGAAGTGCAAACAGATGATGCTCAACATGATCATAAAACAAATGAAGAAGTAGGACTAGACAACTCTCCTTCAGAAGTGGGGGTGATCCCACAATACTGGTTTACAATTTTTTGCCAAGCTGGACACTAAACTAATTTTTTCTAACTAAATCTTCACTTTTGGACACCTATAGTGGCTAAACTGTGAGGAATTTGAAGATGATGCAAACTAGTGATTTGTGAGATTATTTTTGTAGATTCTAAATATATTTTTTTCAAAATTTGTGGAATCAGACTGCACTTCTTCTTCCATCTCCTTTCAAAACTAGTTTTTTTCAATAAACACCATTTTCAAGGAGTGACGCTCACCGTATAACACAATTTTTCTCCATGAAGGATAAAATTATAATTTTTTCTAATTTAGATTTGTAACTATGATATCTAGTGCTTCCAATTGGTTTAATCTAGTGTTTTATTTAATTTTTTTCCTTAATCAAGTTTCTAAGTCAAACCAATTACAATTCAGACATAGGGAGACTGTATAACACAGCTTTTTTTGTTTCTATCAAAATTCAATTTATTTATTTTTGTTGGTCAAGGACTTCAATATTTGGTGCACTCATATTTTTAATTTTTTTTTTATAATCTTCTATTTTTCCACATGTTCAGAACAAAGAGCTTGATTTTCAGTGAAAAACCTACATTCACAAGAAATAAAAAATAAATATAATAATCAAATTTAATTTAATTAATATTATACTTTTTTGGAAGCTTATAATAAGGACTACATACTTACAAAAAAAAATTAAATGAATTCATTTGATCCCCAAAATAAATCAAAAGTTGGTTTTATCATCATTTTGATAGGTGTAAAGGAGACTCTGTTACAGGTATGGTTTAAAACTAGCAGAGTTCTATCCAATGGGGCTTGGTCTAAGGTGGTTTGATCAAACCCTCTTCAATTGGAATCCTTTAAATGGAACTTTTCAAGGCTTAAATCATTATATTTTCTAAAAATATGTGATTTCAACAAAAATCAAGATTTCCCAAAAAGTGTAAACCACTATTGTGGCAACACCTAGTGGAGGACATGATTGAAAGAAATGATGAGGATGTAGTGATAGAAGAAGATATTTCAAAGGAAAATACCATCACTCCTCCTCCAGTACAATAAGAAGTTACTCCCTTGGCTATCACAACAAACCTTGCAAAGGAAGAGAACACAAACAAGGGTAATGAAGAAGAGAATGTTGATGTGGAGAAACAACATAAAAAGGAAGATGGAAAGCAAAATGAGGTCACATTTGGAGATGCACAAATAGAAAGGGAAAACCCAATAGACTCTGGAAGTGCTAAAGAAAAAGGAAAAGTTGTAGAGACAACAAAGGATTCTGGTGAATCTTTCGGCTCCTCAAGAGATTCCCTAAAAAATCTACTAAGTGTATATCCCAAGTTCCAACCTATTGTGTCTTCACAACTTTTGCAACTACCAATACAACAAGGTAGTGTTGATCTAGACAAAATATCTCTCCCCTTCATAAGATACAACTAGGAGATGTGTTTAATGTGTCTGCAAGAAAACAAATTATTGAAGTACGCTAGAAGAGTGGAGAACTAATGGAAGGAGTAGTGAAAGTACTACAAAAGACCATACTTAGTGCAAACATTGACACATCACTCTCTGATATGGAAAATATAAAACTGTTGATTGTTTCATTTAAGGTATATACCTACATATTGAAAGAAGCAGTAAAAGAGGTTGAGTCAAGGATAAATGATAAGAAAATATTGGAAAATACTGAGAAATGTGCCCCTGCACATAATTTTTTTTATAATTGGTAAAGTATGATGAATGGTGCATTGATGAGGCTAAAGATCTATAAAAAATATGGCATGAAGTGGCCCATAGTGACACAGAGCATAAGGAAGGAGATGGGTTCGATTGAGTCTTATATTAATACTGCCTCAATTGCCTATAATCTGACACTTGACCTAACCAGAGAAACAAGGAATACAATAGAAGACATGCATAAGAAATTATTTCAACTAAAAGCATAGAAATAACAGATTATTCTATAGTTTGGAGAGCTATGGAATCTTGTGAATTCTAAATATATACTTATCTCAAAATCTTTTCTGAGTGCAGGAAAATCCAAGAAGATGAATCCGGTCCCTGACACTTTGGAGCAAGGAGAAGAGTTATTTCTTGAGTTTGAAACACAATGTAGGCTACTTGCAGAAGCTAAGAGAGAATGGGAACAAGGAAGGAAAGCTTGGAAAAAACATTTATAGAAGTTACAGGCCTCAACCACCTCTGTTTGACTTATTTCTTATCTTTTCGTTCATTTCTAGTATTTTAGTTTAGATTCTTTGTACACATGCAAACCATATAGAGCTATTTTTCATATAATTTTTGGTTTTTTCTTTGTTACATGACTCAGGGGGAGTCAAATCATTATATATATATATATATGACTTTACATTTCTCAAGGGGATTTCCAATAAAAGTTAGAATAGTTGTATAGGAACCCTTTTCCATCGATGTCAAAGGGGGAGAATATTTTGGAGATTTTTGGTATGTTTCCATCAATGAAAAAGGGGAGATTTTTTGAAGTTTGAGGAGATTGTTAGAAGAATTTCATTGATTATGTTGTTTGGCAACATGAGCATGGAAGGAACATAACGATATGTTGCAATGTTGTCATTGATGTCAACATTGTAACTTATGTGAAGATTTTAGTTGCAGACCATTTTGATTAGTTCTAACAAGTTTTGATGTGTTAAGGGAGACATTGTTACCAGTTGATCTAATCTAGAAATATCAGTTGTGTGGGAAATTGACTAAGTGTCAATTCTACAAATTCAGGGTAATAGTGCATTTGTTTTTGAGTCCACACCACTCCATAAAAGAAGATGTCCCTCTATGCTTCTAACATCAATTTTTTGTATGTTAGATTCATCTAATTCCAATTTTCATCATGTTTTGACAAGTGGTTTGAGAGATATGAGTAACAGAGTTTAGTATGGAAAATTACAGTTATGTTCTGTATAGTGTATTTATGTGGGAGAGTTTGCACTTCTCCATAGATAAGTTGTTGGATTTGCACTAATTTTTGATATCCACATGTTAGGATTTGGATACATAATTAAATAATTTATTTTTAGGTCCTATGTAGTGCCGACCTGACACATTTGATGTTGTGCAAAGGTTAAATAAGTATTTTCATCTTATGAGGGATCTATTATAGGTTTGGATGTCAACCTATTTTAAGGTGTTTTGAGATTTGAATTGTGGCACATAGTATGGATAAAAATTTTGGAGTCTACAAGTTATATTTTGAGTGTTACATCTAATTAGGCTGATCTAATTGATGTTACACTTGATGCAGATATATGCTATATTTTTTTCAGTGTTTTGATGTATGTTGTGTATGTTGCAAAGGTTCTACATGTATATGATGTGAATTTGATCGGAGCTATGTGAAGTCAAGTTGTGAATGTTGAGTTGAAGATCAAAGTTTTGCAAATGTAGAGCAAGGTAGAGTATTGATTCAAAATCAGATAAAGATTGTTTATTGTGCTTCATTATAACTATATATCATGTATATGTAATATGCAATTGTAATAGTTCAAAATAGGCTATGAGCCACCATCTCTCTTCTATCTTTTTCTCTTTGGGTAGTGAGTCCACTTAGACAGTGATTCTGCTTGTAGTGAGTGAAACAGGGGGAATTAGGGTCCACCTTTTAGGAGATGGAACTAAAGGATAAGGACCTCCTATTTCACCTATTTCATTCAAGGAAACCTTAGAGATCTCAATCCAAGGATGATGTGAGTGAAAGAGATCTTGCAATAAGGTATCCTACGGTGTGATTGAAGACTAAAAGGGGGTTCACCACCAAGCTAGGGATTGGAAAGACAAGTAACATGCAAAACCTAATGATGCACAAGACTTAAGTAAATGACCTAGAAATGAATGCAAATCAAAACACTAAACTGGAGAAGTATAGAGGTGCACTTGGAAACTTGTAGAATCTCAGAACAAGGTATGGAATGTTGAAAATGATGAATTTAATGCACACTAGGGATCATACGCTAGGCTAGGTGATTTAGTCCTAGATTAGGATTTATGGGCAGGAACATAAATCTGGTAGTGAAAAGGCTAGGACTCTTGAAATCTAGAAAAAGGCCTATACTGGGACTCATACGCTAGAAGTAGTGTATCAGTCTTGCTCAAATTTTTCAGAAGGTCAAGATCTGAATCTACTCTCCTATATCTGATCTTCCTTAGACTCAACCCAATTTTTGGATTTGAACTGCTAATTTTACTCTGTAGGTGTCTTTTAGTAGTCTTATAAACAAGGTGACAACTTTTGCAACTTTGTAAGCTTGACAATTTCTTCCAATCTTTCTCTTCAATTTATCTTGAACCTATAACTACAAATCACACACTAAAGAGAGGGGAAAATGTTGTTTTGTTAGTAGAAAGGGATTTGCCTTGGTCAAACCCCATTTTGGTAATCAAACCTTGAAGTTAAATGAAATAGAAAGGAGGAATGATGAATGAAAAAATATGCAATGTTACAACTCACCAAATCCTTGAACAAGATATTGCAAACATGTATAAAATGGCTAGCATGAATGTGGATCTTGACTCTTTCTTGATTGTTATGGATCTTGACCTAAATTCTTTCTTGAATCATAAAACCCTACATCACAAATGTTAGCTCAAAAATAAACATGATGCATGACGACTTTAACATGATGATTGACACTTGAATAATGCTCTAAAACACTTGATAATCAGCTCTTGAAGGCCCTTGTAAATGCTTGTATGCTTTTGTGAACTCAAATTTTCTATAAGGAACGCTCTCATGAAATTATTAGGTGAAAATGAGTGAAATGACCACCTATTCATACATGTTTATGCAAATTTTCTCAAAATTACAACACTACAACCTGATATCAGATCTAGGAAGATAAAATCCTGCCAAGAATTTGAATTTTCTTTAGATCTAAGCTAAGCAGGACTCATACACTAGTTATGGCCTATGAGTCCCATTAGGCTAATCTTGGGACATATTTTTCAAGAAAGGCTTAGTTTAGTGTGAAATCCTAATCGAGCCTTGATACCTAGGTGGGACCCATAGGCCCAAGGTTGTGTATGAGTCCTAGATCACTAAATCTAGGCCACACAATCCAAAAAGAATGAATTATGATTGGATATTGGTAAATGTTGGGATTAATCATAGAAAGATGCATTAAATAAGGCTTATGAATGCAAAAAATAAGGACAAATAAGGCATAAAGAAGCCCAATTTATTAATGAAACCCTAGATTAGTGTGAAAGTGTAAAGGTACACTTTACAACACCCTAAATAAGGCACAACTAGGTCCATTTAGTTTACAAGGGCCCAAGACTTAACGTGAATGTGTTAAACACATTACAACACTAAATCAAGGCAACATTATGCTTAATTTAATAGAGAGGGCCCAAAAGAATGTGAAAATATAGAGGTCCATACATTTTCTATTTTTTGAAAAGGAAAAAATAGGTTTTACAGGGACCTGAAACCGCAAAGTTAAAACAACAAAAGATAGATCAAAACAAGTCTAGACAAACAGACAGTTGCCCCAAAAAGGAAATGACAGCACAAAGAGACAACAGGGTCCAAAAAATGACCGCAAAAAAACTAGAAACAAACACCACCACACTACTCCAAGGTGTTCATCAACTCCTCGGCCTCCTTATCAACTCCTCGGCCTCCTTTTCAACATCCTTCATAACCTGTAACCCCTGCTTGAGGATTTGCACCGTATATGAGGAAATTGGGGTCTTCCTCTTTGTATTAGTCCGGGTGCGAGTCGAAATCCCATCAATAACAGATCTGTTGCAACTTCTGTCTGCATCCAAATCCACAACTAGCAATCCCTTTTAATTTTTTTTTAGCTTTTCCACCATAGCATTGATGATAATGGTGTTACGCCTGGAAATTTTGAGATTATTCACCACAGTGGCCCTAATATTTTGGCCTATCTTGGACATATTGCACTTGAGCTTGGTCAATCTTTCCTCTTATGAATGTTGTCTTTTCCTTGGTAAGGGGGTTTCCTGTCCCTCATTCTCATTACAACTCCAGCTAATCTTCTGCTCCATATCCATGATTTTGTTGTTGAGATCTCTATTACAGCCTTTCAAATCATAGACTTCCTTCTAGGTCCACTTGAGAACAGTGAAAAGGCCATCCGTACTTTTTTTCACCACACTCAGAATGTCCTCAGGCTTGAGCTTATTCAGGGCATAATTAATTTCATCCTGATTAGGGGAATCATTAGGGGCATTCCCAAATCTTCCAGACGTAGGGGTACCAGGGGCCGACTCTTTACTGACCATAGGTTTATCAGAAAGAATTTCCATATAATTCCCAGAGTACGAGACTAATTTCGTAACTGATGTACCTTTAAAACCAGAGACAAACCCAGGGTGGGGTAGCTAGGAGACGGTTGGGGATTAAGACAAGGTGGCGAGGCAAAACCCGGGATAGGGCAATCATGCAAAGGCTGTAGATTAGGATATGAAGGCGGAACAAAATCCATAAGGGCATTCTGACAAGACAAGGACTGGGGAGCAATGGTATTAGGACCAATAGGGGTACAAGTAGGAGGGGCCAGGGGGTCGTTCTCCCTACGACTTTCAGTATCCTCATCATCCAAATCCCCAATATCAACAATTTTAGGCAAAGCGGGTAAATTTTGATAATGCTCATAGATGAGCCTGACAAGACCAGGGTGAATAATAGAATTCCTACTAGGGTTTCTTTCAACATCATCAAGGCAGTTCTTCAATGAACAAAATAAGTAAAAAGGCAAAGAGATATGAACCTTGTGACGGAAATGGTTCAAAATGGAAAAGTGATAACCATACGCCCTGGTGAAGCGCCCATCAACTGTAATATACTCCATTATTACTCTTAAAAAAATTCTCCAGATTGATTTAATGGACTCCACATCAAAGTAGCTATTGGCAACCTTAACCAGCTTAGCCTTCTCCTTGTCTTTTTTAGGAAATCTTATGATCGCTTCATCAGAGAACTAACGGTCCCAATAAAATTTCACACCCTCAGTCGAAAGACCAGTAATCTCACCGATTATTTCCTCATTCAGCTTAACATTCCTACCAAACAACACAATCTCACCATTTTTCCAATTTTTGGCAAAATAGTCTAGCATCCCCTCATCAGTACCATGGAGCTTTTCCAAAAAACAGGACTAAACCTCCCTTTTCAATTCTTTCCCAGGCTTTATCATTCTTTCTATACTCTTGAAAGCTGCTCGGCTCCACCCATTTTCTCTCTCCCCCATCTTCAAAGCTCTGTTATACCACACCCTACAGTTGCTCTGGGTCCCGTTTAAGCATATTTTATTAAACACCCAGAAAGCGTGCTAGAGACTCTTCTTGAAAAAGAAAATGACGTCGGTCCCATCAAATCTAATGAAATTGATGTACCTAATCTTTATCCTCTTCATCATGACAAAGAAAAGCTTCTCTTCCATGCATTGAATCATAATAAATTAGCGCTTTCACCTCAGAATGGAGGTAGTCATTCTTCCTCCACGTGTTTTCCCTACCCTTCTTAACCCCTTCATTGGCGAAGTAATCAGCCACCTTATTGTCTTCTCTGTAGGCGTGGGACACTTTCACTTTATCGAATTTCCTTAATAAGATTTTTGTATCTTCGATCCACTTTTTAATGGTCCATGAGGGAGGGGTAAGCCCAAGAATGCAATTTATTATATTCATTGAATCACCCTCCAACCAAAGACATTTCGTGTTCATCTTGAAAGCTAAGTTAACTGCATGATAAGCCCCAACTGCTTCCACAACATGATTAGTTTAGGTGCCGATGTCCACAGCAAAAGCCGCAATAAAAGCTCCTGCGTTGTCCCTTAAAACACACCCACTGCCAGCTTTCCCTGGGTTTCCTTTAGCAGCACCATCAAAATTGGCTTTCAACCAACCCAAAGGCGGCAAAGACCAACTAGCATTCTCCCTCCCACAAACATCAGGCGTGTGGACATTTAACACTGCTAATTTAGAATTCCACTTTTCTGTCGTAGCAATATCAAAAGAAGACCAATTAGCTTTATCAACCATTTTTCTTGGGATTAAAGATAAATTTTCCTTTATAGCCCTTACGATTTTTTCATGCAAGTCCCCCTCCGACTTCTTTTTTTCTCTAAACACTCTGTTGTTCCTTTCCTTCCAAATATTCCATAACACAAAAGGTAGAACAAAAGACCAAAGCTTTCATACAAAAGGATTTTTTGAAGGAGCTTTCCATTGCAAGAAAAAGTCTTTGACAGTAGCAGGGGAAACCCAAACCAAATCAAGAAGCTCAAAAATTTTACCCCATATGTGCAAAACAAAAGGGCAATGAAGAAAAAGATGATTAACAGTCTCAACATCGTTCGTGCACATGTAGCACCTATTAGGTAATTGAATTCCTCTTTTTCCAAGATTATCCAAAGCGAGAATCTTATTCTGTAGCATTATCCAATTGAAAATATTGATTTTAGGAATCAGGTGATTAATCCAAGCCTTAGCCTGAAAGGGCGGAGGCTCCATCGGACTAGCCAGCATAGAAGTAGCAGAAGAAACTAAAAAATGCCAGAAGGATTGTCTAACCAAACAGGAAGATCTTCCACCTAAGCAATTCTATTACTACAGTGAGCAATTCTGTAAATACACTATAAATAGTTATAATATATTGTGAGCTAATCCTCACCATAGTTTTTCCCATTTTTGGTTTTCCACGTAAAAATATTGGTGTTCATGTGTTATGTGATGTGGTTGAATGTTTCATTCTTTCTCTCTTTATCGTATTTGAATATGCTTTGATGATTGGATGTTTAATGTTTGAATGGTTTAAGAGAATACTAATTCACCCCCCCTCTTTGTATTATGGGTGTTCAACATCTTCAAATTTTAATATTTTAATTTTTTCTTTTGCAAATGGAAGAGATATTTGAGTGAAGGTATCTCCCAACAAAGGCCCTTGTACACCTTTAATCAAAGGTATCTTCATTTGAAGGTTATTTGAATGAACACCCTCATATTTCTATTTCTATCTTAGTGTTCAAATTTTGATCAAAAAATTCTATTTCAAACCTTGGGTTAGACTAGCAAATGGAATCAACATGACAAGACAATTTGTAAGATTGTAGGGCCCTCAAAATCAGCTTTGAAACAAGTATAATTTTGAATACATTTAAAATTGAATCATAATATGTCTTTTCAATTTTCTAGTGAACATAGGATTTTCACCAAACAAAAAGGTATTTTTGCCACACACATGAAAAAATAGGAAAATTAAAATATTAAAAAGTATATGCACACTAAATATTGATTTCTTTGTTTTAACATAAAAAAATGTGAGCTTGATTTTTTTTTAATGTATTATGGAATAAAAATATGTATAATTCATAATTAATCTCATTTCATAAATTAATTAAAAATAAAATATGCAACAAAATATTATAAAAAATATACACACTAGATAATTGTGTTATAAATTTGTTCGAGAATTTATAATTTTATTTTTTTTGTAGAAAAATGTTTTGCATTATGGAATAAATGTCATTTAAAAATACTATTAATTATATATATATATTTAAATTCTAAATATGAAATCTCAAAATACACTAGTTCGTATGGTCTTCAAATTCTTAATAGTTTAGTTGCTATGGATGATAGAAAGTGAAAATTTAATAAATAAATACTAACTTCAATGTTCCACTTTGATCAAAAGGTGGAACATACTATTGTGGGATGACCCAACATAAAAGAAATATATTGCTCCAAAATATGCATATAACCCACTTGGACACTTTCTTATTGTATTTCAATATTTTCCCAAGGTTATAAAGTTGGTTTGATTATTGTATTTCAATATTTTCCCAAGGTTATAAAGCATGATAATGGAGCATGGGCGGGAGTAGAGTGCTGGGTGGGAAAATGGATGTTTCAAATCTTCTAGTACTGAGCAGGGTGATGGCGATGGATCTGCGAAGACCTAGGCGGGTCACTGGTCTGCCTTGAGTAAGAAGAAATGCGTGGAGGAACCGGAAAGGGAGGATTCCCCAAAAAAGCGTGCGGATGACCCAGGAGGGAAGAATATTCCAGTCCCTCCCCCTATCAAACCTGTCGGCGATTGCACTAAAGATAACCCCAATGGTGCAGTGGGGTCTAGTGAAACGAATGGCGGGCATAGTAAGAAGTGGGCCTCACTGTTCGGGGTTAAACCTAATGGTAAGTCTTTTTTTCCCCCTGTGTGCAACATTTCCTGCCCTGCAGCTGGTAAATTTGCAATTTCTATTCCAGACGAGATCATTGATCATAATATTGCTATAATGGAAAATTCCCTAGTTGGCAAATTCATGGGCCAAAGGCCAAATATTGAGATTGTTAGGGATTTCGTCAGAAAAAAATGGAGAACAATTGGTAATGTCTCTATTGTGGCTCTCCCAAAAGGCTTCTTTGCGTTTGAGTTCTCGAACAGAGAAGACATTAAGGTTGTTAGATGCGGAGGTCCATGGGTTATTGGGAAATCAACTCTCGCTCTTAAAAAAAGGTCTTCAAACTTAGATCTAACAGATTCCATCTTTGAGACTTCCCCAGTTTGGGTTAGGCTTCATGGTCTCCCTCTAGAATATTGGAACGAGGATGTTTTTAGGGGGATAGCTAGCTCCTTTGAGGAGCTATTATCGATTGACCCTATGACAACGGCAAGGAGACTGGTGTTTGCCAGAATATGTGTGGGTGTTTCTTAGGAAGCGAATCTTCCCTCCTCCATGGAGATCCACTCGAAACTTGGCTCTTGGTCATAGGCTATTGAGTTTGAGACCATCCCTTTTACCTGCTTCAACTGTAGAAAATCTGGCCATTGGGCGAAGCATTTCCCCCTTAAGGTAGTAAAAGAAAAGGAAAACCCTAAAAGGGCCTCAAAAGTGGTATGGAAAAAGAAGTAGGAGGAAAAATTTGTAACGGAGCTAGTGGGTAAGGTTGCAGAAACCCCTGATAATCTCTTGGGTGACGCTGGAAATGATGGCTCCACCTTCCAGGCCCCCCAAGCTCTTGTTCCTGAGATTAAGGCTGGTCCTCAAGACAAAGGCTCAGAAGGAATGGATTGTAATGCTAGGAACTTGGCTCTAAGCAAGGTGGATGTTTCTCAATATAATTTCTCTGATGATGCTGGAAATGTTGGCTCTGCCATCCAGACCCCCCATGTTTTGGTTCTGGAGCTTATCTCTGATTCTCAGGACAAAGTGGAAAGTGTGGAATGGGAAGCTAGGAAATTAGCCCTAAGCAAGTCGGATGATTCTATTGCGTCGGTGATGAGCCCCACCTTTCGGGACCCCATGACACCAGGGTTGGACAATATTCCAATTCAGGGTCTTTCTCTGGAGGTAGGCATTCCCCTATTTGTGTCTCCGGTCAGGACAAATAACCCAGGTGTTGATTCCTGTTTGAATTTGGCTTCTTTTGATGTCGTTAAAGACACTTATTCAGATCCTAGCCAGGCAAGCCTTCTTGAAAGAAGTAACTCCCTGCCTTGTGGGAATGGGCTCATGGATACCCTCCCCTGGGAGTAGAAATTCTTCTCTGAAAAAGAATGGGAATCTAGCAAAGAATCAGATAGTCAAGATGATACAGATAGAGAAGAGGTGCTATCAAAGAAAAAGAAAAAAAATTAAAAATCAAAATCAAAATCACCCCTTGTGGGATTTCAACAAGATCGAGAGTAAAAGCGGACTGTGGGGCAATATCTCCGGCCAAAGGCAAAAGACCCAAAAATATGATAAGAGAGCACCACAGCTTTCAAGATATTGCAGATGGCTTCCAAAAAACCATCCCCGAGCTCCTTCTCTCCCCTAAATTCCCATGAAGTTATTATCATGGAATATAAGGGGACTAAATAACCACCACAAGCAGGATATTTTACACAATTTTTCCCAGGACCAAAAGCCGGATATTCTCCTCATTCAGGAAACCAAAATGTTAAGTGAAAAGGTGGAAAAGATTTCTTTATTCCAACACTATTCTATCCAGGGAAGTGATTATGCTGGTGCCTCAAGTGGGGTTGCGACTTTTTGGAACTATAAGGTCATAAGAGGTGATCCTCTTTCTTCTCGTCCTAATCATTTTGCCACTAGATTTACTCATATAAGGGACAACTTCAGCTGGATCCAGTATAATATTTATGCTCCTAACTGCAAAAAAGCTCAGAAGGATTTTTGGAAAGAGCTGGCTACTTTTCAGAATATATTTCAGAATGACCCCTGGGTTGTCATGGGAGACTTTAACTCACCTCTCCTTCATGGTGAGAAGTTTGGCGGCTCTCAAATCAATGAAGAAATCAAAGAAGATCTCTTAGATTTCATCAACAATTAGGCCTTAATTGACCTGGACTTACAAGGGAGCTCTTACACATGGTCGAATCGAAGAGTTCTATATGATCTAATCCAGATGAGACTTGACAAAAGCCTTGTTTTTGATATTTGGATCTTAAATTACTGCTGCTCTTTGAAAACCCTCCCTAGCATTGGATCTGACCATTTCCCTATTAGTTTTGTTGCTGACCCCTTAAAAATTAAGAGGAATACTCCCTTTCGATTTGAGAAGATGTGGCTCTCCCATCCTCTTCTCCGAGAAGAAATAAGGAAATGGTGGAGTATTAAAATTAAGGGTACTGCTTTATTTAGAATTGCCAAAAAACTAAGAGAAGTTAAAATGAATCTCAGAAAGTGGAAAAAAGAGTCTTTTGGCAATATCTTTCAAATCAAATATGATCTTCAGTTTAGGTTGTCTGAAATCCAAAAAAAAATTCAGAAGGCTACTTGAATGAAACTAAGGAAAAGGAAAACGAGATTCTCTCAAAACTTCATGAGATAATTGCTAGAGAAGAGGAATTTTGGAGACAAAGATCTAGAGCTCTTTGGCTAAAGGCTAGAGACAAAAATACCAGATACTTTCATTTTTCAGCCTCTAAACACAGGGAAGCTAACAAAATCTCTGCGATTGTTGTTGATGGCAGAACTTATGAGGAGGAAGAGGACATTAGAAGAGAAGTTGTCCTATTCTTTAAGAACCTCCTATCTGAAAATGAGGGTAATAACTTGGAGGATCAAAATTAGTTACTCAAGGCTATCCCTAGGATTGTTAACTCTAGAGACAATGAAATGTTGACAGATATACCCACCAGTGAGGAAATTAAAAAATCTTTTTTCTCTTTTGAAGGAAGCAAAGCGCCTGGTCCTGATGGCTTCCCTTTACTTTTCTTCCATTGGTTCTGGGACATTGTTGGGGAGGATGTTGAGAAGGCGGTGAAAGAGTTTTTCCGCTCTAGAAATCTTTTGAAGGAGTTAAATTCCACTTTCTTAGTTCTTATCCCCACAAAACCTGGAGTGCAGTATTTTGAAGGCTTCAGACCCATCAGCCTCTGTAATTCCTTCTATAAAATTATTTTGAAGGTGCTTATCTCTAGGTTGCTTCTCATTCTACCCTCTATTATTGCTCCTCAATAGAATGGTTTTGTTCCTAGAAGACAAATTGTTGACTCTATTGTCCATGCTCACGAGAATGTTCACTCCCTCTCGGTCTCCAAATCGAAAGGTTTTCTTCTTAAGCTTGACATCTTGAAGGCTTATGACAGGGTGGACTAGAACTTTCTGTTTAAGATCTTAAAGTCTTTTGGTTTCAATGAAAGGGTTTTGCAGCTTATCGAACAACTCATTACCTCTGCTTCTGTTGCAGTTCTTATTAATGGATCCCCTTCCACCTTTTTCTGCAGTTCTAAAGGGTTAAGACAAGGAGATCCCATTTCTCCTATCCTCTTCACGATTATGGCTGAGAGTTTTGGCAAGAATATGAGTAAATTGGTTGCTCAAAGATCTATTATGGGGCTCAAACTATCATCGAACAATTTGATATGCTCTCATCAACAGTTCATGGATGATACTTTGCTGATGGGAAGATCTGCTGTCTCAGAAGCTAAAGAGATGAAAAAACTTTTGGATACCTATGGTAGAGCTTCTGGTCAGGTGATAAATAAGCAAAAAAACTCACTGTATTTCTTTAACACACCTTTGCATAGACAGAGAAAGATAGCTAGAATTCTTGGTTGCAAGATAGAGTCCCTTCCTACTATTTATCTAGGACTGCCTCTATGTTTAAAACCTCTGGATACTTTTTGGATCTCTCTGGTTGATAGGTTTGGGAAAAAACTCTCAGGCTAGAAAGGAGCTCACCTAAGCCAAGCCAGAAAACTCCAGCTTCTTAAAGCTTCTCTGCAGAACCTCCCTATCTATGCTCTCAGTCTTTTTAAAATCCCATCCAAATATGCTGATACCATTAAGAAGATTCAAAAGAGATTCCTTTGGTCTTGAGTCAAAGAAAGAAAAAGAATGCCTCTTGTTGGATGGGATTTGGTTTGCAGATATAAAAAGGATGGAGGCCTTGGACTAAGAAAAATTAGACTGTTGAACAAGTCGCTCCTAGCTAAACAGATATGGAGACTTTTCTTTTCCTCTGGGGAATGGAGTGAAATAATTAAAAGCAAGTATTTGTAGAATAACAATTCCCTCAAAGACCTTATTGAGAATCCCAACCTCCCAAAAGGATCAAGTTGTTGGAACTATATGATTGATGGGATAAAGGTGGTGAAACTAGGATTGAAATGGCAGGTTCGCAATGGTAACCAGATTAGATTTTGGGATGACTATTGGCTGCGTAATGAACCTCTATCTCAGGATGGGAATCTCAGTAGATGGGCTGATTTTTGCAAAGATACTTTTGACCTTTTTGTTAAAGACTATTGGCAGGATGGTAAGTGGATCAATCTTCCCTTGATAAACCTTGTTTTAGTCTCTGTTTACTCCTTGAATGTTGTCAGACTATGCTTAAATCAAGAGGATAGTCTTATTTGGAAGTATGAGCCTTCTGGGTGCTTTTCTGTCTCATCGGCCTTTGCCCGGATTTCACATGCTCCTAACCCTCCCCCTCTATGGTCGCAATCCTCGACTAAGCATCTTTTACCTAAGGTTAACATTTTTTTTTGGTCTCTTCTACAAAATAAAGTTCTAACTGTGGATAATCTAAGAAAAAGAGGTGTTTTTCTCCCCAATAGATGCTACCTTTGTAAAAGCAATGCTGAATCGGTTAACCACCTCTTTATCCACTTTCCTTTCTCCTCCTTGGTTTGGGACAAGCTTCTGAAATGCTGGCATTTTTCTTGGGTCCCCCTAAATTCGGTTGAGGATTTTTTTGTTCAATGGAAAGCCCCTTCTTTCAACCCCTTTATTAAAAAAATTTGGGATTTTTAGTTCCCCCATGTGACTTGGGGAATTTGGAAAGAGAGAAACAACTGGATCTTCAGGGATAAGGAGTTGTCAGAGGAAATTGTGTTTGAAAGAATTCTTAGGATGATTAAAGAAAACTTCCTTAATGTTCCCTTCAGGGAGGACAAGGTTGAGACTGTGGTTTGTTCTCCTTTTGATAGCCTGATTGCTAGGGAATGGAGAATTAAATGGGATATTTCCAATGCCCCTAATACTACCAAAAAATCTAGGGATGGAGTTTGCTGGAGTTTTCCTATGGAAGGTTGGGTCAAAGCCAACTTCGATGGCACGACCAAAGGAAATCCAGGGAAGGCTGGGTGTGGTGGGGTCCTAAGGGATTCGACAGGTAACTTTATGGGAGCTATTGCCTCTCCTCTGTGGGTCCAAACTAATCATGTGGTGGAAGCGACGGGGGCTTATTACATAATCAACCTTGCTGAGGGAATTAAATGTAAAAATTTATGGCTTGAAGGTGATTCAAAAAATATAATTGATAGCCTTTGTGGTAGGTCCCAGCCCGCATGGTCAATTAAAAATTGGATTGAAGATGCTAAGGTTCTACTTAGTAAGTTTGATAGAGTAAAAATTACTCATGCTTACCATGAGGCGAATGCTGTTGCAGATTTTTTTGCTAATGAGGGAGTTAAGAGTGACAAAATCCTCACGTGGCACAAAAAGACTGACCTCCACTTTGATGTTCAAGCTTTATTGGAGTTCGACGTGGTGAATGGAAAAGAGGCGGCATCTTGTAATAATGAGGAAGATACGAATCATGAATAACAAAATTAGAAGATATAATGGGGCTGAGAGGATCCGACAGATAAATTATTTACTTTGGCACGCTTTGTGGGTCCTGGGAAGCAAAGGAACTATCTGGAACAGGTTTTCTATCTGCAATAGTATTCGAACTAAGATCTCAAATATGGGCGGGGAACGGAAGAGGGTTGAACCTACCAGCTTCGAGTCACATACCAAGTACACCAAAGCGTGGAGTAAAATAAGAAGGGGTGGCTTACTTCCATTCATCGAGAAACTCCATGGCCCTAAGGACGAGATTACATATTTCTTTGAGAAAAATTGGAATAATGGGGAGGTTCTCCTCTTTGGGAGGAAAGTTCAGATTGATGAAGCTTTGATTGCAGAGGTGACTGGCATTCTGATGGAAGAGCATAATTTTTTTAGAGACGGGAAATTATCTGACGAGGCTATGATGAGGTTCCCTAAGTCTGAAACGGAGAAGCAAAAACTTGTCAAGACGACGAATAGTTACTATGAAGTGGACACTATAAAATCTTTATGGAGAAAAGTGTTCAGGGTTATCATGGAGTACATCACTCTCAACGGCAACTTCACTAGGGTTTATGGATACCACTTAGTGTTGTTCAATCACTTCCGGCATAAGGTGCATGTTTCTATCCCTTTCTTCTTGCTCTATTCCCTAAGAAATAGCTTTTCTGACCAGAGTAGAAGCCCTCAAAGATACCCGATTCTTCATATGGGTCTTTTAAGGCTCATTTATGAGCACTTTCAGAATTTGTCTGCCCTTCCAAACCCTATAGCCCCTTTGGAGCTTGATGAGGACGATACTGAGCCTAGCATTTCTGATACTAAAGTTTCCCCTAGCTGTGTCAAGAGCCCTTCGCCTCCTCTGCCTCGCCCTTCTGCCTCTGGCCTTTCCCCCCAGCCTTCTGGTGCCTGCTCTGTTCCTGCCTCTGGATGCACTAACCCTAACGCTAAAGTGGCAAGCTCTAGTTCTCCAGTTAATAAGTTAGTCTCCTACCCTAATGACTCCCCTGTTGTTTCTGCTAAAGTGGGCAGGGTTAGTCTTGAAGATCCCCACATCCCTCAAAATTTTCAACAGGACAACTATAGCCCTCCTAGAGGTGTGGAGTCATGATTTTTAGGGTCAATTCTGAAAATGACCCCCCTTTTGACTTCGTTGGAACTGCCAAGAGTTGTTCTGTGGACTAGTTTAATTCTGCCAAATGGTTATTCCATAAAATCTGTGAGTTGAAAACAAAAGGTCTGTCTCTTCATGGTAAGTTGGGGGAAATTGAAGCCAAAGTTGCGGGGCTAATTCAGCTCGAAGCGGAGAAGAATACCAATGTGAAGGATAACACTCAAAAGGATAGCACTGCTGAAAATGATATTGAAAAAATGAAAGGAACCTTGAAAAAAATTGCTGATCAAAACTGTAGAATTGCCAGACATAACGATGTTATTATCAAAGCCATGTCTGAAAGACTAGAGAAAACCTAGAAGAGAGCTCTGATCGTCGACCTTGATCAGGAGAAAGACTGGGATGAGGAAGTCGGGATCTCTAAACGAACCAGATCAAGCATGAAAAGAAAAGCCCCGACTACCCCAAATATGACTCAGATCTTTATGGAGGGGGTCTAGGATATGGTGGACTTGGAAGAGGTTGCGGACAAGCTTCTGAAATCTATGGATTAGCTGTGGCTGGGCCCAACTTTGTCTGTTTGCTGGCTGTTTAATGGTTTTTTTTGTGGATTTTTGTGGCTGTCTGCTTTTGCTAGTTTTTTTCTTTATGGCAGCCTTTTTATATTTCGGACCTCTGTTTTGGTCTTAGCTTGTAATGTTACTTTATGGTTTCGGGTCCTTGTAAAACCCGTTTATCCCCCTTTTATCAAAAACTAAGGAGAACTTGACGCTTGTAATCTATTACATTCCCTAAAGCTATTTTAAAATATTGTCATTGTTCAAATTCACACATTAGATTAAGTCGAACATCACTTTCATCTTTCACTTTCTTTGAAGCATCCAATCTAATTTATTGATTGAAAAAAATATAATCTAATTTTTGACCTCATGAAACATCTGTTGCCCTTTTTTTTTTAAGATAAAGTTATAAATTAGTTTATACACTATTTTTCTATGGATTTAATTGAACTATATCAACATTTTAATATATTATAAAATATTTATTATGTAATCATTTTTAAAAAAAATTATTGAATATCTCTGTTTTTTGTTTTTTTTTAATATTCTAACAAATTTAATTTTAAATTTATTAATGTTTTAGGATGAGGGACCTAGGTTGATTGGTTAAAGCATCTTGTTGCAAGTAAGAGGTCATGAGATCTAGTCTCCCCTCCATCCCTATGATACTAGAAGATATTGTGCCAACATCACCAATAAAAACAAAAATATAATAATATTTTAATTTTTAATTTTTTAATTAATTAAAATTAATTAAAAAATTATAATCTAATACAAACATAGATTCTATTAAAATGACTCAAAAATCAAACCAAATCAAATCTTATTTGATCCTCAATAAATAATATAACACACCACATTTTCTATGTAAATATTATTTTCATTTGCCACATAGGACAATGTACCTTGTCAAGATACCTCTGCCCATGACCATTGACTGTAGACTATAGGTCGTTGACTTGATTCATGCACCTATTGAGTAGGGTAGGTGAGACGAAAATGAAAAATGGGGCACTCACGAAAGAATGGAAATGAATTACCTACACAGAAGGTCCTGTCCATCTGTGCCTTTCTCTATTCATCCGTGTCTTTCTATATCCATGTAACACGAGATTGGATGAGTTGGTGTCACCAGGTAAAGAGTCTTGTTTATCTAGTACAATCAATGTCACGAGCCTCTGTTAAATATTTGTTCAAGTGTATAATTCACGAGGCTCCCAAAGAAACCTTTCACGGACTTCAACAGTCATTCAGCTGACTGTTTGAGTGAAAGAGACATTGACAGTGGGTTCGAAGTTTTCCCGAACGCTACACAAGGTGACAGTAATCGGTGCTCGTCCAATACCTGAACAAAGTTGTGCATTCCCCTTTCAGAGACAGGGACGGTAAGAAATGAATGAAGTAACATGTTAAACTGAGCACGCCGAGGTAGTTGACAACGTAGGATTGCAAATATTTGTGGCCTCATAAGTCCAGATATATGTTATTTTTTTCCTTTTAACACTTTGTCGTGGAACGCACGTTAAGGAGATGTTTGTCCAAATTCTACCGGGTGTGCTACAAGATTCGCTGCAACGAGGGTTATCAAGGAGTAAGAAAACTCTGATGGACATCATATGGTATTACGGATTTCTTCTGCTCTTCACAGTGGCAAGGAATATAATACACCATATAAATATAATTAAGTCTAATGATATGTCAATACGTATGCATATACGTATTACGTATTACATATTATGGATATGTATATGTATATATGAGATTAAAATAAGTGAGTGGATTCGTTGTGATATAGTTTCTACTAATAAATATGTAAGTATCAATTAAAGAAGATGTATTGTTGGAATATCCCATTCTACTCATTTCATCTTGATAGAGTTGAAATTTTGAAGTAACCCTCTAAAAATTTTGTTGTTCAACCTTCTCATAGTATTTATCATGATCAAAGTTATCATTTCCATTGAAGAAAGTTGAAGTGTTGGTGATCTTCCATAATAGGTAGTTTAAGCCCTAGTGGATAAGGATTTGAGATGAGCATTATGGTGTGGAGGAATAGAAGAGGTAGAATATTGCATACATTCAAGTAAAATGGTTATGGAAAAGAATAAGGATCATTAGGCAGATATAAAAGGTTATGAAGAAAAATAAAATTAAGAAGTGTGTAAAGGATGTATAAATCATAAGGTTGTAATTTTAAAGAAAGGTAATACTTGAATGCAAGGGTTGTGTTGTAATGTAGTTGAGGGTTTTTGGAGACTTGTTTGAGTGAGGTGTTTTATATTATAGTTAAATTAAAAGCATAAAGTTGTCACAGTCCATGATAGTATAGTATTATATTTCTGGATTAAAATTGTGTGTCAATTTTTACATCAACGTTTCAAATCATACTCCATGATCCATCATCAGGATGCAATGCAGATAGAGAGAAGAGTGATGGATCATCTACATTGCATCCTAATGATGGATCATGGAGTATGATCTAAAACGTTGATGTAAAAATTGACACACATTTTTAATCTAGAAATCTTATAGTTTAATGTTAAAATAGGCTATAAGTTGTTGGAGAACACCTGGTTAAAGGTTGATTGGTCATATCAGTTATGCTGGGACAAGTTTTGCCTTCCAAAAGTTGAAATATTTGCTTGGTTTGCACTGCGCTAGCACATCTTGATGGGAGAGCAACTCAAAAGGATCGAGTTTAAGGGCCCTTATCAATGTATTCTTTGCAAACAACGTGAAGAAATAGTGGATCATTTGTTGTTACACTGTGAATTCTTGTACAATTATTGGAAACACTTCCAAAATAAACTCAATTGGAAAACCCTCTCTCTAGCTGGAGAGTGAACCATAAGAAATCTCTTTTCCATCATATGGTATGTGAGCCCTTCACTAATAATTTGGGAGCTTTGGAAGGAACGTAATAGAAGGATTTTCCAAGGAAAATAGCTTAGCATAGAATCTATGATTGTCAAAATAGAGCTATCTATTTCAGAAGTTGTCAATATGGCAGTTGCAAGATGCAAGCTCGGTAAATATCCTTTCAACCATGTTGATAGTATGCTCCAAAGAAAGTGGCCAATGCTAAAGCTTCTGAACTTTTATGGTGCATAGGCTAACTTGATTCCTACAAATAATAAGATGGTTGAGCAGATTAAACTAGAAAATGGGTGGTGAAAGAAATTTTGATGGTGTTGCAAAAGGGAATCCTAGTCCTTCTAGGGTGGGATGCATCATGTGGGATGACCTTGGTAACATTTTGGGAATTGGTGCTCAAAATTTGTCTGATGGTACAAATAATGAGGTGAAAGCACATGTAGCTTTGTTGGCTGTAAACTTGGTCTCTAAATTAGGAGTTTGAAAAATTCAATTGGAAGGAGACTCAAAAATCATAGTTAATGTTGTAGCTAATGGTAGCTCACAAGTGTGGAAGATAAACAAATACATTTCACTAATAAGGAAAAAACTAAGTGTGTTGGAATACTTTAAGTTGTCTCATACACTGCAAAGTGGGAATGGATAGCCGGCTCCTTAGCAAACTGGGCGATTTCAGCATTGTCAATTCACAATCTCCCTATGTATGAATATTTTCATAACATTGAGATAGTGCCTGTGGAGGAGTGGGGGTTTGAGGTTCCAAATTTTTCTCAAGGAGGAGAGGTGTTTGGGTATCATGGCAATGATGTCTCAGGGGTGAAATAAAGGACATATGTACATAGTTGCAAAGAGTGACTAGCGGCTACTAGGTTAATACTAGTTATTTTTTCACATTCTAGATGGTGTAAAAGGGATAGGGTTATTCTCTATAACTATTATTGGATCTCAAGGTTGGGAGCAAAGGAATGGTGAAGGACTGGCTGGTTGAAGGAATGTAGTGGTAGGGACTTTGGTGGCTAATCTTTTTTGTTGAAGGTTGTTGTACATTGATGGGAGTAGTTAAATTCAAGTTAATGTTTTGAGGTTACTTGCATGCGGAATATTCAATATTAGCTCGGTGAATGAAATCTAGAGTGGTCATTTTTTACTAGAACATAGCATTTATAATTTTCTTGAAAATCAATAAAATAACATGCAGGATTTTCTTTCCTTTTACTGATAAAATAATAATAATATTATATATTATAATATACATTATTATGAAATAATAATATAGTATATATAGTATATTAGAGTATTTTTTTAGTCTATAATTTAGTTCTAATTTTAAATTTTAAAAACAAACTATTTTTTCTCTTTTCTTATTGGATCAGATGGATGTAATCTGAATTACACACATAAACAATATTTTAGAAAAAAATCTTAGTTGTGTGGCTTGCCACCAACATAAGAATTGTTTTTTTTATATAACAACGTATGCTCTCATCATCATGCTCTTTGAGGGATCTTGATGATAGAAAATGTTAAACAAAAGGAGAATCAAGTTTATTTCATTAATTAACTTAAAATTTCTTCTATATTTAGTTAGAAAACTTGTATTCCACTTGTTAATAAATATGGTCAATTGCACATTCTGGTGTCAACGTTTTATGAAATGATGGTTACCCTAAGAGTCTTGTCAATTCAAAGTCTTTATCCAAGTTAAATTTACCTTTGGCTAGGAGAAGTTTTTGATTTATAGTCTCAACATGTTGCATTGATTGACCATGATTAGTAAACAAGACTTTTTAACCTTACTTCTCTATAGTTAGCATTGTACTATCGTGATTGAAAGGTAAAATAAAAATAAGCTATTATTGTACCAAAGGCGTTCCCTATATGAACTCAATCAGCTACTTTTGTTATCAACAGTTTAGAATGTGCTAGAATGATGCTAGACCATTGAGAAAGATTTGGCCATAAAAATAATAGCTAATAACAATATTTAAAACTTTTTTTTAGAAATCAAATCAAAATTATATTATTTTCTAATGAATCACAGAGATAATATCACTACTTTAAAAAGCTAATTTGTTTTAGAAATCAAATCTCTACATATTCTCTCATTTTTTTAATTTATATTTTTCATAATGAAACAAAGGATAAGCATATAGCTTATTGCATAAATCATAGATTACTTTCATTACAAATCATTAATACTATTTTAATTATTCAATTTTTAAGATTTTTCTCTCTAAAATTAATACAATCATATATTTAAATTATTAATAAATATATTATGATTTTGATAATAAATGCTAATGTAATGTTTTTGATAATTATTAATAAATATATTATGGTTATTATATCTACTTTCTATTTAGATTGATTACATATTGTTCAACTTTAAATTATTTTTTTTCTTTTTTAATTTCTATTACTAATGCATAAATTTAGTAGAAAGAAAATACATGAAATCCCATGAACATACATAGTATAAGAAATAATATGGAGATAAATATTTCCATACTATTACATTCCTTTTTAAGTTGCAATTACTTTTAATGAAACAAAAAATAAAGAAATCTAGATTTTTGTATAAATCATAGTTTTACTTTGATTGCAAAGCATTTTAAATTCTTTATTTTGTAGTATTGTTTAATTGTTTAATTTTTAAGAATTTTTTTATAGTAATTGTATATTTTTAATTACTAATAAATATACTATGGGTATTATGTCTACTTTCTACCTATATTAAATGTAAATGATCCAACTTAATAATATTGTTAAATCTATTTATTTTATTGCTAATGCATAAATTTTAATATAAGCAAAAAATCCATGAAATCTTTGTAAGAACATTTAGAGGATCAAGATATAAATGATGATTTCACTAGGGTGATGAAGAGATAAAATAACTCTTTAAAAATTAAATAGTTTTGAGATCCAATATCTATATTCTCTTGCATTCCTTTTTAAATTATAATTATTTTTAAGGAAACAAAGGATAGACATCTAAATTATAGTATAAATCTTAATTAGCTGATAAGTTACATAAAGTGTGAGGTTTGAACCTGAAACAAATCTCACTCTACAAACCACTATTTAGTTACCTAAAAAAAAGTTCCAGTTGTCGTTTAATGGTAAATCACTGCCATTTAATAGCAAAATCCTCCAAAATCTCACTTATCATGTAAAAGCCACATACATATTGATTTTCCAACTAGATGATAGCATTCTATTTTCATTTGCAATGTTTTTTCCAATTTGAGGGAAACTTTAATTTTTCATTTGCATTGTTGTATGCTTTAAATTTGCATGCAAATATTTCAAAATCAAATTTACCCAATTTCTTTAAAGAAAAAATCTAGATTTGTCTAAGTTTATTTCATTCCATTATTTAGCACTAATTATTAATTGTTTAATTCATACACACCCATGCACAAAAACATACTCTCTAACATATTAGCATACATATAATTTTCTATCAACGTTATCCTTGAACCTCCTTTAGGTACAAGTGCTAGTTTTACCTTCATTACAAAACATTTCAAACTCTTTAATTTGTAGTGTGATTTTAATTATTTAATTTTTGAATATTTTTATTTTCTAAAATTAATATTTTAACTAAAAAAAAATTAATTGATGTACTTATTCGAACGAAAATAATGGTATATATAGATAATTATAATTTATTTTATATATAAGGAATTTTATTTTTGTATGTTAGATTATAGTATTACGAGGGAGCATATATCTAAATTAGAAGTTAGCAATTGGTTAAACTATCACAAGTAAATGATCCAACCCATCAAAATGATTCAAGGATCGAATAAAGATCAATCATACCAAAAAGGAAACTTTGATAAATGATATAATACAAAAAAATCATCATTATCACTAATTAAATATAACTAATTTTCTAAAATATAGATAAATTATTCATGGGTCTAAAAGAAAGATTAGGCCCACTTGAAAAGATAACTCCAACTTCCTACCATATATAAGTGGGTTTGAGATAATTTTTCAAAGGGTCTCTTTATCAAAAAAGATAGGAAAACATGATTACATACAAACGGGGTTTATTGGCCATTCAAATATCAGTGAGTGTCAATTCATCATGCAATAAATCCCTATGCCTAGCAATCTATTTTTGTTAATTAATGCACAATGTGCTCTAAGGATAATTTTTCTTTTAAAATAAATGTTCCTCCCCATCTCCATTTGTGACACCCCTCTAATTTGCTATATTTTCTTTGACAACTCAGATACTTTGTTAGACCCTATTTTATGCTATGGTTGTTCTATCACTGACAGTGGAGCAATGATAGACTATATGGATGTGATGATACATTATATGCATGGTGATTATGTTTAATATGCTTTATTTTTCCATAGATGCTTAGTTGTGATGACATTGCTATATATGTTTATTGTAGTTTAATTGATATATTATCTCGTCAGTTTATGTGACATTGTATTTGTGAAGAGAACGGTATTGCATCACTCACTTGCGAGTGCCATGTGCTTTCTGTGATTCTCTTTTCACGGTGTGTATGAATTATTATATGTATACATGTATGACTTTTTCTTTTGTTATAGGTTTGCAGGTATAGAACAACGACTTCACTTGGTTTCATAGGTCTCAGCGTGTCCACTACTAAACATTAATGATTGGGAGATAGTAACGGGCTACCTAGTCAAACCATTACCCTAGCACAGTGTGTTGTCAGTTCGTATGTTGGTCATGTTCCTTATCCATGTTGGTCTTGGTATTTTATTTATTGTGCAAGTTTAAATTGTACAGATTAAGTTTTGTGTTGTGATTAAGTATTTAATTAATATGGAGATTTTATTATAAATTAATTAATTTAATTTAAGTTATATTATAAAGTAATTTTAATTATTAAATTAATGGGGAATTATAATAAATAATTCATTTAAATTGTAAATTAGATTAAATAAATTGTTTTTAATTTTAAATGCATATTTGGGAAAAGATCTTAGAAATATCTTGGTTTGTTAAAGAAGAGATATTTGTTGTGTGAACAGGAAGTTAGAAGGATATGTTTTCTTACTATCTTAAAAATTGATTTACGGAGAGATTGATTGAAATGGGTGAGAAAAGAGGAAGTTGTTTTCATAGGAAAAAGAGGAACATAGGTTTTTGGGAAATAAAAGATTTGTTCTATGCTTTGAAGAAATTGTAGATCTTAGAAGTTTTATGATAATTTTAGGAATCTAGTTTATTATATTCTTGGCTATGGATTGTTTCTGGGAAGTGCAATTATTCTGGAGGAAGCTTTGACAATCTTGGAAAATTGAAGATTACAGAGAAGCTCGACATCAATCCTCTAGGCAACAATTCTTCTCGAATAGGTTCTTTAATTATTTTTGTGAATTTTGTTTTGAAAGAGTTATTTAATTATTGTAATGAAAATTGGAAAATATTAGAAGAGGCTTTCATTATTGTAGAAGCTTTTGTTTTTTAAAAAATATTTCCATGAAAATTGAACTTCTGTAGAAAACAATTTAGATCCTCTATATAAATTGTTCATTTGAAATAGATTAATAACAAAGGAAATTATAGATCTCTGTAGAAAATATTTGTGGTGATAGGAAAACCTCTATAAAATACTTATACTTTGTTCCTATAGAAGATTTCTTTCTATTAAAATTATAGATCCTCTATGTAAAATTCATTTATCTTTCCTGTAGAAAACTTTTGTTGTGTAAATTAATTGCCCAACTTGAACAAATGCTTGGATAATAAATATATGAATATATATACATATATATTCAAATATATATATGTACATATACATATATATTGTATAGAAATATTTTCTATTTTATAAGGTACTATAATTTTCCTGTAGGAATTTTTATTTTGAAATGAAATTGGGAAAAATCGTTGTACGCGATTTTCACTAATCGCGGGGCTTTTATTAAAAAAATGTATACTGTGTGAGGTTGGGGGAGCTACCCCCATAGTCGTCCCTCCCACATGGGAGATGGCAGTGAGGGCAGTGCCTAGTGCTGCCTTCACATGCAGCGCTAGCATGGCCAGCACACGCAACCCCCACAATGGGGAGGCTCGGTTGTAACAGCCGTCTCCCTCATGATTGCCTGTCGTGGCCAGTCTGTGTGCTGCGGGTTTTCATACGATAGTTTCTTTAATATATGTTATATATATTATAAATTTATATTATGTATACATTAATTGATATGGTTGTAATGTAATATAATTTTGTATATTAAATAATATATTTATTATTATTATTATTATTATTATTATTATTATTATTATTATTATTATTATTATTATTATTATTATTATATATAATTGAATATATTTATATATATAATTATATATATATATATATTTAAATATAATTATTTAAAATTTTTTTTAAGGTAAGTAAATGATTTTTAAATGAATATTATATTGTTAGTGCTTACAAAGCACTAGTAGATATTTTATTTAAAAAAATATTTTTTCTTAGAAGAATTGAGATTTGTTTAATTATAATTATGAAATTGGAATTAAAACATTTAGCACTAGTTGGTTGTTGTTTTATAAATTGAAATTGTGTTTTGGATGATGTATATAAATATGCGATATTGATTGATTTGGATTTAGGAAATCCAAATGGTAGTGTTTTGAATTGCTTAAGTTTTTGTTTATAATATTTAGTGTTTTTGTAATTGTGTATTGGGGGGGAAGAGTATTTTTTATTGTGAAATCTAAGTCTTCCAGATTTTAATTGTGAAAGGGTTGTCACTTCTGTTAGTCGCCTTGAGATTTCCTTGGGTAGTGCATGTAGTTGGATTCAGTATTGGACATCCATAGGGATGTTTTATCTCTTGTGTTATGTTATTATCAGTTTGTGCACTTTCTACCCTTGGGTGTAGAATGAGTTATTGTGTTGTCAATAGGGGAGTGGCTTTCAACGAGGGCCGAGACACAAATTGGTCCCAGGATAACTCGTGTGGAAGTTAGTGTAATCAATGGAAATTAAATAACCTACATTAGGAGAATGGGTAGTTAACATATTTAACTTGATAATTAGCCTCGCTCATTGGCTCAAGGGTTTGTGTAATGACCCCTTTCTAGCGGAGACACTTAAACTTGAATCTTGCACTCAAAGTGATTCTCAAAGAGACGTTAGGAGCGTTAAAGAACAATAAGTTCAGTGATTATTTCTAATAAGATCAAAGAAGGTATAAATATATACCCATTTATCAAGGGGGTTACTCATTTCTCCCTTATCACTCCTATCAAAGATTCTTTCTATATTATATTAAGGTAGATGTTAAATGTCTATCAAGATACGAAAGATAATACCATTTATCAAATTAGAGTCATTATCACCTTTAAGACCCAATAATTGCTGCAAGCATTATTATTGGTTAATTGTGAGTAATATATATATATATATATATATATATATATATATCCCTTCTCTATGAGGTATTTACGAGTCTCAATATATATATATATATATATATATATATATATATATCTAATAATATATTCCCACAAAATATATTTATCACATATAAATTGTATATACAGGGAACATATTATATTTGATATAATTATATCTATCATATATATCAGATATATATGTCCAACACCTACCATTACTAAATTCTTAATTCATACATTTACTACCCAAGCATCATAATATATATATCTGAGTATATTTATATTTAACCATCACAATGTATGTAGATATATTCATAAATAATAACATACCTAAATATATTTATAAGCCTCAACTGTAATTTAAATTATTTATTATAACTGCTATCTACTATTCTTACTTACTAATCTTTGTTCAACATATGACATCACTTACCTTCCATTCGATGCTTTATTTTTTCTCATAGCAGACCACACTCGTAATAACTAATAACTTGTTGAGGTATGCAGCCTGTATATTATTCTTTGCATATTTCCAGATCGATAGAAAGAAGTCTTCTAATTCCACAATTGGAATGTTCCTACAGCGGTGATGATGTTCCCATTCTATTTATTGCCTCCTTTTAAATACCTTCTAAAATCCCCGAGAGGAACGATAAAAGGGGGGAAGGCGATCTCATGAAGAGGCGCGTCCATTTGCTACAATCTCTTTTAGACATAAACGGTGCCTTTTCCAATTACTAATTACTGCCTTTTGTAAATGATATGAGTTGCCAGTCATACGTAGGTGCTACTTTTTATAATTGTTTGTCTTATATGAATCGCTGGCCACAGCTTTAGATTGCACTATTCTAAATTAGGATTATTATTATTTATATATGCTCACAATTATAATTATAATATTGTTACTTGGTACTTATGAATATTTTAGATTATATTCATTTTATTATTTTATTTACTAATTGTATCCATTTAGCAATATGATTATAATCATAAAAAGGCAGGCTTAAAGCTTATGTTGATATTTTAATATTTTGAGTATTGAATAGTATTGATAATTCTTAGGTTTATTATATTTATAATTATAATATTATTTTATGTTCATTTTGTATACTTTAATATTTTATATCATAATAAATTTATGATGATTTTATAATTGTAATATTGTCTTGGACAATTACAATTATGCAATATCACAAAATTAATTATTTTAGTTATGCTTCTAAACGACACAAAAACGGGGACATGACAATCCACCCTGCCCAAGATTGCTTGTCCTCAAGCAATCACAATTCCAGACATCTTTTACTTTAATAGATACACACAATACATATAAGGCATGAAATACCTAAACACAGTATTCAAAGCATAGGATAAGACAAGAATATTCAGTCATACAGTTAGACAAGGCAAGAATCATACATTTTCAACGCATTTGCATAGAACACACATGCCCAGTACACTTCAAACATAGCAAAGATATTTCAGACATGTAGCAATCAATGACATGCCATCAGTACACATAGAAGCACTCTTGTTGAAATCATATCATACATTGAACAAATTATCATACATGAAATAGTCATATGGTATGCACAAAATATATTGTAAGTCACAATCACAACAATAATGAAACATTGAAAGGAACATACGCTACATTACACAACATATTTAAGGCATTATGAGGACACTCATGTATGAAGACTCGTGCACTAATCATATATAAAGCTTCCATGAAAGAATCATGCTGCAGGCACAATTAATATAAAGCAAATGCATAATCACTCTCAAGGTATGATACATACATTTAGAAAATGCAAACAAGGCATGCTAATCACTCAGGGTATGCAAATACACTCGAAGAAGTATACATGGTCAATCAGGAGTATACACTTAAGAAGTAGAATATACATAACAGAAATATACACATGCAGTAAACATGCTAAAGTACATTAGTCATAAAGCAAGCATGAGGCACACTCAAAAAAATGAATCATACATTTGAATACACGTAAGAGTAAAGCATGAAGTATAGGCATGGAGCATACATCCACATGGAACATAGACTCGAATACATAAGGTATGAGATATTCAAGAAGTATACACTTGAATATATAAAGCATCAAGTATGCATGAAAATGGAGTAGACATGCTGAAAACACACCAAGCTTGAAAGACACATCAGAAAGTTATCCACAGAGCGGTCATGTTGAATATATTAGCCGCAAATGTATACAAGATACATGCATGGAGCAAAGATGAATACATTTCTTGTATAGAGCACATCACAGATTACACATGTAACATACAAATACATGAAATACACTTATAAATACATGGAGTAAGACACTCAATATGAGACAAATTCACATGGAAGCAATGAGCAATAAATTACGCACAAGGCATATAAATCATGTAATTATACGTAGAGCACATAAACTCAATCAAGGTATGCAATGCATAAATACTCATAAGGTAGGAAGCAATATAGATGCACTCAACAATTACAAACAATTACATATAGGCATGAATTACGCAAACACAAGCATACACTTAAGAATGGAGTAGTCACATATAAGCGTACATCAGTCATGAAGTGAACAAGTAAGATGCTAACCAAGAAACAAAAACACCATAAGTTTGGTAAAACATAAGTGCATGAAGTCACAAGGTAAGTATATGTAAAGTATACACTTGAATGCAAGTCACAGCAAATACCCTATCATATACACCCAAATACATCGTCATGAAGGACACACTTGAATTCAAAGTCACAGAGCATACAAGTACCAAGTCAAAGGGTATACACTTGAATACAAATACATCTCAAATTCAAATACGAGTCATAGAGTATGCACTCAAATATCAATACAAAGTTATAGAGTATACACCCAAAATACAAATTCAATCACGAGTCATAAAGTATACACTCAAATAAACACAATCGACGAGTATACACTCAAATACAAACACAAGTTATAGGGTGTACAATCAATTACAAATACACTTGAATGAAGTATGTTGTCAAACAATTGAGAAGGGGGATTCGG
This sequence comes from Sequoia sempervirens, assembly GCA_007258455.2. Lineage (NCBI taxonomy): Eukaryota > Viridiplantae > Streptophyta > Pinopsida > Cupressales > Cupressaceae > Sequoia > Sequoia sempervirens. Next base: position 126,922,904 of record VDFB02047230.1, on the reverse strand, counting down.
TGTATCCCATACTACACCGTGGACCCATCCTCCTTCCCAAGGTCATCAAGTATACACATGAACATGAAGCAGACACACAAATACACGTAATGCACAAGCAGTCACATGAACATATGTCACGAAGCATTCAATTTGTAAATTTTTGAGCAAACTAAATAGATATTAAAACACCCAAGTTATCATCTCTTTGATCATCCAATTCCCAAATGGGGCAGAGTGGATCACGCACAAGGATGCCCTTAGTGATACCCTTCTCAGCCCGAGAGCGGCCAACAAACGCCCGTTTTAATGACCCCCTCAGCCCCAAGTGACAGACCGCAGTCCATCTACGAAGGGTGGCCTACCTTGAAGGGACCCTAGTCTCTGCTCTCCTTCGTGGGCATCCACTCCACCTCATCTAATGGTTTATCAGAGTGAGAGACCATAATTTGAACACAGTCCATGCAATAGTTTAAAGGAAGGATTTCCATAGGAGGCCCTTAGAGTATTTCCTTCTCAGCCTGAGAGCGGCCAACAAGCACCCGTTGTAATGACCCCCTCAGCCCTCAATGGCAGACCTGCAGTCATCCAATGAGGGTGGTCTACCTCCAAGGGACTCTAGTATCTGCTCAACCTATCGGTTCCACCCCTCAACCAACTACATGATGGTTTGATGTTACAAACAATTGCATCTAATGATTTTCATATTAACAAGTTACCCACAATTACAACATGCTATGAATATATTAATAATCTTGTTTATCATATGCATTAGTCCTTCAATTTGTTAATCACCAATCCCTTATCATATATAACACGTTGAACAAATATTGTTTTCCAACTTATAAAGGTATTGCTGATTTAGGGCTATGAAAATACACACCTAAAACTTACCACTTTGATTTGCAGAAACCTCCATCCAATGATGTTACCTTCTTCTACTTTGTTTTAATAGAATGATAGATCATCATAAGATAATAACATATTAGCAATACTATAATAGTGACATGCATTCCCAAAATAAATTATATCAATTAGACAAATATGGTTATGCATAAGTTGTATTTATCAACCACCTATAATATATTTGTTAGTCATCATATGTATTTATCAATCATATTTAGATATGTCTATTAACCGCCAATTTGTATTTAAATCCCCTATTTATTTTTCCAAAATAGTATCACCATTCTTATTCAAAATCTCTCAATTTACATATATCTTAATAACTATGATGAATGACAACAACAAGGTAATTATATTCAATGGTTATAGGACGTACCTGATCTGCATAAATCAGAATGTGTTTCTATATGTTATAGAGTATACCTTCTTCTTTTACATACCCTATTTTCACAGGATGGCAGGAAAGTTGCTCTGATACCACTTGTAATGACCCCTTTCTAGCGGAGACACTTAAACTTGAATCTTGCACTCAAAGTGATTCTCAAAGAGACGTTAGGAGCGTTAAAGAACAATAAGTTCAGTGATTATTTCTAATAAGATCAAAGAAGGTATAAATATATACCCATTTATCAAGGGGGTTACTCATTTCTCCCTTATCACTCCTATCAAAGATTCTTTCTATATTATATTAAGGTAGATGTTAAATGTCTATCAAGATACGAAAGATAATACCATTTATCAAATTAGAGTCATTATCACCTTTAAGACCCAATAATTGTTGCAAGCATTATTATTGGTTAATTGTGAGTAATATATATATATATATATATATATATATATATATATATATATATCCCTTCTCTATGAGGTATTTACAAGTCTCAATATATATATATATATATATATATATATATCTAATCATCAATTCCCACAAAATATATTTATCACATATAAATTGTATATACAGGGAACATATTATATTTGATATAATTATATCTATCATATATATCAGATATATATGTCCAACACCTACCATTACTAAATTCTTAATTCATACATTTACTACCCAAGCATCATAGTATATATATCTGAGTATATTTATATTTAACCATCACAATGTATGTAGATATATTCATAAATAATAACATACCTAAATATATTTATAAGCCTCAACTGTAATTTAAATTATTTATTATAACTGCTATCTACTATTCTTACTTACTAATCTTTGTTCAACATATGACAGCACTTACCTTCCATTCGATGCTTTATTTTTTCTCATAGCAGACCACACTCATAATATCTAATAACTTGTTGAGGTATGCAGCCTGTATATTATTCTTTGCATATTTCCAGATCGATAGAAAGAAGTCTTCTAATTCCACAATTGGAATGTTCCTACAACGGTGATGATGTTCCCATTCTATTTATTGCCTCCTTTTAAATACCTTCTAAAATCCCCGAGAGGAACGATCAAAGGGGGGAAGGCGATCTCATGAAGAGGCGCGTCCATTTGCTACAATCTCTTTTAGACATAAATGGTGCCTTTTCCAATTACTAATTACTGCCTTTTGTAAATGATATGAGTTGCCAGTCATACGTAGGTGCTGCTTTTTATAATTGTTTGTCTTATATGAATCACTGGCCACAGCTTTAGATTGCACTATTCTAAATTAGGATTATTATTATTTATATATGCTCACAATTATAATTATAATATTGTTACTTGGTACTTATGAATATTTTAGATTATATTCATTTTATTATTTTATTTACTAATTGTATCCATTTAGCAATATGATTATAATCATAAAAAGGCAGGCTTAAAGCTTATGTTGATATTTTAATATTTTGAGTATTGAATAGTATTGATAATTCTTAGGTTTATTATATTTATAATTATAATATTATTTTATGTTCATTTTGTATACTTTAATATTTTATATCATAATAAATTTATGATGATTTTATAATTGTAATATTGTCTTGGACAATTACAATTATGCAATATCACAAAATTAATTATTTTAATTATGCTTCTAAACGACACAAAAACGGGGACATGACAGTTTGTGTTAGACTTGAGATGAGTCAGGAAGGCCTGGAATGGTAAGATCGTTATCTTGTCTTCTCGAAAGATAATTGATTCTGCACTGGTGTGCATGTGGGGCCAGAGTTCGTAAGAGGTTACCAGGATAACCCAAGATGGGGGTCAAGACCTAGGAAGATCTCTTTAGGATAACCAATGCAACATTTGTGATGGCACTCCTCCTATGACAATAGTCAGTTTTTGTTGTACAGTGAGTGTTCTTGATTCAGTGATTCTGGAAGCAATGTGACCTTTTGTTTGTGTTTACTAGTACTTTTTTATCTTGTATATTGTATGTGTCTTGAGGTAATAGGTTTGTCTTGGTTACCTTTTACTATCTCCTAGCACGGGGGTTGGGCCTACGAGTACCATATGGTTGGGTGGCGTACACCTTACACTGTTGAGCTTTCTCTTCCTATTCATGATGGCAAGATCTTCTTGTTTGAGGAGCTCGTGTGGTTCTATGGATTTGTACTTCTCTTTCTCATTGTAACAGTGGACTCTATATATTGTATTTGTTATTTGTAATCAAGAAGGAACCCTTGTGATGTAATTGTAACATTATGTATGATCTATTCATCATTGGATTAAATGGTATATATTGTTTATATGATGTTGTATCTGTGGAAATATTCTCATTACATTTCTATGTGTTAGAATTATTTTGCAATGGATTACTGCTTTGTTGTATGTTGTTATCATGAGTTATTTCCATATACTATGTTTAATAATAATTTTGTAAGTTTGGAATTTCACATGTAGACACGTTGTGTGGCCTAGAGGATGTATGTGTTAGAGTAGGTTACTTCACTCATCATTGTTACTCTTTTTAAGAAAAAAAATTAGTTGTGCTTCCACAATGTTGCATCATCCTCTAGGTTGCGGGACAGGGTTTTACACTTGGTATCAGAGCCTAGGTTTAAGCACTGGAAACTCTGGGTTAATTTGAAACCATTAAGTTGTCTGTGTAGGATTTAAGTTGCATATCTTGTTTTACACCTTGCTGTGTTGTGCAGGATCATGCCACCTAGGAGAGGTCGAGGCCATCGTCATGGTCATAGAGGCAGACATGGAGGTAGCCAGCATAACTCACCTCTGCATGTTTCTCATGATTCAGACTGTGAGGAACAACAAGCTTCCCAAAACATTCCGGGAGGTGGTATTCAGTATCCGGATCCACCAAGGGTCAAAGGCACTTAGTTGCATTAATTGTTAGAGGATACTCTTGCCCTTCTTGGACTGAGGCAAGAAGTAGAGGAGATTGTTTTTAGAGACAGAGATGTACTAGCTCAATCAAAGGCAGTGGTAGCTGTACACATGAGAGATTTACTTAGAGCTTGACCACCATTATTTAATGGATCAGGCAATGATTTAGAGGCTGAGACCTGGCTGATTGACCTGAACAGATGCTTTGTTATGCACCCATATGGTAGCAACACCATAGCCAGATGTACGATTATGCACCTGAGAGGCTTTACTTCCACATGGTGGAGATTGGAGGAGTAGAAGCTCCATATTGATATTGGTACCATATCTTGGGAGATGTTTCTAGAGAGGTTTCGTGCCAGATTTCTCTCTGATCATTGGAACAACATCATGGTGATGAGTTCCATACTCTATGATAGATTACTATGTTAGTGGAACAATATGAGCATCATTTTTATGAGCTCAAATAGTATGCAGGCATTGGGGACGACAAGGGCATGTTGGTGCAACACTTTTTTAGGGGCTTAAATGCTCAGATCAGTGGAGGTGTGCAGGTTTTGAAACCCAAGACTATGGAGACCACGGTAGAAAAGGCCAGACTTGTAGAGGAGAATTTGGCAATGGCATTGGGCGATCATGTAGGAGTGTAGATGGGCAGTACTTCAACTACAAGGCCTAGTGCACGCAGTAGCTAGACTCAGGGAGCTAGACCACCCAGGGCACATCAAACACCAACACAGAGTTGACAATACCAGAACTCTCAAGGGAAACAAAAGGATTTTCCACCTAGATAGAATGACAAATATCAGTCAGGAGGTGATCGAAACTGGAGGCGTGTCAAACGCTTTAGTAATGCACAACCAGCACAGAGTACTCAGTCTACCTTTAGGGGTAGTGTACAGCATTCCAGTGCACCTTCTGGAGGTAGAGGTTTTGGCAGGGGTACCAGATGTTTTGCTTGTGGCCAACAGGGTCACATAGCTCAGCAGTGTCCCAATAAGGGTACATCAGGATATATACAGAGGCCAATGGTGTCAAATCAAACTGTTGGTGATGCAAGCAAAGGACGTCGTGTATTTGTTGTGGTTGATAACCACCAGGCTAACCACCAGAGTACAATGGTGGAGACTACAGCTATGTTGCAGGGTAATAGAGTTACCATATTATTTGATTCAAGAGCCTCCGATTCATTTATTTCATCATTTGTTGTGGTATGTGATAGACTGGGAGCAGTAAGGCAAGAGGGTAAGTGGCAGGTTGGGTTAGTATCTGGTGCTAGAGTTGTTATACATTCCTATGTATCATATTGTAGACTAGAGATTTCTCCTTTCCACACTACTGCAGATCTTCATGTTATACCATTAGGTTCTTATGACATTGTCCTAGGGATGGATTGGCTCGATACTCATAAGGACATGATTGATTGTCAATGCAAGTCAATACGATGCATTGATGCATCAGGTAGTGAGGTTGAGTTAGTAGGGGTCCAGATACCTATTTCATTGAGGATTATCTCAGCTATGTAGCTAAGAAGATGTGTTCATCAGGGATGTCAGTTATTTGTTGTGACAGTAGATGACTTGGAGATGGGTGATAGAGAGGAGAAGGTGTCTATAGATAGCCACCCCATACTTCAGCAGTATGCAGATGTTTTTCTAGATGATATTCCAGGGATGCCACCTCAGCGTGACATAGACTTCAAGGTTGGTCTTCTACCTAGTTCTGAACTCATTTCTCAAGCCCCATACCGTATGATGACTTAGGAGCTTAAAGAGCTTCGCTTGCAGCTTGAGGAGTTGTTGAAGAAGGGTTTCATCCACCCTAGTGTCTCACCTTGGGAAGCACCAGTGATCTTTGTGAAGAAGAAGGATGGTTCTCTTCATCTGTACATAGATTACCAACAGTTAAATAAGGTCACCATCAGGAACCAATATCCTCTACCTAGGATCGATGACTTGTTTGATCAAGTCAAGGGTGCTACAGTCTTTTCTAAGATTGATCTTAAGTCAGGATACCATCAGTTGCGGATTATGGAGTCTGATATTCATAAGACGATGTTTCACACATGATATGGTCACTACGAGTTTATAGTGGTACTGTTCGGGTTGACGAATGTGCCATCTGTATTCATGAGCCTAATGTATGGAGTTTTTTGCACATACCTGGATAGATTTGCAGTGGTATTCCTCGATGACATATTGATTTATTCTAGGACAATTGAGGAGCACGAGGAACATTTGAGGCAGGTACTATAGTGTTTGAGGGATATTAAGGTGTATTCCAACTTTTCCAAATGTGAGTTCTTCAAAACTGAGGTCAAGTACCTTGGTCATGTTATATCAAGAGAAGGTATTGCAGTGGATCCTGCTAAATCGAGAAATTATGGATTGGTTTGTGCCCATGAATGTGGTGGAGATACATAGTTTTATGGGGTTATCAAGTTACTACAGGCGTTTTGTTCAAGACTTTTCTAGGGTAGGACATCCTATCACTTCTCTTCAGAGGAAAGGGAAGAAGTTCGATTGGTTAAAGAAGAGCGAGGATGCATTTCAGACATTAAAGGAGAGGTTGACTAGTGCACCGATCCTTGCGGTACCAGATCCTACAGGAGACTTTGTTATTTGTGCAGATGCATCTTTGGAGGGGTTAGGAGTGGTACTAATGTAGGATGGTTGAGTCATTGTGTACGAGTCACGCAAGCTCAAGGATCATGAGTTGAACTACCCCACGCATGATCTTGAGTTAGCTGCAGTTGTACATGTATTGACTCGATGGAGACATTCCTTATTGGCGCACCGTTTTGAGTTACATAGTGACCAATAGAGTCTACAGTAAATCTTCACACAACCTAACCTTAATGCTAGGCAAAGGCGATGGATGGAGTTCCTCTGTGAGTATGATTTGGAGGTGAAGTACATCTAGGGGAAGGAGAATGTTGTGGCCGATGCTCTCAGCAGACGGAGGCACGAACTATCTGAGATGACTCTTACTATAGATTTGAGGAGCCAGATTCTTACCGCACTTCCTACAAATAGCTGGTACCAAGAGGTAAGGTTTGAGATTGAGTCAGGCAGGACTTTGGATGGTAGATACTCAGGATATTCTTTGGAGACAAATGGGTTATTGAGATACATGGGATGTATATTTGTTCCATCTTTAGAAGGGCTTCATACCTTGATTTTGATAGAGGCACATCGGGCACCTTATTCAACTCACCCTAGAGTGAAGAACATGTATGTCGATCTGTGACTGCTTTATTTTTGGGCAGGTATGAAGTGAGATATCACCGATTATGTATCACAGTGTTTGGAGTGTCAGTGAGTTAAGGTTGAACACCAACATCTGGCTGGTCTTCTATAGCCTCATTTGGTTCCTAAGTGGAAATGGGACATCATTTCATTGGATTTCATTGTTGGTTTACCCAAATCTTTGCGGCGACACTATGCAATTATGGTGATGGTAGATAGGTTGACGAAGGTGGCACACTTCTCACCTATCTATTCCTCATATAACACTTTGTCAGTTGCTAGAGTGTTCATGGAGGGCATTTTGAGGTTGCATGGTATTCTGCATCAGATTATCTCTGATAGGGATCATGTGTTTACTTCGGCTCTTTGGATATCATTACAGCATGCTATGGGGACACAGTTGAACTTCAGTTCAGCATATCACCCTGAGACAAATGGATAGACTGAGAGGGTCAATCAGATCCTCGAAGATATGCTTCGCATGTATGTCATTAACCAGCATACACGATGGGAGGATTATCTCTATCTTGTAGAGTTTGCTTATAACAATGGGTTTTAGACTTCTATTAGCATGGCACCTTTTCAAGCCTTGTATGGATGGTCATATCAGACTCCATTGAGTTGGGACAGGTTGGAAGACAAAATTTTATTGGGTCCTGATATGCTTCAAGATATGGAGCAGCAGGTGGTTCGAATCAGAGAGAATTTAGTAACTGCATAGGATAGGAAAAAGAAGTACGTGGATGCACATCTTGTGGATCGCCAGTTTATTGTGGGTAGCTGATTTTTCATGCAAGTGTGACCAAGGAAGATTCCAATCCATTATGGAAAGGGTTCTAAGCTTGCACCTCATTTTGTCGGGCCTTTTGAGATTCTGGAGAAGATTGGGCCAGTTCCTTACCGCCTTGCTTTACCACCCAGTCTCTTGTGCATCCACGATGTGTTCCATGTTTCTGTACTTACACCTTATCATCTGGACATTTCTCATATCCTTGATTGGACTGCTTTATAGGTAGAGGATGGGAAACTAGCCCGTGGCCATTACCCAACACAGGAGACTCGCCCTCAGGGGTCGAGATATGGAGCAAGTGAGGGTCCAGTGGGATCCTAGAGATGATAATTCTGCTACATGGGAGGATGTTATCAAGATAAGGGAGATCTACCCTTATTTGTTCATAGGCTTCCAGGAGTAAGCCTGATCCTAGGGGGGAGGATGTGACACCCCTCCGATTTGCTATATTTTCTTTGACAACTCAGATACTTTGTTAGACCTTATTTTATGTTATGGTTGTTCTATCACTGACAGTGGAGCGATGATAGACTATATGGATGTGATGATACATTATATCCATGGTGATTATGTTTAATATGCTTTATGTTTGCATAGATGTTTAGTTGCGATGACATTGCTATATATGTTTATTGTAGTTTAATTGATATATTATCTCATCAGTTTATGTGACATTGTATTTGTGAAGAGAACGGTATTGTATCACTCACTTGTGAGTGCCCTGTGCTTTCCATGATTCTCTCTTCACAGTGTGTATGAATTATTATATGTATACATGTACGACTTTTGCTTGTGTTGTAGGTTTGCAGGTATAGAACAACGACTTCACCTGGTTTCATAGGTCTCAGCGTGTCCACTACTCAACAGTAATGATTGGGAGATAGTAACAGGCTACCTAGTCAAACCATTACCCTAGCACAGGGTGTCATCAATCTGTATGTTGGTCATCTTCTTTATCCATGTTGGTCTTGGTATTTTATTTATCGTGCAAGTTTAAATTGTAAGGATTAAGTTTTGTGTTGTTATTAAGTATTTAATTAATATGGAGATTTTATTATAAATTAATTAATTTAATTTAAGCTATATTATAAAGTAATTTTAATTATTAAATTAATGGGGAATTAAAATAAATAAGTTATTTAAATTTTAAATTAGATTAAATAAATTGTTTTTAATTTTAAATGTATATTTGGGAAAAGATATTAGAAATATCTTGGTTTGTTAAAGAAGAGATATTTGTTGTGTGAACAGGAAGTTAGAAGGATATGTTTTCTTACTGTCTTAAAAATTGATTTACAGAGAGATTGATTGAAATGGGTGAGAAAAGAGGAAGTTGGTTTCACAGGAAAAAGAGGAACAAAGGTTTTTGGGAAATGAAAGATTTGTTCTTGGGTTTGAAGAAATTGTAGATCTTAGAAGTTTTATAATAATTTTAGGAATCTAGTTTGTTATATTCTTGGCTTTGGATTGTTTTTGTTCTCTGGGAAATGCAATTATTCTGGAGGAAGCTTTGGAAATCTTGGAAAATTGAAGATTACAGAGAAGCTCGGCATCAATCCTCGTGGCAACAATTCTTCTGGTACAGGTTTCTTAATTGTTTTTGTGAATTTTGTTTTGAAAGAGTTATTTAATTATTGTAATGCAAATTGGAAAATATTAGAAGAGGCTTTCATTATTGTAGAAGCTTTTGTTTTTTTAAAAAGATTGCCATGAAAATTGAACCTCTGTAGAAAACAATTTAGATCCTCTATGTAAATTGTTCATTTGAAATAGATTGATACCAAAGGAAATTATAGATCTCTATAGAAAATATTTGTGGTGATAGGAAAACCTCTATAAAATACTTATACTTTGTTCCTGTAGAAGATTTCTTTCTATTAAAATTATAGATCCTCTGTGTAAAATTCATTTATCTTTCCTGTAGAAAACTTCTGCTGTGTAAATTAATTTCCCAACTTGAACAAATTCTTGGATAATAAATATATAAATATATATACATATATATTGAAATATATATATGTACATATACATATATATTATATATAAATATTTTCTATTTTATAAGGTACTGTAATTTTCCTATAGGAATTTTTATTTTGAAATGAAATTGGGAAAAATCGTCGTACGCAATTTTCATTAATCGCAGGGCTTTTATTAAAAAAAATGTATACTATGTGAGGTTGGGGGAGCTACCGCTATAGTCATCCCTCCCACATGGGAGACGAAAGTGAGGACAGCACTGGCATGGCTGGCACACTCGACACCCACAGTTGGGAGGCTCAACTGTAATAGTCGTCTCCCTCATGATTGCCTAGCATGACCAGTCTGTGTGTTGTGGGTTTTCATATGATAGTTTCTTTAAAATATATTATATATATTATAAATGTATATTATGTATACATTAATTGATATGGTTGTAATGTAATATAATTTTGTATATTAAATAATATATTTATTATTATATATATATAATTGTATATATTTATATATATATATATATATTTAAATAAAATTATTTAAATTGTTGTTTTTTTAAGGTAAGTAAATGATTTTTAAATGAATATTATATTGTTAGTGCTTGCAAAGCACCAATAGATATTTTATTTAAAAAAATATTTTTTATTAGAAGAATTGAGATTTGTTTTATTAGCACTATTTGGCTGTTGTTTTATAAATTGAAATTGTGTTTTGGATGATGTATTTAAATATGGGATATTGATTGATTTGGATTTAGGAAATCCGAATGGTAGTGTTTTGAATTGCTTAAGTTTGTGTTTATAATATTTAGTGTTTTTGTAATTGTGTATTGGGTGGGAGTATTTGTAATTGTGAAATCTAAGTCTTCCATATTTTAATTGTGAAAGGGTTGTCACTTCTGTTAGTCGCCTTGAGATTTCCTTGGGTAGTGCATGTAGTTGGCTTCAGTATTGGACATCCATAGGGATGTGTTATCTCTTGTGTTGTGTTATTATCAGTTTGTGCGCTGTCTACCCTTGGCTATAGAATGAGTTATTATGTTTTCGATAGGGGAGTGGCTTTCAATAGGGGACGAGACACAAAGTGGCCCCAGGATAACTCATGTGGAAGTCAATGTAATTAGTGGAAATTAAATAACCTACATTAGGGGAATGGGTAGTTAACATATTTAACTTGATAATTATCCTCGCTCATTGGCTTGAGGGCTTGTGTTAGACTTGAGATGAGTCAGGAAGTCCTAGAATGGAAAGATCGTTATCTTGTCTTCTCAAAAGATAATCGATTCCGCACTAGTGTGCATGTGGGGCCGGAGTTCGTAAGAGGTTGCCAGGATAACCCAAGATGAGGGCCAGAACCTAGGAAGATCTCCTTAGGATAACCAATGTAATCTTTGTGATGACACTCCTCCTATGACAACAGTCAGTTTTATTTGTACAATGATTGTTCTTGATTCAATGATTCTAGAAGCAATGTAACCTTTTTTTTGTGTTTACTAGTACTTTGTTATCTTGTATATTGTCTGTGCCTTGAGGTAATAGGTTTTTCTTGGTTACCTTTTACTATCTCCTAGCACGGGGGATGGACCTATGGGTACCATATGGTTGGGTGGTGTGCACCTTACACTATTGAGATTTCTCTTCCTATTCATGATGGCGATATCTTCTTTTCCGAGGAGTTTGTGTGGTTATATGGATTTGTACTTCTCTTTCACATTGTAATAGTGGACACTATATATTGTATTCCTTATTTGTAATCAAGAAGGAACCCTTTTTATGTAATCATGAGTTGTGTTAGAATTATTTTTCAATGGATTACTGCTTTGTTGTATGTTGTTATGATGAGTTGTTTCCATATACTATGTTTAAGAATAATTTTGTAAGTTTGGAATTTCACATGTAGACACATTTCATGGCCTAGAGGATGTATGTGTTAGAGTAGGTTACTTCACTCGTCATTGTTACTCTTCTTAAGAAAAAAATTAGTTGTGCTTTCGCAGTGTTGCATCGTCCTCTAGGTTGTGGGATAGGGTTTTACACCATCTCTATCTTCCTCTATATCTCTATCTCCTTATCCCTCTCTCTCTCTTCCATCCTCTATATCTCCCTCTTTCTATCCCTACCTCTCCATCTTTCTCCCTCTCTCCCTATTGCAAACATAACATGAGCCTGATTATCTTCTTCATTCAAAATTTTTATTTTGGTCATGTTAGGATCCATGTAAGTGGATGCATGGTTTATTTGAAGCTATCACTTCATTTATACCTTTATTGGAGCATATTACAGTGCCCCTTAGAAGCCACATTCATTGAGAAATATGTATACAAAATATGTGAAAGATCTGATCCATCTCCATCTTCATATCCATCTATATCTCTATCTTCCTCTCTATGTATCTTCCCCATCTCTCCTTGCATCTCTCTCTCTCTTCCCCCTCTATCTTTCCCACTATGTATATCTCTTTATATATCTCTCTTTCTATCCATATCTCTCCCCCTCTTTCCCTATATATATTATTTAAATATATCTCTCCCTCTCTATCTATCTCATTACACACTCCATATTTCTCCATCCCTATCTCTATCTCTATATCTCTCTCTCACACATATGCAATCCTTGTTTCTCCCTCCCTATCTCTATCTTTATCTCTCTATCTCTCCTCCATTTCTCTATCTCTTTCCCTCTCTCTATTACTTGTCTCTATCTAGATCTACCTCTACCTCTCTACATTTCTCTTCACGTATGTCTCTCTCTCTCTTTATCTTCCCATATATCTATATCTTTCTCTTTCTCTCTCCCTCTATCACCCCTATTTATTTGTCCCTTTCTTCATCTATATTTTTCTATAGTTGTACTTCTCTTTATTTTTCTATCTTTGAATCTCTATCTCCCTCTCCCCATCTTTCTATATCTTCATATTTATCTCCCTCTTCTTCTTACTTTATTTTTCTCTTCATCACTATCTCCCTATCTCTCTCTAGTTTTATCTCCCTCTAGGTCTATCTCTATATCTCTATCTACTTGTCTCCCTCTTCCTCTCTTGATCTATCTTCATCTTTACCTCTATATTCCTCTCTCCCCCTCTCCCTCTTCCTAGACCTTTATATCTATATATTTTTGCCTCTCTATCTCTATATCTCCATATTTCCTCTTCCATTTCTCCCTCTACCTCTATCTTGTTATTTCTCCATCTCTCTATATATCACTTTCTATATATATCTTTATCTTTATATATCTTCTTATATATATATATATATATATATATATATATTCCATCTTTGTATCTCTCTCTCTCTCTCTCTCTCTCTCTCTCTCTCTCTCTTTATATCTCCCTCTCCTCGATATCCATCTCGTTCTCCTTCTCCATCTCCATTTTCCTCTCTATCTCTATCTCCCTCTTCTTCATATCCCTCTCCCTCTCCTTCTCCATCTCTATCTTTGTCTTTATCTCTATCTTCCTCTCTATCTCTATCTCCTTGCCCCTCTCTCCCTCGCTCCCCCCCCTCTATCTCTCCCTCTTTCTATCCATCTCTATCCCTCTCTGTCCCTCTCTCCCTATTGCAAACAAAACATGAGCCTATTGGTAATTGATTTTGATTATCTTCATGATTCAAAGGTTTTTTCATTTGTGTTTGTCTCCTTGTAAGTAGATGCATAGTTGATTTGAAGCTATCACTTCTTCATTAAGACCTTTGTTGCAAAAACAACATCATTTGCTAAATTTCCTACGAATTGAACTCATGTACTACACAAATGTATGCAAATAATAGACCAAAATTTCCCTTAATTGACCTTCCACACTTCTTCATCGTGCCCATTACACAACAAGGTGTGATTTCTAGTATAATATAAGGTATGTAATTTAAACTACATAGATTATATAATTTATTCTCATATTTTTCATTTTTATGCAGATATTTTATATTATATATTATAATAATTTTTTATTTCGTTATGCTATAAGTTAATAAATTATTTTTATTTTTAAAATAATATTTTTTTTCACTTTCTTATATTTATATACTTATACTATAAATTATATAAGTATAATTTGTGATATAATCTATATATAATATCATTTAATATATAAATATATTATTATTATTATTATTTTGAACTTCTTTTGAACTCTCTCTTTTTGGTTCCTTCGTCTTTCTTTCCAATCTCTCTATCTTGTTAGATCATTTTATGTCTATCTTTCTATGTGCCTCCCTTCTTTTACCTCTCTCTTTCTTACTTTGATTTGAAATTCTTGATTTGCAACTATTTATTTTCCTACTTATGCTATGTACTTCATCCTGATGATGGATTACAAAGTGTGTTCCGAAACATTGATGCAAAAATACTAACACAATCTAATCTAAAAATATTTAACAATAATCTTTATGAATTGTGGAAATGTATTATCATTAAAGTAAAAATAAATAAAAATAAACTGTAAATTTTAATTATGAATTTAACCACTAAATTAACAAACTCATTGCCGTCTCCCGCAAACGAAAATAACGTTGCGGCCAACTTGTAAACTCGAAGAAAACGAGACGTCTACGTGCCTTCGTTTTGTCCATTTGCCATGTATAAGACACCACCAAACCTGTGCGTGATATTGAAGAGGCATATCTATCCGGCTTTGTTCCAAGAGTGTTTTAACTTTTCATACGGAGTTTAGAAATGCCCACAGAGAGTCTGCTTGCATGGTATTGCTTCCTTTCAGTGCTTTGTATGTTTTCTCTACCTCACAATTGTGATTCGCTGGCCGTTGATGGTGGAGACGGCGTCGCTTTGGGGGCCTCTCTCACTGGAAATCAGAGCATAGTTTCAAAGAATGGCACCTTCGAATTGGGATTTTTCTCTCCTATTGGAACCAATAATTGGTACATCGGTATCTGGTATGCCCAAATCACCGACAAGACCATTGTTTGGGTCGCTAATAGAGAGACTCCCATCAAAAACAAGCCGGGTGTTTTGAAGCTTTCAACAGATGGCTATCTCAAATTGTATGATTCCGAGGGACGATCAATTTGGTCGACTAGGAAGAACCAGAAAGCGATAGCCTTGAGAGCTATGATATTGGATACTGGTAGTTTTGTTTTGTTGGGTGTACGTAACACATCTGAGATTGTCTGGGAGAGTTTCTTGTATCCAGGGGACACACAGTTGTCGGGAATGAAGATATGGAAAGGCATAAAGCTAACTTCTTGGAAGAGCTCGTTGGATCCAGCACCTGGACCATTCTCTTTCGAAATGGATCCAACCCCAGGCAAGACGCAGTTTTTGCTGGTATATAATAATAATATTACTTACTGGAACAGTGGAGAGTGGGATGTTGACCATTGGATCAATATTCCAGATATGTCTAATAACGACTTTTCTTTAATTATTAAGACAACCTTTGTAACGATTTCTCCCACAGCGATGTACTTCATGTTTTCTCAAATATCAAAATTCGATAGTTTCATTGAGCGCGTGGTCGTGGACAAGTCTGGAGATCTACGAGCGTACATGCGAATAGGTAATAGCAGCTGGAACCTTGTCTGGTCTGTGCCGCGAGACATTTGCCATGTCTACCATGTATGCGGGACTTACGGAGCATGCAACAGAAACAATCTTCAATTCTGCAGCTGTCTGGAGGGCTTCAACCCAAAAGACAATCGCGCCTGGTATTCACAAAATTGGTGGTCAAGCGGATGCATTCGTAGTAGCCCTCTCCATTGCTCTCCCACCAACGGCACTACCGATGGTTTCTTGCAAAGGAACGACATATCCTTAGCTGAGGAAGAAGCTGTTCCATATTCCCAATACCCATCTCTACCAGCATGCAGAGTTGCATGTTTGGAAAATTGCTCCTGCACAGCCTACGATCTCACTAATTCTGCTTCCCCGGTTTGTAGAATGTGGTTTGGCGATCTCTTTAATATTCGCGATGCATCAAATAGCCAACCCGTCTTCCTTCGCATGGCTGCTTCTGAGTTGCCACAGCTGATAGCCAATGGAGGAAGTAGCCGAGGTCGTGTCCTTTCGATTTCACTTCCCGCCGGCGTTGCTTTGATTCTTCTTTTTGCTTTCCTTCTTGTAATGTTTTTTGGTCGGAGGGGTCGAATAGTGGAGAAGGGAGGAGACATGCAAGATGAGCTGCCCACTTCGCTGAGAACATTCACTTACAAAGAGCTGCGGACTGCAACCAACAATTTCAGAGATAAGTTAGGGAGAGGAGCATTCGGCTCTGTCTTCAAAGGAGCTCTCCCAGGCAATACGCTTGTGGCAGTCAAAAAATTAGAGGGCTCTCCACAGATAGAAAAGCAGTTTCGTGCAGAAATAAGCACAATCGGAACCATACAGCATGTCAATTTGGTCCGGCTTTGCGGATTTTGCACAGAAGGATCACAAAGGTTGCTGGTTTACGAATACATGCCCAATGGATCTCTCAATTCCTTTCTATTCGCTGGATCACAAAAGCTGTTGGAGTGGAAGACACGATTCGAGATCGCTTTAGGCACTGCAAGAGCTTTAGTTTATCTCCACGAAGAATGCAGAGATCAAATCATTCACTCCGATATAAAGCCCGAAAACATTCTGCTGGATAGCGATTTCAGCGCAAAGGTGGCTGATTTTGGGCTGGCAAAGTTACTGGGAAGAGATTTCAGCAGGGTTTTGACAAGCATGAGAGGAACTCGAGGGTACATTGCTCCCGAGTGGCTCGAAGGCTTAGAAATCACTTCCAAGGCAGACGTGTACAGCTTCGGCATGATGCTGCTGGAGATAATATCAGGTCGAAGAAATGTGGACATGAGAGTGAAGGAACAAACAAAGCAGTACTTTCCCTCATGGGCTGCAACTCAAATTCAAGAGGGAAACTTGATGAGTATTGTGGACGAAAAAATTGCAGAGCATGCGGATGTTGAGGAGGTGAGAAGAGCTACTCTTGCAAGCTTGGTTTGCACTGCAAGGGATGAGAACGAGAGGCCAAGCATGGGTCAAGTTCTCCTGATGCTCCAAGGAAAGATGGATGCTAATACGCAGGTAGTCATGAGATCTCTACAGTATCTAGCAGACCTCTAATAGATTCCGGTTGTCCATTTGTTTTTTAAAGTTTTACGCCCTATACTACAGTTAAAATGTTTAGCTTGACTTTTTTATGTTATAAATAATGTAGATGTACCTTATAAATAAGGTAGATGTAATAAGTATTCTACTTGGATTATTAGTGAAGATGGTTGTGTATTATAATGTCATCTATATTTTGAAACTCTATATGATAGATGTCATGCTTCTCTATGTAATAGATGTCATGCTTGAGCAAGGTTTTCCTAAAAAAATAGAGTTAATATAACTGTTGTAAAGGCTATGAACAAAGAGTGCAAAATCCAGCAGAGACATCCAAGAGGCATAGACGTCAAGAAGCAATGGAAACTACTGTTTCTGTTAATTTTGTAGAAGAAAGCAAGGCTGTTCGTTGTTGTGGATTAATTTGGGCTTTACCTTTTATAATTTTTTTCTGTTTTCCATTTTATTTTGTTTACAGTAAATCATGGGAGGGGGCGTAGAGGCCGTAGGAGGAGGTATCGAATTAATTTTAAAAGAATCTTAAAATTTTACTTTAATTTAAGCAATCCCCTGCTTTATTCACATGGTTTTAAGCTTTAAGCCACTAAAAAGCTTTAGAAGATTTTATATTCCCACTTACAAATCTACTTTAGTGTTCTTTACGTCCAGAGACATCTACAATGGTATTCAAAAATCTGTGTAAAGTTTTTGAAGTTACATTTAAAAGGATAGACAGGTGGAAGTCATGTGCAACTACAATAATGAAAAATTAACAAAAAATCAAATAAAAGAGATTTGATGAAACAAAAAGAACAAATAAATAAATAAATAATATTTCTGATGACAAAGAGAAATCAAAAATTCGATCACAAAGGTATATCAACCAAAAAAGAAAATTAGAGAATGATAACTCTCAGCATATTTTATATATATTAATTTTTAATATATATATGCTAGTTATTTAAAACATTCTCTCGAATTTAGTGGATGGTCATATGCTATATGAAAGTTTTTTTTAAGAAACTATTTTTCTCGTGAGTGTTAAAACAAGAGGAAGACAGCTCATTCTTTTAGAAAAAAACAAAGAAATTTTAGAAGTACTAAAGTATGGCTTAATTTTTAATGAATTCTATTTTTTTTTTGTCTGTAAATCATAACAATATGGCTATATGTGAAGTGAAATATTAAGAGATTGAAATTTCTTTTAGAGGGGGTTATAAGTTCAAGCATTTCAAACTATTCTTCTTTGTAAATTGATATATAAATATTTTGTAATTAAGTGCATTATTGATTGAAGCCAACACCTATTCACCAATATATATATATAAGATTATTTGTGTGTATCCCATGTGAAGAGACACGAGGAGTATTCATTTGTAGAGATCTTTCTAGTATTTTGTGTTGAGCATTTGAGTCATTGAGAATATTTCTTTTATGGAAGAAATGGCAGGAAATGTAATGTCTAACATACTAATTTCCATCTTTAGAGACAATTTCACATATTGGAGTACTAAAATGCAAAACCTACTCAAATCTAAAGATTTTTGGGATATTGTACAACAAGGGTATGTAGAATTAGCATATATAAATATGTTCAATAAATTAAATTATCAACAAAAAAGTATAAAGAAAATGTAAAGAAATATAATTAAACCCTTTTTTGAATTCAAGATGCAATTAATCAAGCAAAATTTCCTAGGATAAGTGGTGTTATTCATTCTAGGTAGGCATGGGAAATACTCAATAATGCATATCAAGGTGCACAAAATGTAAAATTGTAGACAATGGGGAATTTTTTTTGAAAATGTAAAGATGACTACTAATGACTTTGTGAATGATTTTTTGACAATGGTAGAAGGATTAGTAAGTCAAATGAAAATTTTAAGAGAATATATAGATGAAAATCATGCCATTGAGATATTATATTAAAGAGCTTGATTCCTAAATTTAATAGTGTGGTCTCTACAGATGACTGCTAATGAATTGATCGTGTCCTATCAATTTCACTTCTCATCGAAACTAATTTTATTCTTGTTTTTTCTTTGCTTCTTGTAATGTTTTTCTATCAGAGGGGTCAAATATTGGATAAGGGATGAAACATTGAAGATGAGCTACCCGCTTCCCTGAGAACATTCACTTACAAGGAGTTGTGAACTGCAACCAACAATTTCAAGGAGAAGTTAGGGAAAGGAGCATTTGGCTTTTTCTTCAAAGGAGCTCTCCCAAACAATACACTTATGGCAGTCAAAAAATTAGAGGGCTCTCCACAAATAGAAAATCACAGTGTAAAAATATTTTGTGACCCTTTCATCGATGTTATCTATTGTAAATTACAACACTTCCATGTCTCCATGCCTATTAGAAGACTCCAAATTAGTTTGAGTGATCTAGAATTTTGCATATCACACTTCTTATGTATCCTTACCCTCTAGAGGTATGGTAATTTTGGTTATGATCCATCCCTCCTCATTTTTCTTTAACCTAGTTTATCCCTTTACTTTCATGATTTTTTCTTTCTCCAACATAGAAGAGGTAGCTCCCAAATGAAGGAACCTAATTGTCTCCTCTCTTCTTGGTGAGTGTCCCCTTAACCCACTCTAGGGAATCCTCAATTTTTTTCTTGTGAATTTAAACTATGGGGAGAGTTTCCTCTATAGATTGAATGGGCACTTGTTGATTTATCAGAAGGGGTGTATTAGGAGAGTATAAACTAGGAGCATTGGATAGTGATGAAGATAAAAGGAGAGAATCATCATGGTACAATGAAACTGAAAGCTAAGTAAAAGAACTAGAGCATATAAGAGAAGAATATAAAATGGCAGATTGAGAAATTTTCATCTCTGTCACTACCTCTTATGGAATTTGCATATAATACAAGTGATGCTTGTGAGACTGAAATTGTCCTCTTTTCTTGTGAATAACCTTGCGAATGATTTGAGGGCTTTGTTCTTTCTTCCTTTGGTTGCCCCAATAGCTTATTTACAAAAAATCTACTTCAAAAATCTCTTATTCCTATATGAGTAATCCCACAATAATGAGTCCCACTTTTTTGCCAAAGTAGAACATTAAAATCAACATTTTTAACTAAATCTCCACTTTTTGAGACCTATAGCAACTAAGCTATTAAGAATATGAATTTGAACATCAACTAGTGATTTGTAATGATTTGTGTGTAGATTCTAAATATATATTTTTTAAATAATAAATTGTGATTTTTTTTAACGTATATTTTAATAATTCTTTTCTTATAGTAAACAACATGTTTAAAAAGTGACATTTATGTCGTAACACATCTTTTTTTCTAGAAAGGATAAAATTATAATTTTTAAAATATAGAAAATCAATATCTAGTGCATAGATATTTTTCATATTTTTTTGTTGCATATTTCATTTTTAATTAAATTTTTAAGTCAATGTAATTATAATTTGGACATAGGTGCATGTCGTAATGTATAATGTGTTTTCTATATATTGGAATTCTCTTTTTTGTTGAAACAAGAACATCGATACCTTGTGCATAGATGCTTTTTGAATTGTTTTCTAGTATTTTACTATTTTCCCATGTGTAGAACAAATAACTTGATGTTCAGTGAAAAACCTTTGTTCAGTAAAAATTAGAAAATAAATATAAATAAAATAAAAATATATTAAAATTATACTTGTTGGAAAGCTCATTTTGAGGACTACGATCTTGCAAATTATCTTGTCAAGTTAATTCCATTTGAAGGTCCAACCCAAGATTTGCAACTAGAATTTATGAGGAAGATTTGAAGCAAACATTGAAAGCGTCTACCTAAGGCCTTTCATTTGATGGTCCCTTTTTTCCATTTTTAATTACCTTCACTCAAAGGTCTTATTAAATTTTCAACCTTCGAATGAAGGTACTTTTTGGCATACCTTCGACCAAAAGTGTTTTAAGTTTTTACTTGCATCCTAGATCAAAAAGTTGATCTCCCAAGTTTGGGACCCATTATTGTGGGATGACCCATCCATGACCACCTTGGTCATTGTTTTAGATAGGTTTTTTTAATTTTAAAACAAAATTAATGAAAGGAAAAGGTTGTTGATCAATTTATGAAAATATGAAGTGTGGAAATAAAACATCATCTTATGAATCCACCAAATCCTTAGGTACATTATTCATTGTGTTTAAGGCTAATTGATGCAATGTTAAGTAGTTATGTTTCCTTCTTCAAACCTTGTAGTCATCAATATAATTTTCTCAATAATATTTTATCTCTTGTGAGACAATTGAGAATCAAGTCTCTAAAACACATAGCCTCTCGTGTCATAGACCCTATGTCAAGAATCCAATGATGAAGAGCATTTGTACACAACAATTTGGATAGGGAACTCTGGAGCTATCTTATGTCTCTTTCAAGAAAAATTGGACCTTTGTCAATTTCTAGTAATACTCCATGAGAGCAATGTGATCAATGGGATACATGGAAGCTTGTAAGAAAATAAACAAATATGCATGCCCGAATATATATGTGTGTGTAAGTAAACGTAGGGAACTAAATAAACCAATAAGCCCACTCTAAGTAACTACCTTGGTGTGATTCTAACCCTAACATAATTTTGTTTGGACTTAATCTCTTTACTATGCCCATTGAAAAAGGATTGTTGACCCTTATAAAATGATTCATTCCCTCTCAATATTCCAACTACAAATATTATTTATAAAAACCTAGTCTTCTCTAGGAAAACAATTTGAGTTTCTTCATATGGATACAACCCTAAGGAAACTTCAAAGAAATTGTGATTGAATTTGTATACCACTTGGTCATAAAAAAATATGGATTCCCTTTCTCTAAGATGTGTTGATGTGTGCTTACTAATTCTAAACCAATTGGAAACCAAAAAGAGGTTGCTTTCACTAGCCCACTATCTCTCAACCTTTTTGTAAATTTTCTACCTTGTTTTATCTTTTCAACAAGGTGCAAATCAATAATAATCAAGGTATCCTTGATATAGGGACATTTTTTTACTAGCAAAATTTTTGTTTCAATAAAATGATATTCCATTTTTAAATGAAACCTCATTTGTGTTAAGTGAAAACCTAAATTTTTAATAAAACCCTAGTAAGATGTAACTTCCACAAAATACTCTCTCAAGTATGAAAATATATTGTTTAAACTAAAAATATTTTATATGAAATGGAATGATGAACACAAATTATTGCAAAAAATTAAAAATAAAAAAACCTTGGCACTACCCTTAATGAAAAAAACATGTTGAAATCCATCAAAAATTTCAAGACCAAATACCTTAAAAACTTTCAAAAATATCTACTCAAACCCTTTCCCATTCAATGGTTCACCTCTCTTGCAATTAACATTCCAAATGAAATGATGAAATACTTACCCTTTTGTTTGTTGATAACTCGAGTTGTGTTTGCTTTTTCAGAGGTATTTTTATCTTTTATCTTTTATTATTATTTTTGTGTGGTGAGTATTGTCTAAGCACATTCCTAGAAGGGTTTGAATACTTAAAACATGGCGAGATCATGAAAATCATGAACTTGAGTGTTGTTTTCTACATTTTTCCTTAGCTACTATTGTAAAGCACACTTTTGGGCATGTCACTCCAAGGAAAATTGTCAACTTAAGGGATCCTAACCATTCACTTTTTTAGCATAATGTGAAAAACATGCACTTGGAGAGGTTGCAACACATATTTAACCATTTTTCACCAAAGTGCACTTCTAGAAGTGGCATGCCAAGTCAAAAAGTCTACCTAGGTGGATTTTTCCACTTAATTTGACTCTAACAAGAAAAGTGTGTGCATTTCATGCCTTGGCCACTTTTTTACACCTTAAATTTTTTTATCATTGTTGGCACTAATACCCAAAGCACGCACTTTGGTTTTTTTTGTCATGGAAAACATTCTAAAAAAAAAATAGGGTTTAAAAATACTTTTATTTTACTAAAGCCAATTTCCCAAATTCTAGCAAAGCATGCCTCAAAATATTTTTTCCACCTTGACCTATACTTAGTTAGGTCCACTTCTTCAAAATAAATTCTCTATGAATAAATACTTCCAAAGATGACATTCATTTATTAACATCAATGATGATAATTAATGTATTCATTGAGTGATGAATTTCGTGTATGACGGACAAAAATTATGAAGCGATAGTCATGACAATTAGTATTTTCCACATTAGATTGACATAAGATAAATAAAATTTACAAAATGAACACTAATAAGAAAATTTCCATAGGGATACAACCTGGTGCCGGAGCACCTAGGCCAAACCCCAATTTGATTTGCACAAATTTTGGCTTGTAAAAGTTTTGGCTTGTACTGACCTTGGCCAAGTCAGCATGTTGTGTTTAGGTTGGACCTTAGAAGGTCTTGTGTGGTATGTTGAATTAATCTTTTCCTAGGTGTCATTCTGGTTATCATTGTTGGTATGTTGGTAGATTTTGCTTTATTAAGGTTTGGACTGTTATGTTTGAGGATATGATGCATCAACTTGTGTTATAGCCACTTTCTCGTTGATGGAAGATGCTAAAGGTCAGTTGAGGGGTTGTTAACTCGAGGATAATGAGTTGGGAGATCCTAAAAATAAGGATAATGGTGAGGTTGCAGGAATATTGCAAAAATTGCATGATAACATTGAGGGGTTACATGCAGTCTGGTAGTTGTCTTGGATTCCCTTGAAATCAAGGATATGGAAGGCATGCAATCTCTCCTTGAATGTTGGAAAAAGACTCCAAGAGGGAAGTAGTGGCTCGTAGACAGTCAGTTTTGCATTGTAAAGAACTTTTTGGTGAATAATAAAAGACAGTGAGCAGTTTCTGATATATTTTTCTATATTTGTATATCCCGTGTGTTTTCAGGACAGTGGAATAAATGATCTTTATGCATTTACTTAGTGTTGGGTGAGGATTATTTTAATATGTTCTAGGTTCTTTACTTGAAAACAGTTCATTGATTAGAATATAGGCGTTGTAGTTAAAGTTTAGTATGGCAAGGAATGAGCTATGACTGCTTTTCCTGTTTCTGCCCGAGAGTTTTGAACACAGTGAAATAACAGACTTTGTAAATACTGTTTCAACCTTGCATTGGAGTTCCTAGTGTAGATTTGTGTCATTTTCACTCTGTGTACAAGTTGTTTAGAATAGAATTGTAATTTAGTCTTCATAGATTATAGTTTGGGAAGCATTATAATTGCAGTTTTGGGACAGTCTCTTGTAGAATGACTCCGCCATAGCCACTGACCATGGGGTCCTCCTGAAACTGGTGGAATATGGGGGAAGAATCAGTTGTTTGTACA
Source organism: Sequoia sempervirens (assembly GCA_007258455.2). NCBI lineage: Eukaryota > Viridiplantae > Streptophyta > Pinopsida > Cupressales > Cupressaceae > Sequoia > Sequoia sempervirens. Next base: position 126,898,384 of record VDFB02047230.1, on the reverse strand, counting down.
TATTTGACAGTAGATAGCATGGAACAAAGAGTAGAGAATATTACACCCAAACCCTAGGCGAGCTAGGATTGCCCGGTTAGGGAATTAGGGTGAAAATCAAGGAACCAAGGCAGGGGAAAAGAACATTGTACGGAATCCGTACATTTCCAAGAAGGGAAAGATTGGACCTTTATATTCCAAAAAGGTTTGAGGCTTCCTTCAATCAATTGAAGTTAGGTGTAACCCAAGAACTAGAGAAACCCTAGTTTCTAGGGCAATTAGGCCTCCTCTCCAAAGGTGTGGGAATGTTATGAAATAACTTGCACAATGGAAGAATATGATATGAAATATGCTAAAAATACTTGATAATAACTGAGAATAACAAGTCACTTCAAGGGGGAAAACCTCCAAATATCTCTAATGAGAACACACTTCACAACTTGATGATGAAATAAGACTCACAACCTCCTATATATACCTATTTATGCAAAGGATATCACCTAGCCGACTTAGACACACCTATATAAGACTTAGGCCGACCTAAACAACTAAATAATAATATACTAATGATAATATGACTTAATAGAGAGTTAAGATAGCCACAAGCCGACTATTCATAACCCGATGTACAATAATATTAAGGGCGTAGCATGCCCCCCTTCTTCAAAGAAGCATTGTCCTCAATGCTAATCAAGTTTGGAAACTTTTGAATGAACTCCCCATCTTCCCATGTGGCATCTTCAACTGGTAAATTCTTCCATTGGATGAGATACTCAGTGATAGTTCTATTCCTCAGCTTCTTTGTGCGTGTTTGACGAATGCACTCGGGTTCCAAAATGATTCTCCCTTCTTCATCCAGCTCAGGAAGTGTTGTTTGAGTGGGAATATTATGCCCAATTACCTTCTTCAAACAGGAAACATGAAAAACTGGATGTATCTTTGTTGTAGGTGGCAACTCAAGCTTGTAGGCAACACTACCGATCTTCTGCATGATTTGGTATGGACCATAATACTTTGGTGACAACTTATTATTCTTTCTTTGCTACTTTAGTGAGATTTTCTTAGAAGGCTGTAGTCGCAAGAAGACCCAATCCCCAACTTCAAAACTTCTTTCACTATGATGTTGGTATGCCTGTTGTTTCATTCGATTTTGTGCCATGGCTAAATTCTCCATGAGTCCTGAAAGTACTTGTTGTTGATGAAGCAAGTGGTCTTCTACTACCTGAACTCTTGGGGACACCTTAATTGATGATGTGATGGAAGGAGGATGATATCCATAAAGTGCCAAAAATGGAGACATTTTTGATGAGCTATGAAAAGAAGTGTTATACCACCATTCCACAAGTGGTAGCCAATCCACCACCGACTGCTTTCTCTATGAAACAACGAGATATCCTTCCAAACACTTATTAACAACCTCTGTTTGCCCATCTAATTGAGGGTGGTATGAAGAGCTAAGAGCCAATTGAGTACCCAAACATGAGAATAAATCTTTCCAAAAGTGACTAGTGAAGATAGGATCACGATCACTAACAATAACTTTAGGTGTACCATGTAGCTTTTGGATATTCTCCAAAAAAGCTCTAGCCACTACACTTGCTGTAAAAGGATGTGCTAATGCAATGAAATGTACATATTTAGTGAGCCTATCAACCACCACCATGATGACATTATGACCTTTAGATTTGGGAAGCCCTGTGATGAAGTCCATGGATATCTCTTCCCAACGCTGGCTAGGAATAGATAAGGGTTGCAAGAGACCTAGTGCCTTAATTGTCTCCCCTTTATGCCTTTGACACACCAAACATTCAGCCACAAATTTTTGAACATCACCCTTTAGCCCTTCCCAAAAGAAATCTTGCTTGACTCGATGATATGTCTTCAAAAATCCTGAATGACCACCCACTGGAGACTCATGCAACTCTGTGAGAATCTTGATTTTAAGGTTGGAATTCTTGCAGAGATACAAACGCTCTTTATACCAAAGAGTATCTCCCTTCCAACAAAACTTATCTGAACTACTAGGATCACTTTTTAATTGCTCGATGAGATTACTAGTCGCAACATCATTTTTCCACTCTACTTTGGCTTCCTCCACCCAATTTGCTTGTAATATTGAAAGGGCACACAATAAGGCTTCATCTTTCTCATCCTTCCTTGACAAATAAGATTCTGTGACAATATTTTCTTTCCCTTTCTCTATATATATAATCTCAAAGTCATATCCTAACATCTTAGTGACCCATTTTGTTGCTCTTCAGAAGATAGTCGTTGTTCCAAAAAATATTTTAGGCTATCATGATCTGTCTTAACCTTGAAATGTCTACCCAATAGATAAGGCCACCATTGTTTCACTGCATGGAGTATTGCTAGCATTTCCTTCTCATAAATAGGTTTTAGTAGACTCTTACCTTTTAATTGACGACTCTCAAAAGAAATTGGTCGACCTTCTTGCATAAGCACTGCTCCTATCCCATTTCCAAAAGCATCACATTCCACAATGAATTCCTTGGTGAAGTCAGGAGTGGAAAGTACCAGAGTTGAACACATAGCCTCCTTCAATCTCTCAAATGCTGTATTGGCAGACTCATTCCAATGAAAAGAATCCTTCTTCAATAGAGTGGTGAGAGGTGCTACTATACTACCATAATTCTTCACAAATCTTCTATAGTACCCCATCAATCCCAAGAATCCTTTATTTTTAATGGTTTTTGGAATAGGCCATTCCATGATAGCCTTAATTTTGTTAGGGTCCACCTTTACTCCTTCATGTGAAACTATGTCCCAAATACTCCACCTCTCAGAAGACCAAAGCACACTTGGATGGCTTAGTATAGAGCTTATATCTTCAAGTATTTGTAATGCTTGGTCCACATGTTGCAAATGTTCTTCCCAAGTCTTTGTCAGAATCAATATATCATCAAAGAATACTAATACAAACTTTCTCAAGAACTTCTTAAAAATGGAATTCATCAAACTTTGAATGTAGATGGTGCATTGGTAAGACCAAATGGCATCACTAAAAAAAATTCATAATGACCCTCATGAGTCCGAAATGCTGTCTTACAAATATCCTCCTCCTCCTTAATCCGAATTTGGTGATAACCAGATCTAAGATCTAACTTGGTAAAAAACATAGCTCCATTTAATTCATCTAGAAAATCATCAATGACTGGAATTGGAAACTTATCTTTAATGGTGTACATGTTGAGCACTCTATAATCTGGACACATGCGCCAAGTATCATCCTTCTTACGTACCATCACCACCGGCGAGGAGTAAGCACTTTAGCTATGCCTAATGATTCCTGCCTCTAGCATCTCTTCAACAATTTTTTCTATCTCACTCTTTTGTATGTGTGGATACCTGTAAGGCCTGATGTTCGGTGGCTGGCTCCCTGGGACTAATTGTATGGCATGATCATGATCCCTCTTAGGAGGAAGTCCTTTAGGCATATCTCCAAGAACAACTGAGTGACGATCAATTATAGCTTGCAAATCTAGATGAGTAGGAGTAATAGATTGAGAGACTTCTAATGAACATAGTTGGGCCACAAATCCATCCACTCCTTTCTTAAGCAACTTTTGCATTTGATGAGAGCTTACCATTTGTGGAGATTTTTCCTTCAACCCCCTTAGCTCTACTAGCCTTCCTTCCGACATTGAAATCTCATGAATAGTTCTTGGAAGTTCATCCAATTGTTCCTAATGTAGTAAGCCATTGTACTCCCAAAACAATATCTGCCGCACCATGGATATCGTATACATCATATCAAGTTGATAATCTCCCATGGATAATTTAATGCTATGACACTTCTAACAACTAACTATACCACCATCTCTAATCAAAACTTGAAACTCGAGAGCTGGATATATGAAAACAATTTAGACGAGTAGCTAACTTTTTGTTGATAAAATTATGAGTACTACCTGAGTCGATCAACACTGTTACCTTCTGCTTCTTTAGGAACCCCACCACCTTGAGAGTTTGTGGAGCACGAACCTAGAGTGCATGACAAGAAATGATTGGTTGAGAATCATGTGATTCCTCATTTGACTCCCTTTCATCTTCTAGTATGGGTTCCTCCCTCTTCTTCCTCATTGGGACCCTTCAATATAAAACAATTTCTTTTCACTACATTTATGTCCTCGAACGTATTTGCTATCACACTGAAACAAGCCTTTTCTTTTCTCCTCAATTTGTTGTGGAGTCAACTTAGTAGGTTGTGTTGAATATCCTTTCTCTCTTGTCACATTAGCCCCTTGCTTCTTAGGAATCAAATATTTCTCCTCTACCCTGCATGCTAAGATAAAAGACTCATTTATGGAACTAGGTCTAAACATGTGTACCTCATGTTGAATGTGATCCTTGAGACCACCCAAGAATAAATCATTCAAGTTTTCCTCCGTAATTGAATCCACCCTTAAGGATAGATTTTTGAATTGCTGAATATAATCCTTAACTAATCTTGTTTGTTGAGCTGGCTGAAGAAGTTGTCTGTGACGCTATTGCTATATTGTGCTTGGAGTTCCTCTATAAAAATTGACCATGAGACGGTGAGCCCCTTTTTACCTCGATGAGTGCAAAGCCAACGATACCAAATGAATTGATCTGGTTCTAAATATAAGGAAGCCATCGTGACCTTTTGTCCATTTGGGATTTGGTGTACTTCAAAAAAATTCTCCATTTGGTTTATCCATGTTAGAGGATCCTTACCATCAAACTTGCGCATATCCACCTTGGGAAATAAATTCCTAGATCCAATAGGAGTACTAAAGCTTGTGTTAGTAGTGGCTGACCTAGAATTCTCACCTTGGTCGCTTGAGAACTCCTTTCTTGATTCTGCTATGTAGGTGCTTAACATGTTTCGCATGTCCGACATATCTCCTCGTAGGTCACACATATCCATCTTAATTGAGGAAATTTCTTCCTTGACCTTATTGTTAATTGAGGAAATTTCTTCCTTGACCTTATTTATTTCTTCATTATGAGTAATATCCTCGATTGTTTCACCATCCTTATCAGGAGTCTTCCCCGGAGTGACAACATTCTTTTTACCCCTTGTTGCAGGCCCTATCATGATGGAAACCACTAATGTTGAAATAAATCACACAAATGAAACTTAAATTCTCTCAAATTTTTACTGTAATCTCCTTTGGTATATCTTCAAAAACCCAATAAAAATCAGATTCCAATTCAACAAGATGTGCGAGATATGTAGATTCCAAAAAAATAGTGTAGAAACCCTAATTCTACAATAATTCGCTTAATTCTGCTCCAATTCTTCTAAAATCTGGACTGCAGCTTCTCCAATATGTTCTTCAAAAACCCTTTAAAAATTATAAAAAAATTCAACAAATTCTGAAATATATGCTCTTCCCAAAATCGCCTCCAAATTTGAGAAAAACCTTCCCTCTATGGTGCCAAGATCATGCTCTGATACCACTTGTTATGAAATAACTTGCACAATGGAAGAATATGATATGAAATATGCTAAAAATACTTGATAATAACTGAGAATAACAAGCCACTTCGAGGGGGAAAACCTCCAAATATCTCTAATGAGAACACACTTCACAACTTGATGATGAAATAGGACTCACAACCTCCTATATATACCTATTTATGCCAAGGATATCACCTAGGCCGACTTAGACACACCTATATAAGACTTAGGCCGACCTAAACAACTAAATAATAATATACTAATGATAATATGACTTAATAGAGAGTTAAGATAGCCACAAGCCAACTATTCATAACCCGATGTACAATAATATTAAGGGCGTAGCAGGGAACCACCAGTACGGACTAGCTAGCAGCCAAAGACTGGTTGGAAGATTTAAAACCCTGAAAAAGGTGTATGAATATGTTATTTGTTTTCCAGGTTGTTTGGAGAATATAGGCAGGAAAAGCCAATTAGTGACTGGTAAGGGCTAGTAAATTCTAGGCCACATGTAGGCTAGATCTTGAGATCGGGTGAAGTAGAGACCAAAGAACCTCTAAAATGGTACAATGTGGATGCAAAAATCATTTAGACAGTAACTTCAATTCCCCTTCCAATAGATCAAACACATTGTGTGACGTTAGCATCTAGATCCTTCTAGGTGCAAAGGAGACAGCAATTTCAAAAGAAGGTGTTGAGCCACCCAGGGTAAAGCACTAAGTAAGAACTCTTTGAGAAGAGTTGGAGCAGGGTTTGGTCAACCTACAAGCTCAAGAGGAACCCACTGGAGTCAGGTTCCAGGCAGGAGATAGTGGAAAGTCTTCCACAAGATAGTGCAAGCAACCTTGGGTATTGTCATACACCATATTGGTATCAGAGCCATTTTAGATTCAAGGCTTGTGATTAATGAGCCAATCCACTGAGTCAGTAGGAGAGAATACACCAGAGGAAGAAGCCATGGTGACAAATGCAGAGCTAGCAAAGAAAGTAGAAGAGCAAGAGGAAGATAACCGGTTGCTCAGAGAAAGGATATCTCAGATGGAAAGACTCCTGGATGAAGTCCAAGAGACAGTAGATACTGTGAAGGACAAGATAAAGAAGAAAGAAGAGCAGGAAGCCAAGGAAAAAGAAGTGGAATTGGAGGAGGAAGCTCCAAAGCCTGACCTTGTTCTTGTAGAGGAACCATTCTTGAAGGCATTGCAAGCCTTGAGTGGTAAAGCAATGGAGGGTGTGCCACTTTTCAGTGGACAAATGGACCCTGATTCAGTTGTAGACTGGATTGAGAGCATTGAGAATCACTTTGAGTGTGATGGCATAACAGAAGCCCAAAAGGTAAAGGTGGCCAAGTCAAGGTTGAGAGGAGCAGCTCTCACATGGTGGAAATTTGTACAATCTAAAAGAGAGAAAGAAGGCAAAGGTCCCATAGTCTCATGGAGAGGAATGGTGACTAAGATAAGGAAAACTTATCTCCCTGATGATTATGAAGTCCAGTTGCACAGGAGAAGACACAATCTGAGGCAAAAGGACATGGATGTCCAAACATATACAGAGGAATTTCAAAAATTATGCCTTAGAACAAAGGTGGTTGAAGATGAAAGCATAAAGTTAGCAAGGTATCTAAATGGACTCAAATGGTCTATTCAAGAAGATATGAGTTTGGTAAACTTCAAAATAGTCTTCCAATGCTATCAAATGGCTTTGAAAATAGAAGAGAAAGGAAAAAAGAAACAAGAACAAAATCCCAAAAGTAGAGGTAAAGGGAAAGACAACAGAGGACAAAGAGGAAGCTCTAGTGGAAGAAGCTCAGAACCAAGAGCCCAAGGAGAAGTCAGATTCTTAGAACAGCAAGAGGGAAGTTCTAGTAGAGGTGGTAGAGGAAGAGGTTTCAGCTCCAGAGGAAGAAGTGGTGGACAAGGAAGAGGCAGTTACTTCACCAACATGAAATTCTATCATTGCAACCAGTTGGGACACCCAGCCTATAGATGTCCTGAGAAAGGAAGCACTTCTCATGGAGGAGATAAGAGAACCAATATGATTCAAGATGATACAGCTGCAGCAAATAAACAACATGAAGTGCCATTGAACTCAGAGGAAGGTGAGAATCTCATGATGAGAAGGACTTTAATCAAAGAACCGGTCAAAGAAGAACCAAGCCAAAGAAGATCCTTGTTCAAGATAAAGTGCAAGATGATGGGGAAAGTGTGCAAGGTGATTATAGACTCAGGTTCTACTGACAATATTGTGTCAGAGGAGGCAGTCAAAAAATTGAAATTAGCAAGAATACCTCACAAGAATCCTTACAAGGTCACATGGCTCAACAAGGGTCAGCATGTCTTGGTGAATGAACAAGCATGGGTGGAGTTTTCAATTGGCAAGTACAAAGACAAGGTATTATGTGATGTGTTACCTATGGATGCATGCCACTTGCTCCTAGGTAGGCCATGGAAATTTGACCTTCAAGCTGTGCATGATGGAGCTAAGAACTCATACACCTTCAAGAAGGACAATGTAACCTACAAGATTCAATCTTTGTTGGAAGACACTGAAATGCAGACAGCAGGTTCTAAGCTGCTATTAGCTGGGGAAAAAGAGTTCTTAAAGGCTTTAGGAGAAGGAGAAGGAGTTGGCTATGCAGTCATGATCAAGCCAAGAGAAGTAAGCAAGGAGAAGGTAGTTGAAAAGCAAGAGTTACCCAAGGAGATTCAAGACTCGTTGCAGACCTATGAAAGCATTGTAAGTAGTGGTCAACCAGCAACCTTACCCCCTAAAAGAGCCATAAGTCATAGGATAGACTTGATACCAGGAGCTACCCTTCCAAAAAAAGCAGCCTACAAGATGACACCTCAACAGAATGAGGAGATAGCTAGGCAGATTCAAGAACTACTTGACCAAGGTCTTATTAGGAAAAGTATTAGTCCTTGTGCAGTTCCCACTGTCTTAGCACCTAAGAAAGGAGGAGAATGGAGGCTTTACACTGATTCCAGGGCAATAAACAAGATAACCATCAGGTATAGGTTTCCCATCCCTAGGATTGAAGATCCCATGGATTGTCTAAGTGAAGCTAGGTACTATACCAAGTTAGATTTAAAGAGTGGTTACCACCAAATTAGAATACATGAGGGTGATGAGTGGAAAACAGCTTTCAAAACCAATGAGGGTCTTTATGAGTGGCTAGTAATGCCATTTGGCTTGTCTAATGCCCCCTCCACATTCATGAGACTTATGAATGAAATTCTCCAGGACTACATTGGAAAGTTTGTAGTAGTGTATCTTGATGATATACTAATATATAGCAGAACTAAAGAAGAGCACCTCCAACATATTGAGCTGATTTTCAAGAAGCTACAGGAGAAGCTGAAGATTAATCTGGAAAAGTGTGAGTTCATCAAAACAAAGCTGGTGTACCTTTGTTTTGTGTTATCACATGGCAGCTTGAAGATGGACAGCAGCAAGGTAGAAGCCATTCTTAATTGGCCTACTCCCAAGATAGCAACAGAGGTAAGAAGCTTCCATGGTCTTGCTCATTATTATAGGAAATTCATCAAACAATTTAGTGCAATTTGTGCTCCTATGTTGGACACCATTAAAGGAGGAATGAAAACTAAGTTTGTATGGAATGAGCAAGCTAACAAGAGTTTTGAGTTGCTGAAGGAAAAGGTAGCTACCCAACCTATTTTAGTGTTGCCAAGCTTTGAGAAGCTATTCACCATTGAATGTGATGCCAGTAATGTAGCAATTGGAGTTGTTCTCAGCCAAGAGGGCAGACCGGTGGATTTCCATTCTGAGAAGCTAAGTGAAGCCAAGAAGAAGTACTCTTCGTATGACCTTGAAATGTATGCATTGGTCCAAGCACTAAGGAAGTGGAGGCACTATTTGCTTCCCAAGGAATTCATTGTGTACTCAGACAATCAAGCACTCAGTTTTATGAATTCACAAGAGAATTTGAGTCACAGGCACATGAAATGGGTGGAGTACTTGCAAGCCTACACCTTCAACATCAAGCACAAGAAAGGAGCTCTCAATAAAGTTGCTGATGCATTGAGCAGGAGAGTTCTTACCATTCAAGAAATCCAGTTGAAGAGCATGGGAATAGATCACTTCAAAGATCTATATGTAGATGATGAAGACTTTGTAGAAATTTATAAGGTATTCCTTGAGTTTAAGAACCATTTCCATAGCAAGTATGTTGAATACACCTTGCAAAGTGATTTGTTGTTTAAAGGGAATCAGCTTTGTGTTCCTAGAGGTTCTATTAGGGAGAACTTAATTCAAGAGAAGCATAATGGTGCCTTAAGTGGTCATTTTGGGGTCACCAAAACTCAAGAGCTTGTTCAAAGATTTTATTTTTGGCCCAAGATGAACCTAGATGTTAGAAAATATGTAGAGAGTTGTGTAGTGTGTCAAAAGGCCAAAGGCACTTCTTCAAATGCAGGCTTATATCAGCCACTGCCAATCCCTTCTAGGCCATGGGAATGCTTAAGCATGAACTTTGTAGTTGGTTTACCCAAGACAAGGAAAGGTATGGACAGTGTTTATGTTGTAGTTGATAGATTCAGCAAAATGGCTCACTTTATACCCTACAAAACAACCAATGATGCCAGTCAAATAGCCTCACTTTTCTTCAAGGAAATAGTTAGAATTCATGGTTTACCAATCAGCATTGTATCAGACAGAGACACCAAGTTTATGAGTCATTTTTGGAAGACTCTTTGGCAAAGAATGGGCACCAATCTGTCCTTTGGATCTGCATACCATCCCCAAACTGATGGTCAGACCGAAGTGGTAAATAGAACACTTGGAAACCTTCTAAGATGCTTGACCAAGGAGTATGGTCAACAATGGGATCAGATTATTGGTCAAGCAAAATATGCTTATAATGATACAGTGAATAGGTCAACAGGGAAAATCCCCTTTGAAATTGTGTATGGTTTACATCCCAGGGGTGTCTATGAGCTGAGAGAGTTGAAGGATGGAGTTAAAGGAAGTGGATATGCAGATGATTTTTCCTATGCAATACAGGAAATACATGACACAGTCAGAAAAACCTTGACAGAGAATACCATGAAGCATAAGACCAAAGTGGATGAGCATAGGAGAAAGGTTCAATTTGATGTTGGTGACTTAGTGATGGTGCATTTGAACAAGGCTAGATTGCAGAAAGGAGTTCCTCACAAGCTGCAAATGAAGAGGATAGGTCCCTGTTCTATATTGGAGAAGTATGGAAGTAATGCATTCAAAGTTCAATTGCCTGATGACAGTGGACTGTCCCCTATTTTCAATGTTGCAGACCTTGTACACTACAAAGGACCACCATTAAACTTGGATTAGACCTTCCATGAAGTCAGTCAAGATGTTGAAGAACTCAAATTACCCTCCACTGCAGTTACTCAAGCTAATAAGGTATTGGACACTAGAGTTTACAAGAAAACCATGACCAAGGAATACAAAGAACACCTCATCCAAAGACATGGACAACAAGAGGTAGATGCAGTATGGATTAAGGAGGCAGAGTTCAAGAAGTTAGGAATTGATCCTAACTTACTCAATCCAAGGATGGATTGAATTTTCTGTTTTGGGGAGGATGGT
>VDFB02047230.1:126875931-126887273 GCA_007258455.2 Sequoia sempervirens | reverse complement strand
AAGGTCCATTTTTGGTTAGAGGAAAATAGGAAAATATCAAAGAAAATAGAGGAAGGTAGATAAATCATATAGAGAATCTCATAGGTCTTAAGAAATAAATTTGGGTGCTGAGGATATAGAAAACATCACACATTCCAATGTAATGATTTTATTTACAAAAGATGCAGCGGGGAGAATGTACTAATTCCATTCTCACAATGTTTTTGGTATTCCCAAAGGATACGGATCTCAAATTCACATGTATCACCTCAGTGACAACATTTAATGGAATAGTAGTAACAATGTAGCCTTAACTGCATGTACAAGGAAGGACATTAATTGCACTCAAAAGTATGTTTTTCTAAGGAAGCAAAAGGAAAGTGGTCATTTTTGTTAAGAAAATTCTCTGCAACTTCTTGATACAACCATGGAAGAACCATCAACCTCGGGTAGAAAAGATGTAGCTTCAAGAAAAAGGCATGGCTATGCTGATATATTTTGGTGGAAATCATTCACCAAGGCCCCAACACTTGAGGAGTGACCATTCAAATTCTGTAAAAAGGTACTGCTAGATAAATGCATCCCAAGAGAGGCGGTGCAAGATATCACTAACAATGTTTTCGACCCCAGGTTATCAGCTAACTCTAAAAGTTTTAGGGAGAGTGTGTTTCAAAGAGTGGTGGAGCATGAACCATTAGAGGATTTTGTGTTTTGACTATGGAATTATGGTCTACCACATTTCATGAACTACCTACCATACATCCATGCTTAGAGCTAGTCAACACATGTGCCAAAAGAAACAAAAGGACAAAGGCCGTTGAGGGTAGTAGGATCAAAGTTACTTTTTTTGGAGAAGCCACACGGGATATGTTGTGCATCCATACAACTTGGGGTGCTAGAAATTTTGATGAAGGAAATATGGACATCTTCAGGGAAGAAATGGCTAGGGAAACAAATTTTTATGAGGAAAAAGCAAAGGAATGACCAGAGAGAGGTCATCTTCTCTTTCCTCTTTCATGAAAGAAATTAAAGGACATACAATCTATGTTCTCAATGCTGGCCTGGGTTTTCAACCTTGACAATGATGAGGAAGAAAATCCTTTTCAGTTGGGCTTGGCTTTCACGCTTAAAAGGGAAAAGAACTAGAGGTACTATGATTTTGTTCAAGTAATAACTAGAAACATGCTAGAGCAACTGGAGAATTATAACACTTAGTGTAAATTTAGGTATTCTTCTTTCTTGGCTCATTTAATTTTTCATCAGAATTCTAAGTGGCTCGAGAGAAATATACTAGTTTCTAGGTTTGATGTAAGGGGCTATCTTCGACTAGTTTTTGTGTGGATCCATGTGATTTCGAAAAGAAGGGATTATTATTGGTTTGTAGATCATTTTTGAAGGCTAGTGCTTCAAGATTTGTTGCCACACCCTATTGGTCATTTCTCTCCTGTGGTCATACAATGGATAGAAAATCTGCCAACCCTGATGGATTATTTCCTAGGAGAGGATTTCATATTTATCAGATTTCATGATTTTTCTAGGGAATCTTTTCGACTCCCCAGATTCTTAACAGATAGTTTTTTTGTGTTGGAGGTATGCCATCAAGAAACCATTGTCGACAACATCTATGGCTTTGAAAGAAATAAAATATATATATATATTTTCTTCCCCTCACAATTACTAACAGTCAAGTAATGTAAAAGAAGCAAAAGGCTGAGGGCAAGCTCACAAATTTGTTGGCAGCCTTAGGCTTAGTTCTCATTTGTGACAAGTGGGACTATAACCTAACAAAGCACTTTAGTTTGAAACATTAGAGTTAGGAATATTTTGAGAGAAGGAGAAATCAAACTCAAGAAACATCATAGGTATACATTAACTTGGATTGTATTCCACTCAAGTGAAAAAAATGGCTAAGTTTCTATGTGCTGCAACAAGAGTATCAAAGGAATGTACAAATGGGAAAATCCCTCAACATGTAGTTGAAGTGGAAGGGATGGTTGGAAAGGAAAAAGGTAGACTTCTAGAGATTTTGAGTAGAGATGACATGCCTCGTTGCCCCGTTTAGTAACTTTCAGCCACATGACGAGGAGTTTGAGGACAATTATGATTGAGAGGATAACTCTAACAATAGCAATATAGAGACCAGTCATAAAATTGACAAGGAGAAAATTTCATGTCGTGCTTCTTGGCCTCGGGAATCTGATAGTCAGAGAGAATTAAGGTGAAGGGACTCATAAGCCACATCCTCCCCAAGTGCCTAAAATAAAGGAAAAAGGACCTGACGATCCCCAAGAGGGTGCATTGTGGTCATTGAAGGCCAAGTTTTGGAGGGATCAGCTACTAGAGGATTGAAACGTACCAGTTCCAGTCATGCAAAGAGAAGATGGGTCCAAGATCTATGTGCACCCGACGTGCTAGCTTGAGGAGAAGAAGAAGTGGAGTCTTCCCTACAAAATGTTCCGACCACTACGACCTAGGTAATTTTTACTTCCTCTTTTCTTCCTACCTCTACATCTTCTGTTATTCCTCTACCCCCTCCAATGGAAAGGAATCCTTCATCCTCAGACCCTGAGCTGATAGTCTTGAATACACTTCGTACTAGTTTTAATAAATCTTCTAAAGATATCCCATGCATTGAATGAGCATCATCTGCTTCAATCGCTAAACCATAGATTTGAGTGGGTCTATAGGATACTCTTGCACTCTTAGGATCTTTCACCTAAAAGGAGAGAGATAGACCTACAAAATCAATGTGGTTCACTCAAATTAGGAAATATATGATGTGATTAAGGCTAATTGATATGATCTAAATGCAACTAAATGAACTAATTGATTGATTATAAATGCAAAACCTAAGAAATGTGCAATTTTTGAAAACACAATGTGATATGCAGAAAATGCAATAAAGAAGTAAACTAATGCAAACATAATTAAACAGGGCTAGATAGAGTACACTTGGTCAATGAATGACGAATCTAGAGTGTCTTGAATGCTAAAAAAAAATAGTGAAAATCACTAGTGGGACTCATTTGCCACTTATGGTGAATCAATCCTGCTACTGGCAAAAAGTCCTAAAAATTGGTTTCTGGCTATCAGGGTCTAGAATCTGCAAAAATCTAGTTTTCTAGCCTTAAGGTGGGACTCATTCTCCATTTATGGTGAATCAATCCTCTACCAAAATTTTGTGAAATCAAGGACCAATTATGTAGTTCTAGATCTGCACTTGTCTTCTTGTCGGGTTGACAGAGTCAAATCTGCAGAAAACAGACTGTAGGTTGTCTCCAAACTTGAAATAGGGTTTAGTTGACTTGAATTTTTTTTTTTGAATTCTTTACCACTTTTCAACATGTAATTGCTTGATAAATTTGCATACACAAGTCTACAAACACACATGCAAAAGGGGAAAAATGGTTCAGGGTTAGGTTATAGGGATTTTCCTTGGTCAAATCCCACTTTGGTAATCAAACCCTTAATGGAGAAATAAAATGAAATGAACAAGGAATGATGAATAGAAAACATGCAAATGTCCTAAACTCACCACAATCTTGTTGAGGAAATATGAAGATATGTCAATGGCTGCTTCAAGATACTTGAATGATGCAAAGTGCTTGAATGGATGATTGAATGCTTGGATGAATTAGTGAATGAATGGGGGATGTAAAATGAGGAGAAACACATTTATTTATACACACTTGTACCTTAATAACCTAATAATACAACATCATAAGCTGACATAAGGTAATTTTGAATAAAAACCTGAAAGAAGATTTGAAATATCTTGAATTTGGAGCCAAGAGGGACTCATTCGCCACCCATGGTGAATGGGTCCCACCTTGGACTTGTAAGTGGGTGTTGGGAATTAAGTTATATTTAATGTTATTTTCCAGGTTTACATTCAAGAATACACTTAATTAAGCCTTATGAGTGCATAAAGGGGTCAAATAAAGTATAAGAAAGGTGTAAATAGTGGAAAAAATCCTAGAAAAGCATGAAATCTTGTTATGAAACTTTACAACACTTCAAAATAGGACTTGATAAGTGATGAAAGGATGATTTTTAGGTGAATTGTAATGAGAAGAGTCTAGAAAAGTGTAGAAATTTTTTACAACACCTCACAACACCTTCACAAGACAATTTTAATTTGAATGTTTAGAATTCCAATGTGAATGCAAAAGTCACAAGCAAGGCAACATTAAATCAAAGAAAAAATAGATCACATCATGAGAGAAAGACCTAAAAGACCATGAAAAATTTCAAAAGCCATTTTTATATGGTACATTTATCCCACTTTAGTGAGAGGATTATCCTGCTTCAAACTCACACTAAAGTAGCCATGCACATCGAGAAGAGGGTCCAAATGCACTTATGTTAGCAAGATGGAATAACAATGATCAAGAGGGATGATCAAGCCCCCAAGATGAAGATCCCATGGAAAAATAAACATAAGAAAAAAGGATAACACATGAAGAAAAGGGAGAATTGGATTAAGCTTCAATCATCTGTCCAACTAGTTGTGCATTAGATCTAGGCTCTTTGTGAGAAAAAGAGAATGCATACTCACTCTAGGGAAATGAAACTCATGGAAGTCTACCAGGTGGGAAGGACCAAAAGGTGAAATACATATGATAGTTGGTATGCACTCAAAAACACATAGGTGGCTATGGGGAAAGTCGTTCCGCTGAATGGGCTTCCCACTCAAACATATCAAAGTTATACCTCCTAATAACTTTAACAAGGCACCACAAAGGAAAATATCAGTTTGTGATTCATGAGACAAGCAAAGCTTTGTATGCTTAGAACCCATTAACAAAGAGGAAGGTAGAAAAAATGTAAAAATGTAACATGCAAAAATGTAAAATGCAAAAGATGTTCAAAGGAGTCTTGTTTAGTTCATGCAAGGTCTGTCACTTAGGGAACATTGTGCCTAATTTCTCCAAGAGAGGACCAATCAAAGAATAAAATATTTATAACTTAGGGGATGTAGTGTGTCATATCAAACCACCAAGAGGAATGTAGTATGATAAGATAGATCATAGGAAATTACACCCAATGTCATCCACAAAACAACAAATGCATCGTATGAAGTAACAAGGATGCACTTAGAACCAAGAAAAAGAAAAATGCAATATGATCATGCCAATGTATGCACCCACACTTTAAAGGAATTACTAAACACTGTTTGTGAGAAATTAGCAAAGTAGCAAAGGAAAGATGCAAAATGAAAATCACGCAGAAATGAGAGCCAACATGCAAATCCCTATGCAGTCATGTTTTGGAGTAAAAGGTTGTGTCATGTAAATGAAAAGAAAACAAAAGAAAGGGAGTTGCCCCTAGAAACAACACACCAAACACATAAAGGGATCTATGGATTTAGATTGATATGTTTGTTGTTGCAATTTTTTTGTTTAATGAGCTTGGAAATATCATCATTCCCCAAAATCACATAGAAGCTGGAAGAATCACACAAAGAGGCGAAAACAAAAAGAAAAATAAATTCCATTTTGGGTCAACATGGAAGAGACATTGAGGTCTCAATGCTTTGTAGTATCCACAAAAGGAAAATATAAGAAAAGAAAAAATTAAAAGGAAAAGGGACCCGATTGGGTCAACATGGAAGAGACATAGGGCGTCTCAATACTTTGCATCATCCCCAAAAGGAGAAATACAAAACAAAAAGGAAAAAAGAAAGGGAAAGGACCTTTTGGGTCAACATGGAAGAGACACAGGGTGTCTCTACTCTTTGTGTCATCCCCAAAAGGAAAAAACAAAAGGAAAAGTGAAAGACAAAAGCAATGTATGATATATAGAAGAATAGAGGTACAAATACAAGGAGTGCACAAAGAGGGAGAGAGCATCAAACACATGTTATGGGGTGGTGCAGGGGCACCTTTGGGTCTCCATGCCTCCTTGAGGCTTTGGTTGGATTTTTTATTATTTTCAGGTTTTTAATGATGTAATAAGGTCCTAAGGACCA
This sequence comes from Sequoia sempervirens, assembly GCA_007258455.2. NCBI lineage: Eukaryota > Viridiplantae > Streptophyta > Pinopsida > Cupressales > Cupressaceae > Sequoia > Sequoia sempervirens. Next base: position 126,881,323 of record VDFB02047230.1, on the reverse strand, counting down.
TCTCCAATGATTTGTGATATGTTTTTAAGCTTGGTGTTGAGTTTTGATGACTGAACTAGGTCTCCTCCTCACCATGTAAACTTGGTGCATCTAGTCCAAATAGGAATCAAGGTGCCATGATGAAACAAAGTATTATAGGGGAGTCACCTTAATATTTTTATATGTTTCAAGGAGTCTTTGACACCTTTTGAGTGTTCATTGTACTTGCGTTCATGAATATGGTGTTAGTTGCCTTAACTAGGCAATTAGGGGGCTAATTGAAGTTTGTTGGATTTCCAACATCCCTCTAATTAAAAATTCAGTTCAAGGACATTGGGAAGGGATTGGGAATGTTCAAATATGCCTCTCTTGGTTGAGGCAAGTTTGATGGTGAAGTTTTGAAGAAGTTTGAATAAAAAAGAACTTTGTTTTCTCTATTTTTTGTGTATAAATTGTTGCTAAATCTCATGGTATGGAAAAAGTATGATCTATATGGATAGGAGACTATCATGATTCAATAGGGGCCTAAACTAGCTCTCTTTTGGCAGTGGTTTCACCCATTTTCATTAAGTATTAAGGAAGTTCTCCGCATTTTTTAGAAAGTGGTTTAAAACCCTAAAAAATCAGGGTTTGGTCTCAAAAGGGGTCTTAACTCGCCATATCCACATTTTCATGGCCTGATTATTTGTCGGGAGGTGAGGTACGACATGTATTTTATGTCTATGAAGGCTTTGGAGGATCGAAGAAGCTCTGGATTGTCTTTTTGGAAACCCTAAGCTTGGCATCTTCATGTGACAAGCCTAGTTTTAGTGCAAGATTATGAGTTAGTTGGTTGGTGGGAAAAAGTTCTAAAGAAGAGTGGTTGAAAGGGATTGAAATGGGTGTAATGATGCTGTGAGAACTAGTTTTATGGCTTAGGGGAGTTGGGGTGTGCTTTGTAAACTTGGTTCTTGTCTGGAGCAACTAGTTTAGGCCTCCTTGTGGCGTTGCAAATTGCCTCTTTGTGTCAATCTGATCAAGTGTCATAACCTAGGGTTTTGGGGATTGGAAGTGATCCATTTGAGGAGTCTAAGACTAGTTCCATTTTCTTGGTTCTTGTCTTTAAGTTTGTTTTGTGTTGACTGTCCTAATTGACATGCTACAAGGAAGATAGGCCTAATAGAGGGTTAATGAGTATTGTTTTGTTCCTAAGGCATTAATCCCTATGGTTGGGTGTTGGTGAACCCTGTGTGTGTTGTTGTCAGTATTCTCAAAGGTTGTGGGTGTGTTTGGTTGCAAGAGTGTGTGTCTAAGAGTTTCCATTGAGATTGTCCTACATTGGAGGCCTACATGGTGTTTCTAGGTCAATCATGGAAGTGATGAGAAAATGAAGGGCACTAGTTACAAATTTGAGTTTTTTGTCATTTTTTGGCATGGAAAAGGTGTCTCAAAAATCACCAATCTAGTGTGTGCAGTTTTCCTTTGAAAACCCTTGTGGAAGGTTGAGTTGTCTCCTTGTTTGAGAAGTGTATTTGAAAGGTCCAATTAAAGAGTATTTGAGAGAGCTGTGAAAGAAAGGTTGGTTTGTCATCAGAAGAAGGCTTCCCCTACTCACTTTGCATTAGAGTGGTATCAGATCCAAGCTTTAATTTGGAATTTTCTAAAGAGAATTGGAGGTTGTGGTGAATAAAGAAATATGCCTCCAAAAGGTGGGTTTGCGATGGTAAGGGAGATGAAGGCCTTGAGAGAAAAAATAAAGGCCTTAGAGAGAAGGAAAGGAAATGTCAAGGAAGAGAGTACCTTAGAGGAGGAGGTAGAGGGTAGAGAGGAAACCCATCTAGAAGAGGAGATGCTTCCTGAAGAGAAAAGGTTCATTGGAGCCTTGAAGACCATTAAAGTAGAAGCTACTGAAGTGAAGATGGACATTCCAATTTATGGGGGAAAGATGAATGTTGAGGCACTACTAGAATGGGTTGATTCCTTGAACAATTACTTTGAATATAAGGAGATGGAAAAAGATAAGAAAGTTAAGTTTGTAAAGACTAAGTTGAATGGGTCTGCTTTGACTTGGTGTTATTACTACCAAGGAGAAAGAGTGAAAGAGGGAAAGAATATGATTTCCTCATGGGACAAAATGGTGAGCAGATTGAAGGCACAATTTCTACCTAAAAATCATGAAATTAAAGTGTTTAGGAGGCTACAAAGCCCAAAACAAAAGGATATGGATGTGGCAACCTATACTGAGGAGTTTCACAAACTTAGTATGAGGTGTGTCCATGTAGAGAATGACAAGGAGAAGGTGGCCATATATTTGAATGGAGTAAGGTTTTCAATCCAAGATGAGATGGGTCTTGTGACTCCTAAGATAGTGGAAGAGTGCTTCCAAGTAGCATGCAAGGTAGAGGAGAAGTTGAAAAGAAAACAAGAGTAGAAAGGAAGGGGTAGAGGTAGAAAATTCAAGGGAAGAGGCAATTTTAGTGGTATAAACCAATCACAAAGGCAACAAGGGGAGTCAAGTGGAAAAGATGAACAAAGTCAAGAATCAAGATGAGGATTTAGAGGTAGAGGTCTAATGGAAGGGACAAGTTTAACGGAAGAGGTTCCAATTAATTCTCTAGAAGGTGCTACACTTGTAACCAATTTGGGCACCCATCCTTGAAGTTTCCTGAGAAGCAAGATTTAACCTCTCATAGTGGGGATAGGAGAAACCAATTGGTGCAAGAGGAGGATGCACAAAGTGTATATTCACCTTCTAGGCCTGCTGATCCTGAATTTGGAGAGAGCATGATGATGAGGAGAACACTTCTCAAGGTGCCAAGTGCCAAGGAGAAACCATAAAGGAAGTCATTGTTTAGGACATGAGGACTTCATGTAAATCTTATGGGAAGGTGTGCAAGGTAATTGTAGACTTGGTTTCTACTGATAATTGAGTGTCTCTAGAAATGGTTGAGAAATTCAAACTAAAAAGATTCCTCTCCCTACCCCATATCAGGTGTCTTGGTTGAATCCCAACAAGTGCTTGTTAATGAACAATGTTGGGTGGAATTTCAATTTGGAGAGTATAAGGAAATTTTTTTGTGTGATGTTACCCCCATGGATGCTTGCCATTTTATTTTAGGATTCCCTTTGCAGTATGATAGGAAAGCCCAACATGATGAGCAGAAAAACACCTACACAATAACAAAAGATGGGAAAAATTTCACTATGAATCCCTTACCGGATGAGGGAGTAGATAAACAACTTGGGTATAGCATCATGGTGGTAGGTGAGAAATATTTTTTGAAGAAATTAAAGGAAGAGGGAGGTATAGGGTTTTCCTTGGTTGTTAAGCCAAAATGTAGGTTTTTTTTGTCCTCAAACAAAGAAAAACCCATACCTAGTGAAGTTCAAACCTTGTTGGAGAAGTATAAGGAGATTGTGGTGGATGAATTGCCTAGTTACTTGCCTCCAATTAGAGATATCAGTCACCATATTGACCTAATACCAGGTGCTACATTTCTAAATAAGGATGCCTACTAGATGACACTAGCCCAAAATGAAGAGATAGCAAAACAAGTGCAAGAGTTGTTGGATAAGGGCCTAGTGAGGAAGAGTTTAAGCCCTTATACTATTCCAACCATGTTAGATCCAAGGAAGGATGGTAAATGGAGATTATGCACTAATTCAAGAGCCATAAATAGGATAATAATTAGATATAGGTTTCTTATGCAAAGGATGGAGGATCTTATGGATTGTCTAGCAGGAGCTCGCTACTTTTCAAAGGTTGATTTGAAAAGTGGGTATCATCAAATCAGGATTCATAAAGGGGATGAATGGAAAATAGCATTGAAGACCAATGAAGGTCTTTATGAGTTGATGGTGATGCCCTATGGCTTCTCTAATGCCCCCAGTACCTTTATGAGGCTAATCAATGAGGTATTGAAACCTTTTATTGGAAAATTTGTTGTGGTTTACTTGGATGAAATTATTCTCTTTAGCAATACCAAGGAGGAGCATTTGGAGCATCTTGGATAGGTCTTGAGAAGGCTGCATGAAGAGAAGTTGCTGATCAACTTACAAAAATGTGAGTTTATGAAAGAAGAATTGGTCTACCTTGGATTTGTCATCTCACAAGGCAGTTTGAAAATGGATCCATCAAAGGTTGAGGCTATTCTTAATTAGCCAACACCTAGGTCAGTGGGTGATGTGAGGATCTTCCATGGTCTTGCAAGCTTCTATAGGAAGTTTATTAAGAGTTTCAGTCACATTTGTGCACCCATCATTGATACAATCAAAGGAGAGAAGAAGAGTAAGTTTGGACCAAGGAAGCAAATGAAAAGTTTGAGTATTTGAAAAGAAAGGTATCACAACAGCCTATCCTTGCTCTTCCTGATTTTAATAAAGTTTTGAATATTGAGTGTGATGCAAGTGGTCAAGCAATAGGTGCTATTTTGAGTCAAGAGGGTAGACCAGTTGCATTTTTTAGTGAAAAACTAAATGAAGCTAAAATAAAGTACTCCTCATATGATCTTGAATTGTATGATATGGTCCAAGCCTTAAAGAAATGGAGGCACTAATCATTACCAAAGGATTTTATAGTATTCACTAACAACCATGCACTTAGTTTCTTGAATGGATAGGAACAATTGAACCAAAGGCACATGAAGTGGGTTGAATACCTACAAGCATATACATTATCCATAAATCATAAGAAGGGGGAAGCTAATAAAGTTTGAAATGCCCTTAGTAGAAGGGTCATGATGGTTCAAGAGGTTTAGTTGCAATGTGTGGGCATAGAAGCTCTCAAAGGTATGTATAAGGAGGATGAAGATTTCAAGGCTGCTTTTGAAGTTTGTTCTCAGTTTTCTGATGCTTTTCACAGTTATTTTTCTAATTATGTTTTGCAAGATGGTCTATTGTTTAAAGGGGATCAATTGTGTATTCCCAAGTGCTCTATGAGGGAGAATATAATAAAACAAAAGCATAGTGGGAGTCTTGGAGGGAACTTTGGACTTGACAAAACTTTGGAGCAGGTTAGGAGATTCTAGTTTTGGCCTAAAATGCAGATGGATGTGAGAAGGTTTGTGGATACTTGCACCATATTTCAAAGAGAAAAAGGGACAACTTCAAATACTGGTCTTTATCAACCTCTACCAATCCCAAATAGACCTTGGGAGAGTATAAGTATGGATTTTGTCTTAGGACTGCCTAAGACACAAAGGGGGGTTGACAGTGTCTTTGTAGTAGTTGATATATTTAGCAAGATGGCCCATTTTATTCCTTGTAGATGCACTAGTGATGCTTCTAACATTGCAGGTTTTTTTTTCAAGGAGATTGTGAGAATAGATGGCATTCCTATGAGCATTGTATCTGATAGGGACTCCAAGTTCATAGGTCATTTTTGGAGGACCTTATGGAGAAATTTGGGAACTAATTTGTAGTATAGTTCTTCCTA